>SJYQ01000360.1:98029-126220 GCA_006410935.1 Redunca redunca | reverse complement strand
ACTGAACTGCACTGAACTGAACTGACTATTGTTAAAATGAACACACCACCCAAGGTAACCTACAGATTTAATTCAATCCCTATAAAAATGCCAATGACATTTTTCCAAAGAAGTAGAACAAATAATTCTAAAATTTTCATAGAAACACAAAAGAATAGCCAAAACAACTTTGAAAAAGAACAAAGTTATGTATCATGCTACCTAATTTCAAGCTATACTATACAAACTATACTACTGTAATCAAAACAGTATGGTACTATCACAAAAACAGGCAGATCAGTGGAACAGAATAAGGAACTGAGGATTGAACTGACATTTACGTGGGCAATAAATCTATAACAAAGGAGACAATAATATACAAGAGTGGAAAGACACCCACTTCATTAAAAGGGATTGGGGAAACTGGACAGCTACATCTGAAAGAATCATACTGGACTACTTTCTCCCACCATGCATGAAATTAAATTCAATGTGGATTAAAGACTTAAAAATAAGACCTGAAACTATAAAATTTCTAGAAGAAAATACAGGCAATATGCTCTTAGACATCAGTCTTAATAATATCTTTGCATATATCTCCTCAGGTAAAGAAACAAAAATGAAAATAAACAAATGAAACTATATCAAACTAAAAAGCTTTTGCACAGCTTATATATATAATGCAATAATTTATATATTAACAATTAGTGCATGTAATAATTTATATATTATATGTAATTTACTCAGCCATAAAAGTAATAAAACTTTACCATTTGTGGCAACATAGGTACACCTAAAGGGTATTATGCTAAGTAAAATAAGGCAGATAGGAGGACAAATACCCTATGATTTCTTTCATATGTGGAATCTAAAAAATGAAACAAACAAACATAACAAAACAGAAATATATATCCAAAGAACAAACACGTGGTTGCCAAAAGGGAGGTTGGTGGGAGGAGAAAAATAGATGACCGAGATTAAGAGGCATAAACTTATAGTTGCAAAACAAATGTGTCACAGGCATGAAATGGACAGTGTGGGGAATATGGTCATTAATTATATAATATCTTTCTGTACTGAGAGACAGTGATAACTTTAAAATTTATAAAAGTATCTAATCACTATGTTGTGTAACAAGAACTAATATAAAATTGTAAGTCAATTATTCTTCAAAAACAAACAAACATATAGAAAAAGAGATCAGATTTGCAGTTACCAGAGATGAGGATATGGTATGTGAATGAAGGTAGTCAAAAGTTACACACTTCCACTCAAAAGATAAGAAAGTACCAGGGATATAATGTACAACATGATAAATGTTGTATTATAAACATGAACGTTGTTAAGAGAGTAAATCCTAAGAGTTCTCATTAAACAAAAAATTTATTTCTTTAATTTTGTATCTGTATGAGATGATGAATAGTCACTAAACATTGCGCTAATCATTTCATGTAAGTCAAATCATTGTGATGTACACTGTAAATCTATAGAATGCTGTATGTCAATTAAATCCCAATAAACCTGGAAGAAAAAATTTATTTAAAGAGTTAATGAATCAGTCATACTGCTAACTCACTTCAGTCGTGTCTGACTCTGTGAACCCACAGACAGCAGCCCACAGGTTCCTCTGTCCCCAGGATTCTCCAGGCAAGAATACTCGAGTGTGCTGCCATTTCCTTCTCCAATGCATGCATGCACGCTAAGTCGCTTCAGTCGTGTCCAACTCTAAGGGACCCTATGGACAGCAGCCCACCAGGCTCCTCCATCCACAGGATTCTCTAGGCAAGAATACTGGAGTGGGCTGCCATTTCCTTCTCCAGAATCAGTCATAGCAAGGCGTAAATTATTATCGTGGAGTATTTACTTTGAAAAAGGGGGGAAGCCGCAAGTTGAGGCACAGATGCCTATTTACATACATATGAGGCAACAGGCACAGGCCTTGGGAGGTTCTTGACCTCAAATTACATTTGTGTCCTATAAGACAGGTCTAGGTAAAAGCAATGATTTCATCCACAGTGTCATCCTGTTAATCCAACATTGCTCAATCGACCTACAAAACATCCCAGAAACCGTTTTTAGTCTCCTGCTTTGGGATACCTCAGAGGAGTGCAAAATTCACAAGGCTCAAGCTGCCTGAAGAAACAGCGATATTACAAGGTTCAAGTGTTCCTCTAGTTGAATTTCTGTTGCTGAACCGAAGTAGAACTCTTTAGGAGGATTCAGTACACTGCCCTACGAATCCCTCTAGCATCAGAGAGAGAAAGAGATAATTCCCACAGCAGGCAGAGAAGAAAATGACAGAAGATGATGTGGTTGAATGGCATCACCGACTCGATGGACCTGAGTCTGAGCAAGCTCCAGGAGTTGGTGATGGACAGGGAGGCCTGGCGTGCTGCAGTCCACGGGGTCGCAAAGAGTCGGACACAACTGAGTGACTGAACTGAACTGAATTCCCACAGTAGAAAAGCATATGCGGTAGAGGAGAAAGTTGATATATGAAGGAAAAGTAAATATCTGGCTAAGATTCTTTGGTGATGCTGGAAACAGAACTATCCTGGCACTGTTTGTTTTCAACTCCTCTACCTTTGTTTCATGGGGTTTTTTTCCCCTAAAAACAGCCCAGGGATGGCCAGAACTTCTCATGCCACATACTTCAGACTTTATTTCCACATTTGATGGAGTCCATAGTGTATAGGAACCATCTTGTACTTGCTCATGAGAGCCAATTGTGAGCTTCCTCCTGAATTCATGTGTAGTGACAACACACCGGTAGCTTCACATCAGTCATGATAATCAGTAATGGCTACAATCAAGGTGTTTTGGTTCTTTGTTTTTTTCCTGGAAAGTTAAAGCATTTACTGGCACAGAAGGCCAAGAACATAGGCAGCCCCTACAGGGAAGAACCACCTTGTGTTTTGGTCTGACCTTCACAAAGCTCTGGGGATCACTTTACTGTCTGAGGGGAGAGGTGAGGCACCCAAGGATGAAATATGCCAACTTCGGAGTCATCTATAGCTGGCCATCCAGCCCTCCAGCTTCTCTTTGCCCTTGCTAAATATGCCTGGCCATGGGCTGGATTACCCTCAGCAGCATACCTCTGGCATCACTACCTTGTATGACAGAGACCTAGTGAAAGCTCCGACAGCAAGGAAAAGCTGACTAATCCCTGCTGGGGCCACCTGCACGCCTGTCCTGCCTTGCTTTAAGAAAGAAGTTATCAATTACCAAGATTTCATGGGTGAGGCAGCCACAGGTTTCGTCTCCAATCGTGACATAATTCAGTGATTCTTTAACAAACTCATCAGCAGTCTTGGTTATCATGTTCGTATTTAGACACTTTGTCATCGGAGTTGAAATAGCATATGGGGTCAACACCTACAACGGGAAATGAAAACCATGACACGGGAGCAATCTGCCCAGCCCTGAGAAATTAACACCCACGTTACCATCCCTTCATGTTCGAACTCTGTTCTTCCCTTAAAAAGTCTCAGGACAATATACGATCATAGAATAGTTAAAGGTGTAGAACCAGCACAGAGCTGGGATCAGAAAGGTTGATTTCTGGCTTAATTTAGCAACCAACCCAGATGAGGCCTTAGTCACACTCCCTCAGGTGCTTCAAGTACACACAGTGTGAGTGAGAACATGAGCTCTTAGAACCCAGTTCCCCCACTTGGAACGTAAAAATGCAGGACACCCAGTTATACTTGAAGTTCGAAAAATGTTTAGTTTAATTATATATCAAGTATTGATGGGATATACTTATTCTCAAAATATTATCTGTTATCTGAAATCCAAATTTAACTGGATGTTCCATGTTTTATCTGGCAGAGATATTACAGAAGTTTATTTCTAACACAGGTGACCAAAGTTGGAGCACTTTCAAGTACTTTAGATGCCCACTTTCACACTTCAGTTAGGAGCCAGGAATGGCACATACCTCATAATCTTTCCTATTCTGGTAAGAAAAAAAAACAAACACCACCACACTGGACCCTGAAAACCCCACCATGCTTCCACCGGTGGTCTCACCCCATGTGGCCTGGCATGAGGTTTCATGGTGGGGTTTCTTACTTTATTCCTTGACACAGAGACCTTGGTATCTTTAGGGAAAAAATAACCATGTTTGTTTTCTTTGTTTTCTTTTTCTTCACATTACTTTTGAAATTTTTATCACTTCACTTTTTCTCTAATCACACCTGAAATTACACTGTTTCACAGTTGAATCCAATGTGTGTCAGTCAATTCAATTGAGT
Source organism: Redunca redunca (assembly GCA_006410935.1). Classification (NCBI taxonomy): domain Eukaryota; kingdom Metazoa; phylum Chordata; class Mammalia; order Artiodactyla; family Bovidae; genus Redunca; species Redunca redunca. The sequence goes on along the minus strand of SJYQ01000360.1, from coordinate 121,985 downwards.
TTGTTCTCACGGAAACTGACACAGTTATTCATTTGTATAATACTTTTCTTCCAAAGATCTCTAAGTGTACTGTTAGAGAAACATAAGAAGTACCCATTTTCAAACTCAGTTTTCAGATAGGGAAATAATAAAAGTGTTTCCATTCCCACAGTGAGTTTTGGTTGACAAAACACCTTTCTGTACAAAACAAGGGCTCAATAAATATTGGTAAAAATTTGCATAATTACTTATTCACTAGATCTTCACAGTAATCCAGAGAAATAAGCAGCTATTATAAACCCCTTTTTACAGATGAGAGGGCAAGCTCAGAGAGTTTAAGTAGGCTGTTCAAAATCACTCAGAGGATAAATGGCAGCCCTGGGATTTGAAAATCAAACCCAAGTGTGCAGTGCACACTTCCTCAGGAATTTTACAAATATTCATTGAGTACCAATTACATGGGTGTTTGGAGAGACCAGTTAGTTTTCACAACATCATAGAGTCTTTTCCAGGACTTGTAGCAGCTCCAAGGCTTCTGCATGAGAGAAGGTGCTCCCTTCTTCTACCCCACCTCCCCCACGTCTTCTGCTCCATAGAACCGACTTAGCAGCTACAGTATCTCTGGCCCACAGCTATCAAGCTCAAGATGATGCTGAGACTGTCACAGGGCTAGGAAGCAAGTGGCTCTGGTAATCATTAGCACTGCTCACCAAACATTTCTAGTTCTTTCTTCCAAACACATGATAGAATTGCACTTCCTGGGTCCCTACAGTTGGGTGGGACTATGTAATCAGATCTAACCAATGAGTATGAGTAAAAGTGACAGATGACCTGTCTGACCCAGACCCTTAGTTATCAAAGGAAGTTCTCTTGAACTTGTAGCACTTTTTCTTGACATGTCAAGTGACAATATTCAAGACGCAGGCTGCTCCCTCAGCCTAGGTACCTGTGTCACTGCAATGAGCTAATCCCCTCTGACGGTTCCCAGTAAATATGTAGCATGAATGAGAAATACACCTTTGTGGTTTTAAATTAATGAAATTTTAGGAATTAATTTTTACTGCAGCAAAATTAGCTTATGCAGAATAACACAACTGCAAAAGGAATTTGTCCTCAGCTAGGAGCTGGAGAATGAATAGAAGGGGAAAATCTTTGACAAGTAAGATTTCATTTCAGCAAGGCTGAGAATGGGATTGTACTCACTATAACTAGGAAGATGCTTTTATTTACACAGTTCCTACTATTAACTCACACCTACCTATTGAATAAGCTTCATCCTATAGCTGGTTAATTCATAGGAATGGCCACCTGAGTGTTTTAATTGAAAATCGATATGTATAGCACTGGGTTGGGAAGATTCCCTGGAGAGGGAAACGGCAACCCACTCCAGTAATCTTGCCTTGAAAATCCTATGGATGGAGGAGCTTGGTGCAGGCTACCGTCCATGGGGTCGCAAAGAGTAGAGCATGACTGAGCGACTTCACTTCACTATGTATAGTACTAATTTTAAAAATATAACTATGAGTGTGACTTTTTCATATATATGGTGGTGGTTTAGTTGCTAAGTGGTGTCCGACTCTTGTGACCCCATGGACTGTAGTCTGCCAGGCTCCTCTGTCCATGGGATTCTCCAGGCAAGAATATGGAGTGGGTTGCTGTTTCCTTCTCCAGGGGATCTTCCCGACCCAGGAACTGAACTCAGGTCTCCTGCATCGCAAGCAGATTCTTTACTGACTGAGCTGCATGGGAAGCCCTATTCATATGTAATAGTATATTATCAAACTTCTCCACAAACAATTAACAAAAAACCCTCTCTAAACTGTTTATTCTAAGTTCCAGAAACCACTGGAGAGTTAGCTGTGTTGCCAAAGAAAGCACGTGGCATATTGTTCAGGCTGAAGACCGCAGTGATGATACAGCTCTGTTTACAGATCAAACAAGGTCGGCTCCGTGACTGTGCTGTCACTGTAGGAGAAAGAGAAAGCCGAGCACCTCTTCCCCTACTGCTCAAGAACCAGAGTGTGGGAGTCTCTGCGGCCCATCACAGATGAACACAACCAAACCCAGCACTCTCTCCCCTCTTCCAGCGTAGACCAAGTACCGGTTTTCTGTTGTTTGTTCCCCACACATAGTTCCTCCCACATGAGCCTATCTTCTGGATCTAGGTCAGAGAGTAAAGGATGGTTAGACGAGACCCTAATTTCTGTCCTGATGGCAGCACCAGGCAGCAAGCGTTTCTGAGCACTCACCCACCCCATCCCATTTCCTTCTCTAGCACTCAGGGCATGGATGAGGACAGCAACAGGCAGAACCACGGTGGCCCCACTGCCACCTCAAGGATCACAGGAACCCACGTGGTGTCATACAGACCCTCTCTCCCAGTCACACATGCTCAGCCCGTCCTGCCGGAAGGAGTGGCCCTGGCTCCGTGGGGTCCAGAGTTCCCATTCCCAAGGACTCAGAACTGTTGACCTCACCTGGATGATGATCCCCTTCTCCTTATATTCTGCTTGCAGTGCCTTGGAAAATGTGCACACAAAAGCCTGGAACAAGAAGGAGAAACACCTAAGGACTTGATTCTCAGAGCCAACTTGCTCAGATTTCAAAGGACACCAAGAGAGCTTGCCTTGCTGGCAGTTAGTTAGAACTTCATTTCCTGGTCTGGGAAAAGCTTCCTCAAAGAGCAGGTATATACATTTTGTAATAAATACCTACTTAGGGCCACGTCGTGTAGATGCCATACCCAGGGAGGTCTCTGGGAAGGAAAGAAACTATCAATACAATGTTACTTGCTGCCATGAAGAGTGCACCGGCTCCCAGGCAAGGAAGTGAAAGGGGGCTGCACTGCCTGGCTGTGCTACGGCAAGGCTTCAATCACCCCAGGGGCACATCTTTTTCAAATTTGCACCCAGATACTGGTGGACTAGCTCCCTGTACCTAGAAGAGGGCCTCTAGGCAAATCTGCCTATCAGCTTGCCAGATGATCTGAAAGAAAGTGCTAAATGGAAAAACCAAGGGGAAGAAGGAGACAGAGACTTGGACTACATCTGTCACTCACCTTGGAAGCTGAATAGGTCGAGTACAGAGGCCAGGGAAAGAGGGCCGCCCCAGAAGATATGTTCAAAATGAGACCTTTCTGCCTAACAGGCAACAAAACAAAGTTTCAGTTACTTTGATACTTGATTACACCTTGAGAAGGGAGAAAACAAAGGGACTCTGAACAGTAGGAAACTTTCATCCTCTCTAGGTTTCTGTTTGTGTGCTAAGCATTTTGCTTCCAAGAACTGTGAGTCCAACTTCACACCGATCACGAGCAATACTACCATACAGTGATGTCAGATGGTAGCCAACTGACCTCAAGGACTGGTGACAAGGAAACAGGGGCTCAGCTACAACAAAGATCCCCCATGAAAATGCAGAGAACCAACTCAGCTCAGACAAGAATCAAGGGGGAAGGGAGCCTTCTCTCTCAAGTGTGACCACATGAGCTCAAAGTCCCTTCTGACTCTTAAAAATGACCCACAACAGGAAAGATGTCATATGTAGAATCCTGTCCTGGGTGAAATTTGACAGTCCATCATCAGCTTACACAGGCACTCCTACACAAGTCTCTGAGGTTCTTACCCTTTGGAAGTGCAGTATCTTTAACCCTTCCCTAACAGATGGCTCAATCCAGAAAAACCAAGAAACTTCAAATTTGAATACCAGGGCCAAACCCCTTCTTTCTCTAGGGAAGATAAAACTATCAACCATTTGCTTTAATGAATACCACCTGAGAAAAACCAGTTCCCAAATGGGCATTGTACTAGGGTGATTTAAAATGTGGAATAAATAGAGACACTGATGGGTTCGTGATTTTTACTCCTAAATTGGAGTATTCATTCTGACAAGAGTTGAAATGCATAATAACAAAGAAATGGTCCCAGGCCAACTTCTGAAGTTTCTTTTAAGCTCATTGTGAGTTAGTTTTTTTTTAATACAAGGTCTGCTGGAATTGCTGTTTTCTTTCTTCCTCCAGTATATGCTACATTTGACCTTCAAATATGCTTATCTGTTGGCAAAGCTGGCCTGGTCCAGAATGTTAGGCTTTCAACCGTACTCTCCATGCTGCTTCACCACAGTTTTATCATTTGTTAAAGCAGCAGCAGATGAACCTTGTCCCCCTGATCCCAAGTCAGCTGACTGCCAGGCCAGGCAACACAGGCTGCTCCAAGCTTTTTCAAGGAAAGAACTTACCTTGATTTCATGCCTTTCAGAATCAGCTGTGTCATCTATAAGAGAAGGCCAAAGTTAAGCCCTGGCCTTTAAAAAACAAAGTGGCAATGGGCAGTGGGAATTTGGGAAACAGGTGCTAGAAGAAACTGGATAAAGAACTTCAGCTTCTCAAATGGCCTTGAAAATCTGCTGGCACTCATTGGAGGTAATTTTGGCAACATTAGAGTCTGCTGGAACCTACGGAAGGCATCGTAAACAAATGGCAAACAGTTCAGAGGTCTCTAGTTTCTTCTTCCTAAAACTGAAGTCTTTGTGGAAAATGGAGTGAAAAGCTATGGAACTGACTTATGGCTATGGAACCAACATGGAGGCTCCCAGACTCCCTTCATTCTGACAGAGAGGTAAAAGTAGGTTGGCTATTATAAAACTCCCATGGGAGTTAGAATTAGGGAACTGTCAGGAAACCTAACAAGTGTCCATCTCACATACAAGGTACGAGATAAAGAAGGACATCTCTTCAGTTCAACAGCAGCCTTGTTAGCACGCATGCGGTCTATGAAATAGCTTCCTAGATACACGTCTGCTGGTCTGCTGGAGTTACAACAGAATTGAAAAATCCCTTCCCCACTCTATTTACTGCCCCTGGAAGAGGTCTTCCTTGCCAGTTCTGGAGCAACACCCTTGCCTTGATTCTCCCAACTTCATTAAGGTGGAGCACTGTTGGACAGCATTTCTCAAAGTCTCCCAAAAGCCTGACTGAGTGAATGATCCCAATTAGAGAGACAACATTGGACTTTGTGGGTCCCTGTCTCAAACGTTCTAGTATTTAGTCTCTTATCCTACCTTCCCTTTGCCCTCAACTCATTCTCTAATTTTGCCCTTGATAAAGAACTCTAGGGTTTCCAGATGGTTCCTTTGGAATAACTAAATGATACTGTTCAACATTCAGAAAACTGAGATCATGGATCTAGTCTCATCACTCCATGGCAGATAGATGGAGAAACAATGGAAACAGTGACAGACTTTATCTTTTTGGGCTAAATGACACTTGACATACCACTTAGTTCAAACCTCAATACATTAATAGCAGTTGAAGAATATGAAGTTCAAGGGAGCTAAATAGCATGCCCAATGCTGTCTAATTAACTAGTAACTGATCTGGAATCAGAATACATATGCACTTGAACTTCAATTCAACAAATATTTTTTAACAAGAGTCTGTAAAATTCAAGCCACAGTCTCTGTCATTTTTCCAAACAGTGTGAGCTTTCCTCTATTTACAAAAACTAAAATCAGAGGAAGGTACTAATTTTTATAAGTTGCTTTGGAATCCTGAATAAGTTTCACCATCATCAGGCCTCATATGTTCTGACATATGACAAATGCAGAAATAAGATTCAGATGCTAGGGAGAGTGAATCCACTGTATTTTCTTGATGAAAAAAGAATAAGACAATTGAAAGGCTACTGCATAGCCTTTCAATCAAGTACAGTTCAATTTTAAAGAATTCTACATTTACAGGGAAGGGGCCAGTTCTCCTGAGTTGCCAAATTCCAACAGCTACTACATTTTAATGCATTGAGCACATACATTGATCACATACCTTCACAACTGAGGTGATGTTACAGTGGATGAGGCTCTGTAATAAATAATCACAATCATGATTTAGCTGGATCATTTGAGAAATTCTCTTGAGAAATATTCAGTGCTAAAGCGCCACAAAGTGGACAAAAGGGTGTGCCTGAATGGTTGTATCACTTAGTCTGCAAACTACGCTCCAAGTTGATGTTCAGCAACAATGGAAACTGGGAAAAATCTGACATCTACACTATGAGTCTCCAAGAATGTGATCTTGAATAGAAGTCAGTTAAGCGTTTCCTTGAAAATTTAGGGAGGAATATGGACACTGTTGCTCAAAGGGAGATGGTTAATTTCCAGCTGAAGAAAGGGAGGTGAGTATATGTGGGTCTCGAAGACACTAACATAAAGATTATAAAGATGAATGGTTGTATAATATAAGGTAGAGGTTCTGGACTACAGAAGCCAGATAGAGAAACTACTAGAATCACCCAAGATACACAAAGAAGGAAAGAGAGACAGACACATAGACAAGTACAAATGTAGACACAAATAAAGAGAAGCAAGAATGCAATGAGCTTAATGAAGATACACAGACTTATGCCAGAAACAGGGAACGTGGAGTTAGACATGTGGCCAGAAGAGGCTTGGTGAGGTTCAGCGGTGTCCAAGCAATCTGGCATTATTCGTCCACACAGTACACTTGGGGCTTACATGGAACCTTTAGGGCTACTTGGAGGATTGGGGAATAGAAGCATCATAGCCTGTTCAAAATTGGTGTAACCCTTTGCTTTCAAAGGTCAAAGCCTGGAGAAGTGTCAAAATACAGTGCCTTCAAAGACTGTTAATGCATAATCAATTTACTCAAGACCAACAATGAGTCATGGGTCTGAGTTAAGCTTGTTGAACTTACAACACCCTCAGCCACAAAGTCTGTATTATGGACTTCCTTCACACTGAAAGTTGAGTGAATCTTATGATCTTGAAAGGCAAAGAAAGCTTTCTCCCACTGAATCCAGAGCTATGAATTTGTTAGGCAGCATTACCTCCCTTATAAAGCACAGTGTAGAGCCCACAAAAGACTGGGACAAGTGAATTTTGATGTGTGGAGAAGAGGGAAGATGTTCTTTTCCTAGAGATAGTCCAGAACAGTGATACCATTCACTATGCATCAAGTACTCAGGTGAGTACTTGAAGGGGACACCTCCAGTTGTCCACCTGGATTGCAGAATTTTGGCCACACTCCCATCACCCCTTCCCAGCCCTGGTATTACCCAGTTGGGGGCTCAGGACTTGGGGAGAGGAAAACATCCACAGAACAGTACAAGCCTACCTGGATGTCATCTGGCGTGTTAAGGAAATGGCTTGGGAGAAGGTTTGGAAGCATTCCAACATTGTTGACTGACCAAGAAAGGCAAAACAAAAAGATATCAGAAGAGTCCATGGCAAATGTCTATTGAAAGCCTTAAAAATTGTCGTATTCAACCCATAAATTCTTCTTTTGAGAAGTTTTCCAAAAAAGCATATACAAAAAGATGTATATAAAAGGCTGTTCACTGCAACATAATTCAATAACAGTGAGGAAATTGGAAGGGAAAAAACTGTGGTCCAATAATACAATGCACATAAAATGAATCATGGTACAACCATATGGTGGGACACAATGCAGTCGTTCAAAACTATGACTGCTCAGAGTTTTAAAAACCTGGGAGAACATTTGTGATGTATAATTTTTTTAATGTTGCAAAACAGCATGTAAGTTTAAGCCTTATTTTGAAAAGATGCATGTATGTATCTGGAAGGATATGTACGAAGATGCTATCTCAGGCTGTTAAAGATTTTAAGGAACTCATAATTCTTTTATGTGTTCATCTGCTCTTTCTAGTTTTCCTAGAGTACATTTTACATTATTATTAGTAAACATGCAATTATTTTGAAAATGAAAATCCTCCTCTCTACAATACACTGTACTGTGTATGTGATCACAAAGCAGATAATCTATAAGTTATCACAGAAAAAAAAATTGTATCTTATTTCCCAAATGAGAAACTCTATCCTCAAATAACCATACTGACTCACTACTTTATGAATCAATCACAGCAATGTTTGTTTACTAAACTAATTCCATTAGACCAAAGTTTCCTTTTTCCTGTCAAATATCAACCTTCAGTGAAAGAAAAATATTTTAATACTAGTAAATATGGTTGGGAAGATTGAAACTATGTAGGTTTGCTACATTCAAAAACCATATACAAATTTGTTAATCCAGTAATGCCTTTTGTAGAACTGAACTTTAATATTTGGCTTAATGCTACAGCTTACAGTCATGGGTTAAATTTAAGCTACTACTGAATAATCAAGTCTCACTAAGATCATTATTTCACTGACTTATTTCAATAAGCTTTGCATTATTGCAATTTACTTACCTAAAATTCCAATTTCTAAGCCTTTAAGTTTTTCTTTAATATACTCATAGATGTCATCTTTGGCAAAATCTGCTTGTATTATCTTCACGGTACTTCCTATTGTCCACTCTGCATTAGAGACAATAGTGATTTTTCAATGAACAGGTGTCCAAATCCCCCTCCCTGAGTATTACCTGAACAGAACAGACACTTAAGAGCACAAGCCCATCATCTTAATTAGAAACAAGAAATAGCCTCAGATAAATGCTGGAATGTGTTAAAAGATTTGTAAATGATGGTTTCTGTGTGATTCTAAGAGTCACTGCAGTGACAAGTAAAGGCATTATAATAGATTTAATACAATAGTTCTCAAAGCAAGGTCCACAGACCATAGCATCAGCATCACTGGTAACTTGCTAGAAATAAAATCTCAGGCTCCACCCAGACCTACTAAACCAGGAAACACTGGGAGTGGGCCTGGTGATCTGTTTTCACAGGCACCGGGGGTGACTGTGGTATAAGCTCAAGTTTCAGACCCGTGGGCTAAGGGCTGTTAGAGTCAAGTATAATCCTTCTGCTCAGTGAGGATCAGGTCCTCTCCACGTACACTCAGAAACCCTTCGCATTTATAAAAACATTTACACACACAGCCTATTTTTTTAATATTCTCAAGAAGGAAGTAGGTATTGTCTCCACTTTCTGGAGGAGAAAATTGAGGCTCTAAGGAGCTTACTAGCTTGACCAAGGGCACCCACACCCTGCTCCCTCCAAGTTCAATCCTCTTTCCACTGGTCTATGTGAACTTGCCTTCTGCGGGAGCTTTTCCTTAGATATAAAAACTGCAGGCAGATTTCACTAGCTGCTGCCCACTCAGCTTTGGAGTTAGACCCAATATTTCTAGGGCAAGTGATCTTAAGGCATAGCCTGGGGACACTTCAAAGACACTACTTGTTTTTCAAAAAGACAATAAAAAGTGCACAGTAAGGAAAATGCTGAAGAACGTCCGAGTCCTGGTCAAAGTTATTTCAGATATCCAGTCAGAGAACAAAAGCAGAATTCACTGGTTCAAGGGCACTGAGCCTCCCCATCATGATTGTTCAGCCACATACTCCCCCACGGTCTTCTCTTATCCAAATTTCTCCCAGGGAAATAAGAGTGTCCCCAGACAGCCTGCTCTGGTCTCCATGAGTCTTCATAGTTGAAGACTCATTCCTTTGCATTGAGTTTATTAATCACTACATAATTAATTATTAAAATTCAAATGCTCAGAAGGGGATATGATGATCATTATTGACTAAAAACACTTCAGAGTGGATCATCAAAATAAAATAATATAAATCCTATCTCTTAGGGTTGTATAATGTACAGCCCTCACACCATACATGGCAGCCCTGAATCAAATCTTTTTTTTTTTTTAATCCAACAAATAGCAGTGAGCATCGTCTCCCATCCCTCTGCAAGGAGCACAGCACAGACATAGGGAAGGGAAGTCCCTGCTTTTAAAGGAAGTAACTGAAGCGTTCAGACAGCTGAGGCCTCTGGATGAGGGGATCTGATTCTAGAGACAGACCCTAGACACAAGAAAGGAGTGGACCTATTTGTGGGGTGAATGTGTTTCTGCTTCATAAAGCCCAAAGAATCACTGATGAACTAAAGTGAGCTCAAGCCACTTATGTCCTCCACTTAACTTTGTAAACTGAGTTCCCTGAAGGAGGCTGGTACCCCAGGCACCAGAGAGCAAATGTAGGGATGCTGACAGATGCCTCTGCAGGCAGGATGTGAGCAGACCTGGCTAGTGGGCTCCACAAACATCTCCCTTATTTCTTGGAGTCACTCACCAATCTCCACAGCAATGGTCTGAAGTTTTTCCAGTGTCCGGCTGATAAGCACGACATTGAATCCCTGTCTTGCTAACTGAAGGTAGGGATGGGAAAACCAAAAGAGAGATGATAAGCAGACAAGGAAGGCTTGTTATATTAAAGTGAGTTGGGGCATCACCCATTTGGTCATAGAGCGATATGCTTGATCTTCCTAAGTTTAAATGTGCACAATGTGACAATGGTTTCTAGGCTAAGTAAAACAGCCACACGGGGCCAGGCTAAGCATGACATGATACCAGTAGCTTATTTGCGTATGTTTATTATACACTAGGGCTTCCCTCGTGGTCAGCAGTAAGAATCCACCTACAATGCAGGAGACGCAGGTTCAGTCCCTGAGTTGGGAAGATGCCCTGGAGCAGGGCGTGGCAACCCACTCGAGTCTTCTTGCCTGGAGCATCCCACAGACAGAGGAGCTGAGTCTTCTTGCCTGGAGCATCCCACAGACAGAGGAGCCTGGAGGGCTACAGAGGAGCCTGGAGGCCTACAGACCACAGGGTCTCAAAGAGTTGGACAAGACGGAAGCAACTGAGCACGCATTACATGCCAGGAACTATTATTCTAAGTGCTTTTCTGTACAGATCCACAATCTGAATGCCCCCTACCTGAAGCATTTATGGTCAGATGTGTGTTGGAATTCAGAATTTGGAGGATTTTATACTATGATTTATGTAACAAGGTCTAGGGCAGCAACCTATAAAAAAAAAAATTCTGCATCAACTTTTGAGCTGCCTCCTATTCACGAGGATGTTCTTCTTGTGGTTCTCTTCACTCAGGCACAGTCATGGGCCTGAGCCCTCTCTTTCTGTTCTCTGGCTCCCAACAGGATAGAAAATGAAATAGGGGACTGGAGAGTAAATGGATGTTTTCCTGAGATTAGAAGGAACTCTCTTCAGAATGGACAGTGCCTCGACTCACAGGGGCAGAGCAACAAGGTGCAGAAGTGACATGCATTAATATGGCCCAGAGGACATGTGTGCTGGGCGGTCACAAACAGGCCCAGACTCCTCACACCTAAAAATGCTACAGGTGAGAAAAGACAGAGTTTTGCCTGAAGAAAAATGGGGAAACCAAGGTTCATCTGGAGAGAAACAGACAACATTTGAGTTAGTGACAAAGGACTTACGGAGTCCTATCTCAAGCCCACAGGTACAAGGCTGCGCACCAGGGCCACAGAGGCGGAGCCCAAAACCAAGGTCATTTCCAGTGATGACCGAGCCCCTTTGTAACTGCTGCCAAAAGCCCTCGATCCTTATTGGCCAGTTCCTGACCCCATATTAGGCAAAAATGCCCACCCCGCTGCTCACCCTATAGTCCCCTAATCAATCACTTAATGCTACCCTACCAGCAAGAAGTTTCTTTGTCTTGAGGCTCCAAAAATTGGCTACTAACCCACAAAGAGTCATCTTTCCCTTGGCCTGTCAGGAAGTCGGCCTGTTGTATTTGCAGGGTCCCTCACTATCTATTCAGAAGTATCTATTCACTCATAACTATCTATTCAGAAGTATCGATTCATTCAGAACTATCTGTTCAGAAGTATCTGTTACTTCCGTGGGCTCTCCCTTGAGCCAATCCACCGTTCTAATAGCTTCCTGTGGACTCTCCCCGGGTCTGTCAGGTCAGCCCACTGTGCTTGCAGCACCTTCATTATCTCTGCTCTTTGTTCTTAATAAACTCACTCCTTTCTGAAATACTCTGTCTGGAAATTCTTTTCCAACCCAAGCTCAGACTATGGCGACAAGGCTCAATTAACTGAAACCCTTCTTGATGTTTTTAATTGAACAAAACTGTTACAATTTTAAACCTTGGTAAAATACACATGACATAAAATTTGCCATCCTAACAACTATATGGAATGTTTCACAAATTTGCGTGTCATCCTTGCACAGGGCCCTTGCTATCTTGTCTGCATCGCTTCAGTGTTAGTGTGTGCTGCCAAAGCAAACACTATGCCAAATTTTAACAAGCTATATTATAAAAACACTTAGGCTGAATTGAGGACTTTACCATATAGTCTCCCATAGCCAATATTCAAGCCTGTGGTCTCAGAATCACCCAGGAAGACATCAAACAAATAAAACAATTCCCACCAAAACCATCCAGGTAACAATCCCTGAGGGCAGTGGCCGAAGCATGTGCAGCACCCCACTCATTCCTGGGCCCATACCCAGCCACACTGCCAGGGCCACCCAGCAGGTGCTGCAGAGGCAAGGGAACTCGAGATGCAACCAGGCTGCAATCTTCTGCCCTCGACGGGAAGCCCCAGAGTCTGGGCCTGTGCAGCAAGAAGCACTTGCTACCCCTGTTGCAGCCATCTGTTGCTGGAACACCCTGGCAGGGCCTTGATGCCCCAGGGCCTGCTCAGCCCTCAAACTGGGACAGAGCCTGGACAGGCAGTGCCAGAAAAGGCTTGTGGCCTGCCCTCGAAAGACGCAATGGGATGTGCCTCTTTCAAAGAACCAAATATATCTGGATCCCCAGACCCAAAGGCATGGAAGAGACTCACTTCATTGAGGACATAAGGCAGCATGACTCCAAGGACAGCAGGACTGCTCTGATCTGCGCCAAGCGGTCCCTGTGTGCAGCCTTCTCAGGCCCACCCTACAGAGAAGGCTGCGGGTCAGTGACCTGAGGGTGGACAGCCAGAAGCAGACCCATCCCTCCAGTGGCTCTTCTGAGATAGTCTTCCCGTTGGGGGCAAATGGAAAGGTTGTGTCTTACGTCAAGTTCCTGTACTCTACCAACACCCTGGTCACACTCAAGACAGACAGCCCTGGTCCAGCGTCCCCACACTCTGCCGGCTCAGAACTAGGGAACAACTCGGGGATGCCCTGGAGTACAACCCCAACCTCCTGGGTGGCTCTTAGGGCCCCTGTGGCAAGCACAAGCTCCGTCTTCATGTTCGTCTGCTACATCACCACAGTGATAGGGCACGTGAAGCCCCCCCAACCTCAAGAAGGACATGAACAAAACTTTCCTGGAGAAGTCCCTGCACATCGAGCTAAGCGAAATTAGAACTTTAAAACCAAAATGCAGAACCTGTCCAGGAAGTGGGGTTTGGAGCCGTGACGGTGTCCATGTCTACCGGTACTTGGAGAAGTTGGTCTTGCAGGGTGAGCTCAACAAGCAGAACTGCAGGCTCTGCACCAAGACAGCAGCGACCTCCGCAGTTCATCGACAAGTTAAAAGAAAGGTTTCAGTTCAACAGATGCAGTCTAACTGGGTTTGAGTTCATGGTGCTCGTGGTCTTGGAACTTTGTTCTCCACCTTCCCAAGAACCAAGTGTTACCTCATTACAGATGCTTCATTGGAGCTTCCCTGGCAGCTCAGCTGGTAAAGAATCCGCCTGCAACGCAGGAGACCCCGGTTCGATTCCTGGGTCGGGAAGATCCGCTGGAGAATGGATAGGCTACTCACTCCAGTATTCTTGGGCTTCCCTGGTGGCTCAGTTGGTAAAGAATCTGCCTGCAATGTGGGAGACCTGGGTTCGATCCCTGGTTTGGGAAGATCCCCTGGAGAATGGAACAGCTACCCATTCCAGTCTCTGGCCTGAAGAATGCCATGGACTGTATAGTCCATGAGGTCAAACACTACTGAATGACTTCACTTTCACTTTCTCTCATGCAGCAGTTCGAGCGTTGCCAGCCTCCGTTGCGCTCCTGGCAATTCATGAGTCTGAAGGTGGGCTTCCAGCACTGGAGTGTGGATGGTGGCCTTCCCTGGCTGGTACTGCTGCTTTGCCACACCCTTGCTTACTTGGAGAGACATTGTTTCCATTCCAAAGCACAGCACACTAACACAGTATTTCTAGGACCCCCCTCCTATGTTCTTCTGTGAACAAAATCTGGAATTTTGTTATGCTTTCTTTTATTCCTGTGCCTGAGACTGGTCTGGCATCAGGACTTTGATTTACAATGTGAAGTGGTGAATCATGACTTCACAGCATTTCTCGTCTCTGCATCACCCAGCCTTCTGCTACCATCATTGCCACTGCACTAGCATCTGGTAGAGACCTTGGTCTCCCGATCTCGCTGCAAATCAGAGATTTCTGGAGTTGACCTGTTAGAGCATTAATCTAGGCTACTTAGGGTTTTCTGACATGGAAATAGCACTATGGACCCTCCAGCCCTCTGCCAGTTTCCCTCCCAGCCCAGGACAGCCCCTCAGGGGTGTTTGCCCACCTCCTCGTATCCATTAGCAGAGCTCTGGCATTAGCCTAAAGCCAATAAGAGCAGGCCCCTGGTTGGTTTGGGTCTCAGTTTTTACTCTGAGATCTCTGTTCTGAGAATTGCATCCCCTGGGTGTCACGTGACCCAACAGGCCTTCAGCACAGAACCAGCCCACCCCAGGCAGGGATCTGCCTCACCAGGGAAACCCCATTTGCCCGCGACTCTTAGGACTTTCAGGATGACTGGATTGCTGGCTCTTGATTTTCCTAAGCAATATTGTGGAGAAAAAAGGTATTTATTGTCATTTCGAATTTGGTTCTCTGCATTTTTTCTTTTTTTTTTTTGGCAAGGAAACAAAAATTGGCTAAACGAGGTCTGTCGAAGTTGTCATTTCAACCACATTTGACTCTCCAGCAGGGAGGAGAGAGACCACTTCAAGCCCTGCCTCCCCACGTGGGCGGGGGCCCAGGGCTTCTTTCTCCCTTGCAGGAAGTGGCAGCCACCTTGTCTGGAGCAGACAGCCGCACCAAGCAGACCCCAGGCACTGGCCGTTGCCCTCCGAGGCAGTTCTGTGCCCAGCACGCCAGCTTCTCCACACGACAGGTAGCCCAGGTTTTCCACTTGCTGCTCCACCAGAAACCCTGATGACCAAGGAGTGGAGCTCCTCCTTCACAGGTCAGCAGCTCTCGGAAAGAGTGGTGTTAGCCAGACCATTAAGCTGCTTCCCGACCACTGTCTCATGAACCTGTCCCTGGAGGGGCTCTAGGACAGTCCCACCTGCATCCTACCCATGTGGACTGGTGCTTTTGCAGAAAGGATACCAGCTCTCATCAGAGCACTCAGCCACCAGCCACTAAACCAAGACCCCAGCAGGAGTGCAGGACAGCCGCTCAGAACCTGCTGGCTGCTGGTCCTTCTTCCTAAGTCACTTATATGGGCTAAGGGGGACTGCAGGGTGAGTATGAAGCCCAAGTCTGTATTCTCAATTTACTGAGTTTCTCTTCCCTGTTCACCCCAAGAAGTGAAGTGAAGTGAAGTTGCTCAGCTGTGTTTCTTCATGACTCCATGAACTTTAGCCTATCAGACTCCTCCATCCATGGGATTTTCCAGGCAAGAGTATGTCCCCCAAACTCGACATGCACCAAGGAGGGCATGAAGGATGAAGCTGCTGGGCCCCAGGCAACTCTTCTAGAAAGTGACCTGTCCGGCCACCACAGCATCTCAAGGACACTCCTGTTACAGACACTGCAAGGGACCAACTTCCAAAATGTATGTCCTGGTCTACAACTAGCCTTGAAGGAGGCTAACATCTTCCTGGGTATTTCTATACAGATTTTAGAATGGCTGATACAGTAACTTAAGTTTGCGTGTTAATGTGGTGAGAATTAGTCATTTACCAAACCTCTCTGTAACCTTCCCTTTAGCGCGCTGCTCCCTTTTTAATAATATCAAGAGCTGCCACTGTGTGGTACTCACGTGAAAGTGAAAGTGAAGTCGCTCAGTCATGTCTGATTCTTTGCGACCCCATGGACTGTAGCCTACCAGGCTCCTTCGTCCATGGGATTTTCCAGGCAAGAGTGCTGGAGTGGGTTGCCATTTCCTTCTCCAGGGGATCTTCCCAACCCAGGGATCGAACCTGGGTCTCCTGCATTGCAGGCAGACGCTTTACCGTCTGAGCCACCAGGGAAGCTGGCGGTACTCACGTGAAGCCAATATTTAAGGCATTAAACTTTAGCCTGAACTGTCACCACCTAGAACCAGCCCAGACACCTGTGTCCAAGGGCATGGGGCCACTCTCTCAGAACCTGAGAGGTGCTGTAGACTTAAATGAGCACCAAGTGGCTATTTAACCTCACTATCTGGACACGTGTCATGGATTTGTTTGCGAAAAGTAACATATTTGTGTTTTTTGTTTTTAATTTTACTTTACAATACTGTATTGGTTTTGCCATACGTTGACATGAATCCGCCATGGGTGTACATGAGTTCCCATTCCTGAACCTCCCCTCCCACCTCCCACCCCATATCATCTCTCTGGATCATCTCCGTGCACCAGCCCCAAGCATACTGTATCCTGTATCGAACATAGACTGGTGAT
This sequence comes from Redunca redunca, assembly GCA_006410935.1. Lineage (NCBI taxonomy): Eukaryota > Metazoa > Chordata > Mammalia > Artiodactyla > Bovidae > Redunca > Redunca redunca. The sequence goes on along the minus strand of SJYQ01000360.1, from coordinate 105,664 downwards.
TCGTTTCTTACACGATAGTATACATGTTTCAGTGACATTCTCCCAAATCATCCCACCCTCTCACTCTCCCTCTCCCTCAGAGTCCAAAAGTCCGTTCTATACATCTGTGTCTCTTTTGCTGTCTCACATACAGGGTTATCATTACCATCTTTCTAAATTCCTTATATATGCATTAGTATACTGTATTGGTGTTTTTCTTTCTGGCTTACTTCACTCTGTATAATCGGCTCCAGTATTTGTGTTTTAAGTAAAATTTGGCTTTGCGAAAAATAAAGGGAATCTCTGGACTTGAAGCCTCAGCATTTATGTCTTTTGCTATTTGATTTATTAAATTACAGTATTAAATACACAAGTATATTCACATTGTAAAAGATGTCCCCTCTGCCCTCACAGTCCTACTTCCCCACCACTGCTAGGCTCCTGCTATCTTTAGTTTGGTGTTGATCCTCCTTTCTAACTTTCTCCGCCTACATGCTTCCATAAGTACATACAGAAATAGAAGCTTGTTTTGTGGGGTTTCTTTTTTTCACACTTTATAAGTGGCACTCTATGTGTGTGTGCTAAGTCACTTCAGTCGTGTCTGACTCTTTGCGACCTTATGGACTGTTGCCCACCAGGCTTCTCTGTCCATGGGATTTCCCAGGCAAGAATATTGGAGTGGGTTGCCATGCCCTTCTCCAGGGAATTTCTCCTGTACAATGAAGTTATTCAGTTATACATATATATATACACTCCTTTTTTTAATATTATTTTCCATTATGGTTTATCACAGAATATTTTATTTGTTTTTCTCTTTTTGTGATTGCTTTATTTTACTAAGCATGTCATCAAGATTCATCCACACTGTAGAGTATGTCAGAATTTTCTTTCTTTTCAAGGCTCAAAAATACTGCATTATATGTCTATATCACATTTTGTTTATTCGCCCATCATCAATGAACCTTTAAGTGCACCTTTTTTGAAAAATTTTCCCACTGTGTTTATATTTTTAATTTGTACTGGGGTATAGTTGTTAGTTTCTGCTGTACGGCAGAGTGAATGAGCTATCCATTCCTTTTTTAGATTCTTTTCCCATATAGGACATGACAGGGTATTAAGTAGAGTTCCCTGTGCAATATAGCAGGTTCTTATTAGTTATCTATTTTATATATATTATTGTGTATATGTCAATCCCAATCTCCCCTTGTAACCATAAGTTTGTTTTCTACAACTATGACACTATTTCTGTTTTATAAATAAGTTCATTTGTACCATTTCTTCTACATTCCACATATAAGCAATATCATATCATATTTGTCTTTCTGTCTGACTTCACTCAGTATGACAATTTCTAGGTCCATCCATGTTGCTGCAAATGGCATTATTTCCTTCCTTTTTATGGTTGAGTAATATTCTGTTGCATATATCCCCATCAACAGAGGAATAGATAAAGAAGATGTGGTACATATCATAGAATATTGAATATAGTTCTCTGTACTATACAGTAGGACCTTCTTGTTTATCCATTCTCTATATAAAAGCTAATATCTGATAACCCCAACCTCCTAATATGTCCCTTTCCTAACCCTCTCCCGCTTGGCAACTTCCAGCCTGTTGTGTTTTGTAGATAGTTTCATTTATGTCATATTTTAGATTGTATGATATTTGTGTTTCTCTGACTTACTTCACTTAGTGTGATAATCTCTAGTTTCGTCTATGTTGCTGCAAATGGCACTATTTAGTTCTCTTTCTGGCTGAGTAGTATTCCCCTGTGTGTATGCACCACATCTTCTTTACCTGTTCGTCTGTCAATGGACATTTAGGTTGCTTCCATGCTTTGGCTATTGTGAATAGCACTGCTATCAACATAGGCTTACATTTATCTTTTTGAACTGCAGGTTTGTCTAGATATAACTAGAACATACCCTTTGCCCATTCTACTCTTTGGGTTTTCGTTTTCTTATCAATTTGTAGGAGTTTTATTTTTATATATTCTTGGTATTAATTATTTGCCTACTATATATAGTAACTATTTTCTCCTTTGCTTATGGTGCCATTTCCATACATTATATTAATATATTATTAATTTAATGTTATCAAGTTTGTTAATGTTTTCCTTATTTTTTGGAATTTCCTTTATGATTTTCCCTAATCTCAAGGATATAAATACATTTTCTTATAACCCTTTGTAGTTTGTTGATTTTTGTTACTGTTGTTTATTTTTTGAGAATAGTGTGAGGTTGAAATCATCCAGTATTATTTTTTTTTTCAAAATGGGTGGCTAATTGTCTTGGCAACATTTTTCTATTTATCCATTTTTTTCCTGGTTTGAATACTTAGTCATATGCCCAGTTCTCATATGTATGTGGGTCTGTCTTTGACCTGTTTGTTCTATTGCACTGGACTGTTTCTTAATTCCTATGTCAGTGCCACTTCTGATCATCTTATAATAGGCTTTGATATCTGGTGTCTGAGGAAGTCTCTACTATTTGTTATTTTCTTTCAAAATGTTTTTGTGTTTTCTTCTTTGTTTAATTTCCCAAGTAAATGATAAAATTGTATTTTTAATGTATTATATTGAAATTAGATGGTGATGGCAGCCATGAAATTAAAAGATACTTACTCCTTGGAAGGAAAGTTATGACCAACCTAGATAACATATTAAAAAGCAGAGACATTACTTTGCCAACTAAGGTCCGTCTAGTCAAGGCTATGGTTTTCCCAGTGGTCATGTATGGATGTGAGAGTTGGACTGTGAAGAAAGCTGAGCACCAAAGAATTAATGCTTTTGAACTGTGGTGTTGGAGAAGACTCTTGAGAGTCCCTTAGACTGCAAGAAGATCCAATCAGTCCATCCTAAAGGAGATCAGTCCTGGGTGTTCATTGGAAGGACTGATGCTGAAGCTGAAACTCCAATACTTTGGCCACCTGATGCAAAGAGTTGACTCATTGGAAAAGACCCTGATGCTGGAAAGGATTGGATTGGGGCAGGAGGAGAAGGGGATGACAGAGGATGAGATGGTTGGATGGCATCACCGGCTAGATGGACATGAGTTTGGGTAAACTCTGGGAGTTGGTGATGGACAGGGAGGCCTGGCGTGCTGTGATTCATGGGGTCACAAAGAGTCAGACACGACTGAGCAACTGAACTGAAATGAACTGAAGGAAAAAGTTACATCTTTGTAGAAATCAGTTATCTCATCCATAACATGCTATTTATTCAGATCTTCTGCATTCTTCTAAAACTTTTAGAAGTTTCTTCATAAAAATCTTGGATGTTTCTTGTTAGTTTGCATTAGTTAGGACAACTTAAGCTTCTATAACAAATAACTCCAAAATTTCAGTGGCTTCACACAATGAAGTTTGGTTTTTATCTTATATAACAGATTCTATTACACATAATTCTTTAGGACCCACAACTGAGAAAGGCATTGCCACCTTCAACTTTAGGTTTCTAAGGTTGCCCTGGCTGTTGACATCCAGCCAGTGAGAGGACTGAAAGAGGGTGGAGAAGACACAACCCTTCCCTTAACCTCCTTGACCAAGTGACACACATCGTTTCTATTTGATTTCACTGGGCAAATGTCACAAAACTCCAGCTAGGTGTAAGGGAGTCTGGGAAATTCCCTGGCTGGATAGCTGCCTACCAGCTACAACTTTATACAATAGAAGAATAGGGACTTGAGGGACACTTAGCTGTTCCAGCCACCAATATCTTATATTTACCTATGACCATTGTGAATTAAATTATTATGAATAACTAAGTTGGGTCAATTTATATAATGGAATACCATACAATACAGAAAATGAATGAACCAAGTTCTATACACACCAGCATGAATGAATTTCAAAAAGCACAATATTGATCAGAAGCAGAAACAGATTCCAAAAGACATATGAATCAATTTACATTAAGTTCAAATCAAGTAATGCAACCAAATGTACTGGGAGACACACACATGCTACAGAACTTTTTTAGACTAAGGAAATTATTAACACGATGTTCGTGATAGTGTTACATCTCCGAGGGCGAGAGAGGGGAAACACAAAGGCCTGACACCTATGCCTGTCTGACAAGCTTCAAGGGAACTGGTGAGGCTGTATTTCTTAAGCTTGGTGATAAGAGATTCTGCACTCGTTATAATTTTTATTTTTGTAATCACATTTAGACATTATATGAAGAAGGAAATGGCAACCCACCCCACTATTCTTGCCTGGAGAATTCCATGGACTGAGGAGCCTGGCAAGCTACAGTCCATGGGGTCACAAAGAGTCAGACACAACTGAGTGACTTTCACTTATTCATTATATACATTCTTGTCTGGTACACCTCCCTCCCTCCACACACATACACATGCACACAGCCACAACATACTACAGTGAATTTAGGATATTCAAAGCCTGAATCAGAAATTATAGGGTTGAAGTCAAGCCACACAGGAACAAAGCAATGAAGCCAAGAAAATATAAAGATAATTAAAAGCTTCTACTTTCATTTAAGGCAAGATGAAAGCAAATAAGCTTACAGTGCAGCTGGAGTAATTTAGACTAGAGTAATTTAGACATTAGGAAGAAGAAATTCCTCGCTGAAACAGCATAAGACACCATCATATATTGCCAGTACATGTAGGATAATATTTATGAATAGAGAAAAGCGGTTGTTTTTCTTGGGTTGGGCTGAGCCAAGGGATTTTAATTGAAGAGGCAACTCTGTGCCATTACCTGTATCTGCCGGGATCACTGTCTTGAGAATTCTAACAGCTTGTCTGACACACTGAAGCTGGTAGCATTTTTACCATCCCAGATGTTGGGGGGTGGCACTAAAACTGCCCAGGTATGAAGAAATTAAACCAGACAATCTTTAGCCATATATTTTGCTTCTAGCACTCTGTGCGCATTAACAGCCAAGAATGCATGTTTACATATATGAGAGTGATGAAAAGTAAATCTTATAATGTTTAAATATATATTATACATATTATATGTATATAAATATTAAAATTTATAGTAGTGGAGGGTCAGTTAAAATTGGTTTAATAGTATAGAGGACAATCTGGCAATCGTATCCAGTATTTGAGTGCCCACACCCATTGATCCAGCAATCTTTCTGATTGGGATGTATTCTTGGATATGTGTAGGTTTATTTTCAAAGATGTGTCTTGAAACATTATTGTAAATACAAAAATAAAAGGCAAGCCCATCCTAATAAAAGAAACATGGTACATTGCTGGGATAGGATAACCTGAAATCATTAAAAGGAATGAAGGCCATCTGTTCGCCTTTGCTATGGCAAGATCTCCCTGTTACATTATTAAATGAACAAGCAAAGTTTAAACAAGGGTTTATGGTTGTGGGATGCAGGATCCCATTTGTGCTCATGTGGGCAAAAGGTAAACATATAGGTGTAATTTCTGCTAAGAGACTGCTAGCAGGCCAGTAAAACTTGCCCCCCTCTTCTTCCCAGACATGTGACCAGATGACACTCCTGGTCTTTCTTCTGGTTACAGGACTGAGTGCTGTCAGTGGGCTCCAGGACGCAGACATGCTTATGACCCAGCTCCAATCTTGAAGAGTAGCACAAAGGCTTACAGGATAGATGAAGAACATAACAGAAGGAACTAGACAGAGCCACTCACCACTCAGGAAAGTCCCTGGATTGTTAGGCTGAAATTACTCTGTACTATCAACCTCCATATCAACATGTAAATATGGATATAGCCATGATTTTCCTTTACCTTTTCTGAAAGGAATCTCAAGACATTGTGAACACTGGGGATCTTTACAGAGAAGGGCCAGGGAAAGGCAGGAGTGAGGAGAGTCCTTTATTTCTCCTTCTATGCCTTTCTGCGCTGCTTGAGTTTTCTAATTTTATACCTGTATTATTTTATCTTTAATAGGAATTATCTGGGCAAAGAGATAATGACCTTTTTTCTCTTTTCTTCCTTATACTTCTTTGAATTAAAAACAAAAACATTTTATGAAGACCTACAAGACCTTCTAGAACTAACACCCAAAAAAGATGTCCTTTTCATTATAGGGGACTGGAAGGCAAAAGTAGGAAGTCAAGAAATACCTGGAGTAACAGGCAAATTTGGCCTTGGAGTACAGAATGAAGCAGGGAAAAGGCTAATAGAGTTTTGCCAAGAGAATGCACTGGTTGGAGCAAACACCCTCTTCCAACAACACAAGAGAAGACTCTACACATGGACATCAACAGATGGTCAACACCAAAATCAGACTGATTATATTCTTTGCAGCCAAAGATGGAAACGCTTCATACAGTCAGCAAAAACAAGACCAGGAGCTGACTGTGGCACATACCATGAATTCCTTATTGCCAAATTCAGGCTCAAATTAAAGAAAGTAGGGAAAACCACTAGACCATTCAGGTATGACCTATATCAAATCCCTTATGATTATACAGTGGAAATGACAAATAGATTTGGAGGGATTAGATCTGATAGAAAGAGAGCCTGAAGGACTATGGATGGAGGTTTGTGACATTGTACAGGAGGCGGGGATCAAGACCATCCCCAGGGGAAAGAAATGCAAAAAGGCAAAATGGTTGTCTGAGGAGGCCTTACAAATAGCTGTAAATAGAAGAGAAGCAAAAGGAAAAGGAGAAAAGGAAAGATATACCCATTTGAATGCAGAATTCCAAAGAATAGCAAGGAGAGATAAGAAAGCCTTCCTCAATGATCAATGCAAAGAAATAGAGGAAAATGATAGAATGGGAAAGATTAGACATCTCTTCAAGAAAATTAGAGCTACCAAGGGAACATTTCATGCAAAGATGGGCTCAATAAAGGACAGAAACAGTATGGACCTAAAACAGAAGCAGAAGATATTAAGAAGAGGTGGCAAGAATACACAGAAGAACTATACAAAGAAGATCTTCACGACCCAGATAATCATGATGATGTGATCACCAGCCTAGAGCCAGGCATCCTGGAATGCGAAGTCAAGTGGGCCTTAGGAAGCATCACTATGAAAAAAGCTAGTGGAATAGACGGAATTCCAGTTGATCTATTTAAAATCCTAAAAGATGGTGCTGTGAAAGTTCTGCACTCAATATGCCAGCAATTTGGAAAACTCAGCAGTGGTCATAAGATTCGAAAAGGTCAGTTTTCATTCCAGTTCCAAAGAAAGGCAATGCCAAAAAATGCTCAAACTACCACATCAGTTCAGTTCAGTTCAGTTGCTCAGTCATGTCCGACTCTTTGCGACCCCATGAATCACAGTACTCCAGGCCTCCCTGTCCATCACGATCTCCCGGAGTTCACTCAGACTCACGTTCATTGTGTCCGTGATGCCATCCAGCCATCTCATCCTGGGTCGTCCCCTTCTCCTCCTGCCCCCAATCCCTCCCAGCATCAGAGTCTTTTCCAATGAATCAACTCTTTGCATCAGGTGTGCAAAGTACTGGAGTTTCAGCTTCAGCATCATTCCTTCCAAAGAAATCCCAGGGTTGATCTCCTTCAGAATGGACTGGTTGGATCTCCTTGCCGTCCAAGGGACTCTCAAGAGTCTTCTGCAACACCGCAGTTCAAACGCATCAATTCTTCGGCGCTCAGCCTTCTTCACAGTCCAACTCTCACATCCATACATGACCGCAGGAAAAAACATAGCCTTGACTAGACGGACCTTAGTCGGCAA
>SJYQ01000360.1:54576-81264 GCA_006410935.1 Redunca redunca | reverse complement strand
GGTATAAGCTACTGGTATCATGTGATTCTTGAACTTAGTAGTATGTACATGAGTGTTCACACAATATAATACAGCATTTTATAACATGCATTTCACACATAATCTTTTGCTCGTAATAATTATACTATACTAAAATGTACAGAGAAAACCTTGAATATTCATGATGATTTCCAACTTGAAAATTAAATAAAATATAATTATATGGTTACAAAAAAAAGCAAGTAGTCAAGGCTGTATATTGTCACCCTGCTTATTTAACTTATATGCAAAGTACATCATGAGAAGCCCTGGGCTGGAAGAAGCACAAGCTGGAATCAAGATTGCTGGGAGAAATATCAATAACCTCAGATATGCAGATGACACCACCCTTATGGCAGAAAGTGAAGAGGAACTAAAAAGCCTCTTGATGAAAGTGAAAGAGGAGAGCGAAAAAGTTGGCTTAAAGCTCAACATTTGGAAAACTAAGATCATGGCATCCAGTCCCATCACTTCATGGGAAATAGATGGGGAAACAGTGGAAACAGTGGCTGACTTTATTTTTCTGGGCTCCAGAATCACTGCAGATGGTGACTGCAGCCATGAAATTAAAAGATGCTTACTCCTTGGAAGGAAAGTTATGACCAACCTAGATAGCATATTCAAAATCAGAGACATTACTTTGTCAACAAAGGTCTGACTAGTCAGGCGATGGTTTTTCTAGTGGTCATGTATGGATGTGAGAGTTGGACTATAAAGAAAGCTGAGTGCCAAAGAATTGATGCTTTTGAACTGTGGTGTTGGAGAAGACTCTTGAGAGTCCCTTGGACTGCAAGGAGATCCAACCAGTCCATTCTAAAGGATATCAGTCCTGGGTGTTCATTGGGAGGACTGATGTTGATGCTGAAACTCCAATACTTTGGCCATCTGACGTGAAGAGCTGACTCATTTGAAAAGACCCTGATGCTGGGAAAGATTGAGGGCAGGAGGAGAAGGGGACGACAGAGAATAAGATGGTTGGATGGCATCGCTGACTCAATGGACATGGGTTTGGGTGGAGTCTGAGGATTGGTGATGGACAGGGAGGCCTGGCATGCTGTGGTTCATGGGGCCACAAAGAGTCAGACACGACTGAGTGGCTGAACTGAACTGACTCAATAAATGTTGTTGTCAGTCACTCAGTTGTGTCTGACTTTTTTCAACCCCAAGGACTATAGTACGCAAGGCTCCTCTGTCCGTGGGACTCTCCAGGTAAGAATACTGGAGTGGGCTACCATTTCATTCTCCAGAGGATCTTCCCTACTCAGGGATCAAACCTGGGTCTCCTGCATTGCAGGCAGATTCTTTACCATCTGAGCCACCAGGGAAGCCCACTCAATAAATATTTACTCTTCAAGGAAAAAGGAAAAATGAGCCTTTATTTTGTCCAGTTAAAGAAGTCTTTGGTAGACAGGTGACAGACACTGGTACAGGTGGGGGGCAAGCTGCAGAGCCTTAGGGAGGAGGGCTGGATCTCGACTGGAAGCCTTTGGAGTTAAGTGACGAGGAAACGCAAAAGAACAAACAAGGCAAAGAAGGGAACGGATTCCTTCACAACTGACCCATTTATCAATATTTGTTTGGTGTTTCCCTGTCCCAGAGGACACAATGGTTGGACTCAATGTGATAAGATGTGGAGGGGAGAGCCAAGGGGGTGGGAAACTGGAAAAATTCAGAGAAAGAAAGAGGCCTGAAGAAGGCTGTAAGATATTTGTAAGGGTGTGGCCTTCCCCCTGAAGCATCCATGTAAGCAAGCTGTGTACGCATTAGGGGAAAGAATTATAAGAAGTTTCACACCAGAGAGACCTGAAGAGAATGTGACTTTGTCGCCAAGTTTTCAGTAAAAGAGGACAAAACTAATTTTTTCTAATGATGTGTGTCATCAAATGTCATCCAGAAATGGAGAGCGGCTTTCACAAAGGTTTCCCTCATGGCTCAGTTGGTAAAGAATCCGCCTGCAATGCAGGAGACCCCAGTTCAATTCCAGGGTCGGGAAGATCTGATGGAGAAGGGGTAGGCTACCCATTCCAGTATTCTTGGGCTTCCCTGGTGGCTCACCTGGTAAAGAATCCACTTGCAATGCAGGAGACCTAGGTTCGATCCCTGGGTTGGGAAGACCTCTGGAGAAGAGAAAGGCTCCAGTATTCTGGCCTGGAGAATTCCATGGACTCTATAGTCCATGGGGTCACAGAATTGGACACAACTGAGTGACTTTCACTTTCAGTTCCACGCCCCCCCCTCCGCCCCCACCACACACACACATACAGCTTGATGTTCCTTGACACACAGGTCTCTTTGGAAAGCAACTTGCAAAATGGCACCTTGCTTCATCAGATCAAGCAAATGAGGAGTCAGATGAAAGAGAGAAGCCACACTCTTTTGCAACCTAATCTTGAAAGGAAACACCCATTACTTTTGCTGTATTCTATAATGAGAAATTAGTTCACATTCTAGGTCCAGCACCTATTCAAAGTGAGGAGATTATACAAGGAAGTGAAGATGAGGAGGCAGGCATTGTGATCCATTTCAGAAGCTACCCACAACATGTATTTACTATACGATGCCATTTCAGTTCAGTTCCGTTCAGTCGCTCAGTTATGTTTGACTCTTTGCGACCCCATGGACAGCAGCACGCCAGACTTCCCTGTCCATCACCAACTCCCAGAGTTTACCCAAACTCATGTCCATTGAGTCGGTGATGCCATCCAGCCATCTCATCCTGTCGTCCCCTTCTCCTCCTGCCCCCAATCCCTCCCAGCATCAGAGTCTTTTCCAATGAGTCAACTCTTCGCATGGGGTGGCCAAAGTACTGGAGTTTCAGCTTTAGCATCATTCCTTCCAAAGAAATCCCAGGGCTGACCTCCTTCAGAATGGACTGGTTTTATCTCCTTGTAGTCCAAGGGACTCTCAAGAGTCTTCTCCAGCACCACAGTTCAAAAGAGTCAATTCTTTAGTACTCAGCCTTCTTATGACCCAACTCTCATATCTGTACAAGACTACTGGAAAAACCATAGCTTTGACTATACAGAACTTAGCAAAGTGATTTCTCTGCTTTTTTATACACTAAGTCTGTCATAGCTGTTCTTCCAAGGAGCAAATGCCTTTTAATTTCATGGCTGCAGTGACCATACACAGTGATTTTAGAGCCCAAGAAAATAAAATCTGACAGTGTTTCCACATTTTCCCCATCTATTTGTCATGAAGTGATAGGGCCAAAGGCCATGATCTTCGTTTTTGAATGCTGAGTTTTAAGCCAGCTTATTCCACTCTCTTCTTTCACCTTATTCAAGAGGCTCATTAGTTCATCTTCACTTTCTGCCATTAAAGTGGTATCATCTGCATGTCTGAGGTTATTGATACTTCTCCCTGCAATCTTGATTCCAGCTTGTGATTCATCCAGCCTGGCATTTTGCATGATGCACTCTGCGTAGAAGTTAAATAAGCAGGGTGACAATATACAGCCTTGACGTACTCCTTTACCAGTTTTTAACCAGCTGGTTGTTCCATGTACAGTTCTAACTGTTGCTTCTTGTCCTGCATACAGGTTTCTCAGGAGGCAGGTAATGTGGTCTAGTATTTCATTAAGAATATTCCACAGTTTGTTGTGATCCATACAGTCAAAGGCTTTAGCATAGTCAATAAAGCAGATTTTTTTTTTTAATTCCCTTGCTTTTTCTAAGTTCCAGCAGAATCAAATCCCAGTCCCCTGCTTTGGGAGCATGGAATCTCTGCCAGAGAAGTCCCTATATCTTAATTTTAAACAAACTTTATCTTATTTTCTAAACAGTGGATAACTTAGCATTCCATATTACCAGAAATGCAAAGTGAAAGTGAAGTCTCTCAGTCATGCCCGACTCTTTGTGACCCTATGGACTGTAGCCCACCAGGCTCCTTTGTCCACGGAATTCTCCAGGCAAGAATACTGGAGTGGGTTGCCATTTCCCAGGGATCGAACCCTAATCTCCCACATTGCAGGCAGACTCTTTACCCTCTGAGCCACCAGGGAAGCCCCAGAAATGGAAGTATGCAGTAATTCACTTGTGTGCTTGCTTTTAAACCTAAGATCCCACCTTTACTTTTTAAATTTTGTGGCACCACGTGGCATATAGGACCTTAGTTCCCTGACCAGGATTGACCCTGAGCCCCTTGCAGTGAAAGCATGGAGTCCTAACCACTGAACAACCAGGGAATCCTTCTACCTTCACTTTTCAACATCAAAAGATATACTCAATGCTGTTTAATAGACTGAGAAATTATCTGTCAATATCTGAATATGAATCCAGAAAAGATTTAAAATAAATTTGCCCTGTACTATTCACAAGAGTACCTCAATGCATTTGAAAATTCTATGTGGAGACATGTTATTTTTTCCAGTCTGTTAGCTATTGTTTTCTTCCCACTGAAGAAATGCAACTGAATGAATTATATTATTATAGCAATAAATATTGACTCCAATATAAATCTTTTAAATACTTTTCTGTCCTTAAAATTTTTTTTATTATACATCTTGTACTTTAAAAACAATTGTATAAGCTGGAAAGCCATTGTTGCTGCTGCTGCTAAGTCACTTCAGTTGTGTCTGATTCTGTGTGACCCCATAGACGGCAGCCCACCAGGCTCCCCCGTCCCTGGGATTCTCCAGGCAAGAACACTGGAGTGGGTTGCCATTTCCTTCTCCAATGCATGAAAGTGAAAAGTGAAAGGGAAGTCGCTCAGTCATGTCCGACTCTTCGAGAGCCCATGGACTGCAGCCCACCAGGCTCCTCCATCCGTGGGATTTTCCAGGCAAGAGTACTGGAGTGGGGTGCCATTGCCTTCTCCGGGAAAGCTGTCGTTAAGTATACTTGTATCAGCAAATTTTTTTAAATGTTTGAGTTTTTTATTGAGGTATAATTGACATATGACATTATATTAGTTTCAGGTATACAACATAATGGTTTAATACATGTACATGTTGCAAAATAATCACCACTGTAAGCCTAGCTAACATTCATCACCATACATGTTACAAAATTTTTTTAAAATATTTATGGTGAGATCTACTCTCTTAGCAACTTTCAAATATGCAATACAGTATTATTAACTATAGTCACCAGGCTGTGTATTATAGTCCCATTACTTATTTATAGTGAGATGTTTTTACCTTTTGACCTGATCACCCTACATCCAGTTCACCCACTGCTACCCCGCCCCTTTGGCAACCACCAATATATTGTTTGTCTATAAATACATTTCGTGCTTAGTCATTCCCAACTCTTCGTGACCCCATGGACTGCAGCCCACCAGGCTCCTCTGTCCATGGGATTTACCAGGAAAGAATACTGGAGTGGGGTGCCATTTCCTCCTCCAGGGGATCTTCCAAACCCAGGGATTGAACCCAAGTCTCCATTTCTGCAGGCAGATTCTTTACTTACTGCCACCAGGGAAGCCCAAATTCAATAAATGGTAAAAAAAAAAAAAAAGAAGTGTCTTTATGATACATGTCTAGTAACTCTACATAGGATGGAGACAGAATAGTTTGAGAACTGGGCCTCTGAAACTGGAATCAAAAATGGAAATGCCTACAGTCAAGGCAGATTAGTGTACATGTTAAGTCACTTTAGTCATGTCCAACTCTACAGCACTGTGGACTACAGCCCACCAGGCTCTTCTGTCCATGGGGATTCTCCAGGCAAGAATACTGGAGTGGGTTGCCATGCCCTCCTCCAGGAGATCTTCCCAATCCAGGGATCAAACCCATGTCTCATATCGTCTATACTGGCAGGCAGGTTCTTTACCACTAGCACCACCTGGGGAGCCCCAAGGCAGACAAGTAATATAAATTAATGAAGCAGGCCAGGCACTTTAATCTGTATTGTTTCAAAACAAGCACATAGTAGGTATAATTTCTATTTCCACAGATACACTCTTGAACATTTGGCTCTCTTGATTCAGCTTTTATTTTCCTCCTATCCTCTCAACTCTGTTGTTTGGAGTTTTTTTTAACATTTATTTTTATTTATTTGGCTGTGCCGGATCTTTAGGTGTGACATACGAGATCTATCAATAGTTCCCTAACCAGGAATTGAACCTGGGCCCCCTGCATTGGGAGCTCAGAGTCTTAGCCTCTGGACCACCATAAAAGTCCTTCAACTTTGTTTCAAGGAAAACAGCACTACAAGCACACTAATGAAAGGCAGACACTCAGTCACACGATTGGAGACACAGAAAATGGTGGAGAACACGACAAAATAACAACTACCCCCCAACCTCAGCTCCAGCTGACTGTTACCCTATGGAGATTCTGGCCCACCTGGCAAGCTGTGATTTTTTTTTTTTCAACTATTGCAAGAAATCCANTGTGAAATTTCTCAATTTTTATTTTAAAAAAAGTTATTTGAAAGACAGAGCTAGAAAATAAAGCCACTAACTCAAAAAGCACTTTGATAGGGCATAGGCTAAATAATCCTAAAGGAAATCAGTCCTAAATAGTCATTGGAAGGACTGATGCTGAAGCTGAAACTCCAATACTGTGGCCACCTGATGCAAAGAATTGACTCATTGGAAAAGACCCTGATGCTGCGAAAGATTGAAGGCCAGAGGAGACGGGGACAACAGAGGAGGAGATGGTTGGATCACATCACCGACTCAATGGACATGAGTTTGAGCCAGCTCTGGCAATTGGTGGTGGACAGGGAAGCCTGGCGTGCTGCAGTCTATTGGGTCTCAAAGAGCCAGACACAACTGGGCCACTGAACTGAATTGAACTGAGACTAAATAATGCAATCTCTAATCTCCCTTTGGACAATTTCCAGGGAACTTAAATGGTTTTACAGTCTTCTACTTCCCCTTGTATCACTGGAGAGTGGGCCCACAGAGCATCTCATGTTGCTGTCCCACCTTCCCTAGATGGAATGTCACACTTCAAGTAAGCAGAAGTCGAAGAACAAGTTTCAAGTACTGTGATACAATTACGAGGCACATCTCTGTTCTGAGCTGTGAATGAGAAGGATGTGGCAGTGAAGCCTAGCTGTCCTGTCTCCTGGTCTCTCCCTGCCCTACCTTTCCCCCTCTTTTTCCTCCTCTTTCTTTCCTTTTGCCTGTCTCTCTCCCTCTGGCTGCAGCCAGCTGACCACACTGGCTGGAGGAAGATGCCTTCCCACCAGGTAGCAGATATAAAAATTACCCCTGGGCTCATCCAGGAGCAAGCCTCCTCCTGAGGCCAAAAATGGGACAACTTCTTGAGGAAACATTAATCTTGAATTTTTTATTTTCCTCTAAAACAGGGATCCTTACTTTTACCAGTGCCATCAACTACAACGGCAGTCTATAGATGGCTACAGCCTCCTTCTCCAAATAATGTTTTTAAATGCATGAAATAAAATGTATAAAATTATAATGAAAACCAATTGCCATAAAGTTACAGCAATATTTTCTAAATATGATGTACTATCACATTAAAATACATATGAATACATATAAAAATACATCTAAATCTGATGTAATCTTCTTTAAGAACATATGAAACAGTAAGAACTAGTGGTGGCACTGAGAACTATAAGAATACTGAGCAATGCACCAATGATTTTCTACAAAAACTCTAAGGTGATATGAAAATATTTCAACTTCTATTGATAACTAAGTCAAAAGTACAGCCAGTATTAACTATGGTCTTGCCTACATTCAAATGAAAAGAAATGCTACATTTTCATTAGAGAAAATGAAGATGTTTTCTTTCTCCATTCAAGTTCACCAGCCCTCTAAATTCTGTGAACCTCAGGTTATGAACCCTTGGTACTAATAAGATGATCTGGACCAAAAGGCTGGGGTAGTGCTCCTCAGATTACCAGGGTTAAAGTGCAGATTCCTATTCAGTGGGTGTGTGCACCTGATATTCTGCTTTTCTAACAAGCCCCAGGTAATGCTGATATTCTGATCCAGGAACCACACATTGCAGAGAAAAGGTTCTGAGGCTTATCATGGGAGACCTCAGCCTGGAATGGAGGTGCGAACCAGAGACACACAGATGGTGTTCCCTGACCCTGGGAGTTCCCAGGAATGGCTTCATCCTAAAGGGACATGTTTTGTTTTACCACATGCTTCAGGATCTAGTGACAGAAAGGGAACTTAGAGATCCTGAGTTGCTGGGCGCCCTCAGTTTCCCAAAGCACAGAGTGGCAGCTACTGATCAGCTAAACCACTGACCCTTGACAAGTCCCAGTCCTCAAAACATATGCACAAGCACACACACCCATTCACAGAAAACAAAAAGTACTCACAAGCCATAAACATGACTCAACAAGACTGCAAAGGTGAAGTGATCACGCAAAAGGAAAAAACTCACCAAAGTCTCTGAAAGTATTGACATATGTACCTTTGCGATCTTCCTGAGAGCACAGAAAATATATATAAATGCAAATAATATGTAAAATATATAAACATATAATAATAATTATACACACATAACTCTTCTCTAAACTAGGTTTTATTCTTTAGGTAAACTCAGTTTTCACTAACTTCTAGTGCCCCTGTACTTTTACTTATATATGGAATATATTTTAAAAATACTAAAACAACAGGGAAAAGGTACAAGTTAACAAACGTCACTGCTATTGGCAGTAAAATAGCCAGAAGTAAGCAAAGTAGCAAGTGTATTAAACTAATTTTCCTTGTTCTACCCCAATGGTTTTTACCTTTTTTTTTTTAATTTAAGAAAAAGGAAATCTGGAGACCTGATGCACTGGGCTATTCTTCTTCAGCCTCTCTGAAGTTCGTGGACCCCTTTTGCACCACCTTTCTGCATCCAGCATTCTCAGCTAAACTTAATTCAAAACCCAGACTGGCATTCCCATCAACCCCACCCTAGTTCTGCAGAGGAGAGCAAAAATTGCAAGTTTCAACCCAGCTACAAAAATCTGCTTGCATTGTCGAAGACCCGGGTTCAATCCCTGGGTCGGGAATATCTCCTGGAGAAGGAAATGGCAACCCACTCCAGTATTCTTGCCTGGAGAATCCCATGGACAGAGGAGCCTGGCGGGCCACAGTCCATGCCGTCACAGAGTCGGACAGGAGGAAGCTAGTAACACAACACACAGGACTGCTGGACTGCTCTTAGGGTGCCCTCTGCTGGCCACATATGGAAACAAGGGGAAGAAATCTTTCCACACTGATTAAAAAAAGAGGGGGTGGGTCATGTAAGACCAAGTATTTGAGGTGATTGCAAAAAATATTTAAATAAGAACCCCATTCCGGGAGGGGTGTTCAAGAGGGAGGAGAATATGTATACCTATGGCTGATTCATTTTGATGTTTGACAGAAGATAACAAAATTCTGTAAAGCAATTATCCTTCAATTAAATAAATAAAAGGACCCCATCTTGAGGCATCCTGGCTATTGAAACAAAAGACCAACCATTAGCAAGACTTTAAAAAAACACAAAAGCATCTTCCTTTAAGAATTATAAAAATGAAAATTAGAAATAAAACAATTTTGGAAGAAAACAAATCTTGTTTTAGCTTGACATTGAAAAAAAAATGAGTTGACGTTTACATTTTTCAAGTCTTAGCACTTTTGGATTTCATTTGATGATGATGCAAGAAAAGGTGATTACACAGTTTGGGAGCCCCAAGGTAATATTCTAGAAGCCTTTTAAAAGTAAACTGAAACAATAAGGAACTCCTATAATTTGAAAACAAAAACAAAACCCAAACAACCCAATTCAAAATGGGCAAAGGATTTGAACAGACATTTCTCCAAAGAATATGTACAAATGGCCAACAAGCACATGAGAAGCCACTCAACATCACTCAACATAACCAGTGAAATGCAAATCAAAACTACAATATCACTTCACACCCACTGAACAGAGGAGCCTGGCAGGCTACAGTCCATGGGTTCACAAGAGTCAGACACGACTTAGCAACTTCACCACCACCACCTCCTCTACTGCTACCAAAACAAAGGAAATAACAAGTGAGGATGTGGATAAATAGGAACCCCGCCCCCACTGTTGGTGGGAATACAAAATGATATCTGTGGTCCATGTGTTATTGTGGAAAATGATGAGGTTTGGAGAGTTTCCAGCTGATGAACACATTGATGTGCCAGGAGGGGTTATGAAAGCTCCAAACCATTTGCAATATACCTTGTCCTATGTATTTCTTCCCTTTGGCTATTCCTGAGTCAACTGCTTTATAATAAACTGGTAATAGAGAGTAAAGCACTTCCCTGAGCTCTGTGAGCCATGCCAGCAAATTACTGAACCCAAGGAAGTGGGTATGAAGACTCCAGTTTTCTGGTCAGCTGGTCAGAAGCACTAGTCACAACCGGGGACTTGGGACTGGCATCTAAAGTAGGGGGAAATCTTGGGGGACTGGGCCCTTAACCTGTGGGGTCTGTGCTAAATCTGGGTGGGGTCAGAATTTAACTGTAGGACCCCTAGTTGGCATCCAGAGAGTTGAAGAATTGTTTAATGTGAAGGAAAGTCCCCACACATTTGGTGTCAGAAGTGTTTTATGTGTAGAGGAAACGGGTTTCCTTTTACCATCCAAAAGAACTGAATACAGGGTCTTAAAGAAATATTTGTACACCCACGATAATAGCAGCATTATACACAAATAGCCAAGGGTAGAAGCAGCCCAAGAGACAGATGAATAGAAAAACAAAATGCAGTATATCCATATGATGGAACGTTATTCAGTCTTAAGAAAAAGGGAAATTCTGACATATGCTGCAACAGGGATGAACCTTGAGGACATTATCCTAAGTGAAATAAGCTGAGAGAGAAATACTGTGTGATTCTACTTTTATGCGGTATTTATAGTAGTCAAATTCATAGAGACAGAAAACAGAATGGTGGTTGCCAAGGGCTGGGGAAAGGGAGGAATGGGGAGTTATTCTCTAATGGGTATAGAGTTTTGGTTTTGCAAGATGAGAAGGTTCTGGAGATTGGCTACACAACACTGTGAATATACTTAACACTATTAAACTGTACACTTAGAAATGGTTACGCTGATAATTGTATGTTATGTGTATTTTACAATTAATTTTTTTAAGTAAATTGAAACATGTCAATACAATCATTCCTTCACTTGCTGCCCTGTCCATCTGGTTTGCTGTCCTGTCCATCTGGTTCAGCTTCTATAAACTTAGAAAGTCAGAGCTGGCAGGGATTATAGTTCTAAAATGGAATATAGTTCCATTTTACAGATTAAAATATGGAGGCAACCATGGAAAGGTTTATGGAGCTCTCAGTGAGTCAGCAGTGAAGACAAGACTGGAAAGAAGGGCCCCTGATTCCCAGAGCGGGGCCTTACCTTACACCACAACCCCTGCGAGGACAGTCCATTTCTAAATGGTGCCGTACAGTGCGTGCATACTCAGTCGTGTCAGAATTCTGCAACCCAGTGGACTGTAGCCCACCAGGCAACTCTGTCCTTGGGATTTCACAGGCAGGAATACTGGAGTGGGTTGCCACTTCCTCCTCAGAGGATCCTTCTAACCCAGGGATCGAACCCACCTTCCTGTGCCTCCTGCATTGGCAGGTGAATTCTTTACCACTGAGACACCTGGGAGGAGAGGATAAGAACTGTCATCCAATCCGAGGTTCCTTCCCACACACCATTGGTCTAGGAAGTCAGGCAAGCCCAGGAAAAAAAAATATACCTTGGTTAAAGATGATGTGATCTGAGTTTCAGAGTCCCCTAAACAAACCTAGAAGGAGAAGAGGAGAGAAATATAACCTACTTAGATATTGACAGAGCACACTGCGTATTGTTTTTTCCATTGAGTTATTTTGTAATTTTTCCCAACATGAGTCATTTATTACCCTTCAAGGCAGAGTGAATCAAATGACATACTGTTTACTGCCTGCCTACAATAACATAAGAGTATGAAGCATGCATATAAATTATTTTTTATTTTACTTTGATGATTGTGAAGATACCAACATATAAGATCAAATCAAAGCTAACAACTTTACTGGCAGTTAAGTGGTTGATTTTACTAAAATGAAGACATGTCTGCTTAAACCAAAAAATATGTTTTCATTGGCACTTTGCCTTGGCTGGGACCTTTGAAATTAAGGCCAAGGTGCTGATAAGCACCCTCAACAGCATCGGCCTTTGACTGCCTCTGAAGCACTTTGGATACCTAGAAGAATACACAGGTGTGTGGGCCCCGCAAGTGCCTTGGAAACGGTCCGTTTCACCAGTTGTTTGAAAAGAGTCCCTTTCAGCTGGGAAGGCAGCCCGGGTACGTTTCTCAGGGTTGATGATGGCTCCCCGTGCAGCATAGAGGTAGATTCGCTTTGCATTTTGCAGACATTCCTGTTGTGCCTTAACCAGAGGGGTGAGTGCCACAGCCAAACCAGCTGGGAATAGTCCCCCTCCCCACAGTCTGCAAGCCAGTCTGCAATTCTGCCCCAGGATCTAGACCTTCAAATCTTGAGAGATGTTTTCTTCATCCACAGGTTGTTTAGGCTTTAATTGGCTGCCTAGAGTTAAAAAGGAATATCTCAAGCCTCCTGCCATGCTGAAAGAAGGAAAAAAAAAAACAGTAAAAATAAATTCCACAGGTGGTACCATCAACAGTTATACTCTTGATAATCAGCCTAATTTTTTTTGATACTTTGGCTACTTATTTCTTTTTTCAAATTTTGTTAAAGTATAATTGATTTACAATGCAGTTGGCCTAATGTGAAGGAAATAATCGAACCCCCTGTTTTACTTCCTCAAATATGTGGATTAATTAATGAGAATTAGCCCACTTATTTACAAATCTTTGGCAGTTGAAAAAGAGCAGGTCAGATCTAATACATAAACTTGGAGAGAAATGAGCACCTGGTTAGTATTGGAATGGGCTTCCCTGGTGGCTCAGAGGTTAAAGCATCTGCCTGGAATGCTGGAGACCTGGGTTCGATCCCTGGGTGGGGAAGATCCCCTGGAGAAGGAAATGGCAACCCACTCTAGTATTCTTGCCTGGAGAATCCCATGGAGGGAGGAGCCTGGTAGGCTGCAGTCCATGGGGTCGCAAAGAGTCGGACACGACTGAGCGACTTCACTTCACTTCATTATTGGAATAAACGATATACTATTATCCTAAAATGGTTTCCTACCTCTGAGACCCCAAAATGCCTTTCGAAAGTATCTCCCAACATCTTTAACACAAGTGCTTTGATGGAGCAAGATTTAGTAAGGCCCATTCACAAAAGGAAGGCCACAATGTAGGGTCTTTTCTGTGAGGAGGACACATGAATTAGATTCAGACCTCGACTCTGAACTTTCATTACACACATCCCCATGAACCACACGAGCAAGCATGTCATAAAGAGATGAACTGAATATTTCAAGTAAAATTCATCCTAGGAATTGTAACATCAAAATACCTCCTGCTCTTTCACTTATAACATATTAATCAGGATTTTAAAATTCATGTTACTGAAATGAATTCATTTAAAAATCCCACTTACCAAATATTTAACCCTACAAAGTTTAACACAGAGAAAATGTAGTCTCCACCTACTAACATTCCAATGTAGGCCACGGATACATTCTGCAAAAAGAGAAGATTAATGCTCTTAATTAGAAGTAAAGGATTTGGGAGGAAAATACATATATATGGTGAAATCTGAAACAAAATATTTTAGTTACTTTTCAAAGAGGTTTGCATATAATAGGGATTCATGGAATATTGAATATGTGAATAAAAACTATAACATATGGCTTTATAAAGAAAGTGAAGTAAACTATAGCACTATAATCACAGAACTGCCATAATCCATACCTTCTTCCACATACTATACCAGAAAAAAGATGTAAGAATTGGGTTGTAATCAGCTTTTCAGATCTCATCTCTTTATCATCACTGGGTAGGGAATTTTAATCCTATTAGTCCTAAATGTAAACTGATTAAGACAGCTGACAAATTCTAAGCAGTACTCTGTCCAGTATATTCTCAATGGTCTTTGGGTAGATGAGTCTACTGATGAAGCACTCATTCGTCATAGAAGCTCATGTGAACAGAAACACAAAGCAACTGCAGAACAGAATTTAGAATACCTCACCCTCCGATTCATTAGTGGGTATACTCAAACGCTGTACACACACACAGCATATACACCAATCACAGAGTTAATCACCTTATAACTGTGTGCAGATCTAGACAGAAAACAGTTCTTTATAAGGACTCCCTTAGTCAGCAATATTCTCCCAGAAAATCAAAATGTAGATCACACTGTATATTGTCGCAGAAATTTGTAATTTTTTCAGCTATTTTACTTGGTTTTCCCATACCACCCCTTCCTTCCATTCCCAATTTAAAAGTTATAGAGGATGAGATGGTTGGATAGCATCATCAACTCAATGGACATGAGTTTGAGCAAACTCCAGGAGACAGTGATGGACAGGGAAGCTTGGCGTGCTGTAGTCCATGGTGCAAAGAGTCGGACACAACTGAGCAACAGAACAACAACCTTTAAATTAGCAGGTCTTCCCTCTGTCTTGTGGATTAAAAGATTAGAAAATGTAAGAAGGGATTACCCAGGCATAGCTGAAAATATCACAAGCCTCCACTCTTACTATACCACGGATAATAACAACAGTAAAGTCAAACAGTTCCCCAATTCAGTTGTTTATTTCAAGGCTTCAACCACTTACCTTGATGGCTCCAACCACCGCTGTCGTCAGGGCTGAATTGTAATAGCTGCACAAAACTGTGGCGTACATCAACAGAAACCTGGGGCAAGGAAGCAAACACCTGAGTGAAGAGTCAGCAAGCATTTACACACAGCTGTTTTAAACAAATAAAAAGAAAACCATACTATGAAGATTTTAAAACCTACATTTTAAAACATCTCCTTATTAACTTCAACTTTTTACGGGAAAATGGTCTAGTCGTGCATTAGCCAAACTTTCTACCTTAGGTGTCCTTTTCATTTTATCTGTGCATTTCCCATCAGTGTTTCCACAAAAAGGGCATAAAGACAATAAGATTTTTTAAATGACCTGAACTCTTTCACTTAACAGCTATGTTACAACAATGGTTTTCAGTCCTCTCTGTGGATCAGAAATCACTTGATGCACTTTTAACACCACGATGCCTGGCAGACAGTCTCCTTCATCTGGTTTGAGGTGGGGCCCCAGACATGTGCTGTACCAAAGATCTGTGGATGATTCTAACACGCAGCTAGTTCTGAGAAACCCTGGTGTTAGCAGGGAAAGCTGCTGAACGATTGCTAGCTTTGGATTAAGAAGATTTAAATAATGGGTTCCACATCACTATAATACTCCTGTACCCTACTACCAAGGTTAATTCAACAGGTATTCAGCATTGACCAGTATGTCCTACACTGGTCAACAAAATGACTACAGAATCATGACCAGGCATCAGAGAAGAAAACATACAGACACATACACAGAAAAGAACGAAGAATCCAATCAAAAGTGAAGAAATAGATTCATTTCATTCAAGTAGTAAAGAAAATTAGGTGTAACCTAAGTGGGGTACAAAATATCATCCAGTGGAATCAGAGGATTAAATGTTGAAAGAGGTTATCATCAAAACTGGTTAAGAATGAAACTGGAAGGATACAGAGAACAAAAGATGTGTTGGATTTTAAAGCTAAATCCTAGCTTGGGAACTGTACTCTAAGAAAGGGCTCAGGCCCCAGGCATTAGGGAGACTCCCCCTGGGGCAATGTACCTACCAGTTTCAGGTCCAGGTCCAAATTTCTGATTGCTAACAATAGAATCTAGATCACTAAAATGCAACCCAATAACCGTTTTTGGCCTGAATATGTTCATTACCAGGGATGATAGAGAAAAAATATTAGAGATAATACACATCAAGTTTTTATACTAAGTTAAGGAACAAACTCAATTACAAATAAATTTTGTAATCTTCAGAATAATGTGTGTCTGTGTTATTAAGGTAATTACAACAATTTGACAAGTAAGAGAGTCCAACATCTTGACTTCCATTGTTTGTATCTGAAATCTATATTAAATTTGCAATTTTCACTTGAATATGAAAATCTAAGTCTGTACACAGTATTCTGATGTTTAAAAGGTGATTTACCACATTGCCAAGTTTGGTTTACTAGATTTCAAAGAGTTTCTAGGTTTATAAAACAACCTGGCCCATCAGCTTCTCTAGGGTCTCATAACACCTTGGAATTCTAGAAAAAAATCAGGTAAATTACATTTGTAAATCACATTTAAGATATTTAATTTTTTTTAATTCACTAAGTTATGAGACTGATTTACAGTAAGTTGTTTAGGAGATTTCAATCACTTAAACTTCACTTAAACCATTAACCAAATAATGAAAGTATTCTTATATTAATATAAAAGTTACTAATTTTATAAATAAAGCAAGAGTATTTATAAACTGGCTTAAGAAAATCCAAGGTTTTTTTTACAGTTTTAATAAATTCAACATTAATGTATAGTCCCAGGTAGCTATAAATAATCCAAAGCATGCATAATAAAATGATTAAAAAATCACCCTGATGTTGTTTGTTGCCTGCTTTTCTGGGCCTGGGTAGTAAGAGCACATAAGCCACAGCATCTGCCCTGGAGGAGCTAAGAGTCTAATAAAATAACAGAAATCACAATTCCTGGGAGGGGCCCAACCCAGTTTCCAGGACACAGTAAAGCTTCCTGTAGGCTTCCTAAACTGGAGCGCAGAGTTATACCCAAGACAACCACGGATGTTCTTTATGTTCCAGTTTTGCTTAAAATTTCCTAATCCAGGGTTCCAAACGTGCAATGTTTCTTCATTCCAAATTTTAGTGAAACCTCCTTGGCCAATATCCATCTACCATGAATGCGGGCCACGAGGACACTCACCCACCAGCTGGGCTGAGGGAGGGGAGGAGTCCCTGTCTCCAGGCTCCTGGGGGAATCTGAATTAGCAGCAGTTCTCCTAAGTGCCAGATGGCGTCTGAAACAGGAACAGCCACTCTCTGCAGACAGACAGGCTGCATTTCTTTTGTTGTTGTTGTTCAGTGGCCAAGTTCTGCCTGACTCCTTGTGGCCCCATGGAGTGCAGCACACCAGGCTTCCCTGTCTACCACTATCTCCCGAAGTTTACTCAAACTCATGTCCATTGAGTCGGTGATGCCATCTAACCATCTCATCCTGTCGCCCCCTTCTCCTCCTGCCCTCAATCTTTCCCAGTATCAGGGTCTTTTTCTAGCTTCATATCTGGTGGCCAAAGTAATGGAGCTTCAGCTTCAGTATCAGTCCTTCCAGTGAATATTCAGGGTTTATTTCCTTTAGGATTGACTGGTTTGATCTCCTTGCACTTCAAGGGACTCTCAAGAGTCTTCTCCAGCACCACAGTTCAAAAGCATCAGTTCTTCGGTGCTCAGCCTTCTTTATGGTCCAACTCTCACATCCATATATGACTATGGGAAAAACCATAGCTTTGACTAGACAGACCCAAAGTGATGTCTCTGCTTTCTAATACACTGTCTAGGTTTGTCTAACTTTTCTTCCACAGAGCAAGCGTCTTTTAATTTCATGGCTGCAGTCACCATTCACAGTCATTTTAGAGCCCAAGGAAACAGTCTGTCTCTGTTTCCATTGTTTCCCCATCTATTTGCCATGAAGTGATGGGACCAGATGCCATGATCTTAGTTTTCTGAATGTTGAGTTTTAAGCCAGCTTTTCACTCTCCTCTTTCACCTTCATCAAGAGGCTCTTTAGTTCCTCTTCACTTTCTGCCATTAGAGCAGTATCATCTGCATATCTGAGGTTGTTGATTTCCACTTCTGATTCATGCAGCCCAGCATTTCACATGATGTACTCTGCATAGAAGTTAAATGAGCAGGGTGACAATATTCAGCCTTGATGTACCCCTTTCCCAATTTGGAACCAGTCTGTTGTTCCATGTCCAATTATAACTGTTCCTTCTTGACCTGCATACAGGTTTCTCAGGAGACAGATAAGGTGGTCTGGTATTCCCAACTCCTTAAGAGTTTTCCACAGTTTGTTGTGATCAACACAGTGATAGGCTTTAGGATAGTCAATGAAGCAGATGTTTTTCTAGAATTCTCTCGCTTTTTCTAGGATCCAACAGATGTTGGCAGAGAGAGTAACTATTAAATAAAATGATTAGGCCCAAAGGATATTAAAATTTTCTAAGAAATATAATAGTTTTCTATATGCAAAAGACCTATACAGTCCTTTGGCTAAGACCAAGATTCTGAACTAAAAGACCCTCCATTAACTCAGTGCAAAGGAAACCACTTTTAACACCAAAAATGTCAATCTTCGCATTATAGTTTTGATTCTAGCATCTATGAATTAATAAAATGAAAAGACATTTAAAAGCACTGCTGAATTCTCAGTAGCTTTCTGCCATGCCATACTTTTAAAATCATACTTATCATCTGTGTACATCTGAAAAATGATGGCACAGATACAAGATACATTTATTCAGACAACAGATACCAGCTGGTGTTTATAGGGCCCCGAGGGATGGAGGTGCTCATGTGGAAACCCCTGGACCAGAACCCCTGCTCAAAGGTTTCCTCCTGTTTCTGAAAAATAACACAAAAAATAACTGATTAACCCAAAGTTGGATGGCACACTCCTGGCAGTCACAAGCAGAACCTAAATGGCCTTGTTTACATCCTGTTGTTGATTACTATTCCATGTACAAGCATATATAGAAATCCAGCACAAATGTTCAAGTAATAAAAGGCCACTTCCACACTCCTTCCAAAAATCACAATGATACCTAAGCACATTACTCTCTTATTCCAGATTTCAAAGAACATCAAGCACTCTCATCTTGCCCAGCTCTAGTAAGAACTCACTCTTACGCCAGACCTCAGTGGTGTGCCAAGGAGGCCAGAGTCATGGGATAAATATGGCCCCTTTTCCTGGAGCATTGAGTTCACACTAGGATGTGCTTTGTTGGGCAATGATGGGGATATCTAAACTCTTTAAAGGTTCTGTCACTCCAGTGCCCAAGCAATCAGCAGAATCATTTTGTCTTGGACCCTACATCTTGGCAGGATCGGTGAAGTTTCAAAGAATAGAACATTTTTTATACTGTCAGCAAGGAATACAGATACACTTGTATTTCTATTAAGGAACATATTACTGCTTCAGTGAGATCAAGGAGGCTGCTGTGTGCATGCTCAGGTGCTTCAGTCATTTCTGACTCTTTGCAAGCCTATGGACTGTATCCTGCCAGGCTCCTCTGTCCATGGGATTCTCCAGGCAAAAATACTGGAGTGAGTTGCCATGCCCTCCTCCAGGGGATCCTCCCAACCCAGGGATCAAACCTGCGTCTCCTGTGTTGCAGGTGGATATAGGGACATTTAGGCCTTTACTGACTCAGCCACCAGGGAAGCCCACCAAAGAGGCTGCTATTGGGGCAGAAACAGAGTAAAATAATTGCCTTCAGGGCCTGGAGGCTGATGCCAGCTGCTGGTGTGAACGAGCCGGAACCTGTCACTTCTGGGCAAGATTAAAAAGACCAGCAGAGCTAGCTTTTTAAAATCTAGTTTGACTACTTAAATTTCACTCTTATTTTACCTTTGCCTGTATTAAATTATCATGGCTCCCACAATCTGGTTTACCTGCCTGATGCAATTTCACTTCATCATAAGTTTTATTTACAAATTCTTGATTACAAATAGCATTCCTTAAAGCTTAATCCTTAACCATAGCTCAAAAGAAAAATCTGCCCTTTTCACCACTCAGTTGGCTTCTTAATGTACATTTTCAAAGTGTTAAAGAGTTTTTAAATTACATTTTCAACTCTGGATAGAGGTTGGGTGGTCAGAAAAAGCAAGTTGGAAACGCAAACTTGAAAGCAGTGAAAATAAGAAAGAAACTGACAGAGAGTTCTCTGGAGTCAAGGGTTGGAATGTGCACACATTAATCCTGTGGCTCCTTGAGCTTGAACCAAAGCGAAGGGACAGTCTGAGCCCAGTCCCAGCTGCTCTGAAAACCAAGGATGTGCTCAGAAGCTTACAATGGTTTGTATTACTGCCAAGAAGAAAATGATCTGATCACAGTGTCTTCTGAGTGAGAAACTGTAAGAAGGCAGCATTCTGAAAAATGCACCATGAAAAAATAGATTTCTTCTAAAGCAGTTTCAGACTTCAAACAGACTGAAGATGAAGTACACATAAAAGAAGAAATAATAAAAAGGCAGAGGAGCCAGAGATCAAACTGCCAACATCCACTGGATCATCGAAAAACCAAGAGAGTTCCAGAAAAACATCTATTTCTGCTTTATTGACTATGCCAAAGCCTTTGACTGTGTGGATCACAATAAACTGTGGAAAATTCTGAAAGAGATGGGAATACCAGACCACCTGACCTGCCTCTTGAGAAATCTGTATGCAGGTCAGGAAGCAACAGTTAAAACTAGACATGGAACAACAGACTGGTTCCAAATAGGAAAAGGAGTCTGTCAAGGCTGTATATTGTCACCCTGCTTATTCAACTTATATGCAGAGTACATCATGAGAAACATTGGCTGGAAGAAGCACAAGCTGGAATTAAGATTGCCAGGAGAAATATCAATAACCTCAGATATGCAGATGACACCACCCTTATGGCAGAAAGTGAGGAAGAACTAAAGAGCCTCTTGAAAGTGAAAGAGGAGAGTGAAAAAACTGGCTTAAAGCTCAACATTCAGAAAACTAAGATCATGGCATCCAGTCCCATCACCTCGTGGCAAATAGATGGGGAAACAGTGGAAACAGTGGCTCCAAAATCACTGCAGATGGTGATTGCACCCATAAAATTAAAGACACTTACTCCTTGGAAGGAAAGTTATGACCAACCTAGATAGCATATTAAAAAGCACAGACATTACTTTGCCAACAAAGGTCTATCTAGTCAAGGCTATGGTTTTTCCAGTGGTCATGTATGGATGTGAGAGTTGGACTATAAAGAAGACTGAGCACCGAAGAATTGATGCTTTTGAATTGTGGTGTTGGAGAAGACTCTTGAGAGTCCCTTGGACTGCAAGGAGATCCAACCAGTCCATCCTAAAGGAGATCAGTCCTGGGTGTTCATTGGAAGGACTGATGTTGATGCTGAAACTCCAATACTTTGGCCACCTCATGCAAAGACCTGACTCATTGGAAAAGACCCTGATGCTGGGAGGGATTGGGGGCAGGAGGAGAAGGGGACGATAGAGGATGAAATGGTTGGATGGCATCGCTGACTTGATGGACATGGGTTTGGGTGGACTCTGGGAGATGGTGATGGACAGGGAGGCTTGGCATGTTGCGGTTCACGGAGTCACAAAGATTCGGACACGACTGAGCAACTGAACTGAACTGAATCATAAGTGATTTGATTTAGGTCATATCTGAATTGCCTAGTGGTTTGATTAGATCTGAAATAGTACCTGAAGAACTATGGATGGAGGTTCATAACATTGTACAGGAGGCAGTGACCAAAACCATCCCCAAGAAAAAGAAATGCACTAAAGCAAAATGGCTGTCTGAAGAGATCGTACAAATACCGGGGAAAAGAAGAAAAGGGAAAGGAGAAACGGAGAGACATACCCAACTGAACACAGAATCCCAAAGAATAGCAAGGACAGATAAGAAAGGCTTCATAAGTGAACAATGCAAAGAAATAGAGGGAAAAAATAGAATGGAGAAGACTAGAGATCTTCTCAAGAAAATAGGGGATAGATGCAAAAATGGGCAAAATACAGGACAGAACTGGTATGGACCTAACAGAAGCAGAAGAGATTAAGAAGAGGTGGCAAGAATACACAGAAGAACTATACAAAAAGGTCCTAATGACCTGGATAACCATGATGGTGTGGTCACTCACCTAGAGCCAACATCCTGGAGTGTGAAGTCAAGTGGGCCTTAGGAAGCATTACATCAAACAAAGCCAATGGAGGTGATGGAATTCCAGCTGAGTTATTTACAATTCTAAGAGATGATGCTGTTAAAATGCTGCACCCAACATGCCAGCAAATTTGGAAAACTCAGTAGTAGTCATATGACTGGAAAACATCACTTTTCACTCCAATCCCAAAGAAAGGTACTGCCAAAGAATGTTCAAACTACCACACAATTGCACTAATCTCAAATGCTAGCAAGGAAATGCTAAAAATCCTTCAAGGTAGGCTTCAACAGTGTGTGAACCAAGAACTTCTAAATGCTCAAGCTGGATTCAGAAAAGGCAGAGGAACTAGAGATCAAATTGCCAACATCTGTTGGATCATAGAAAAAGGAAGAGAATTCCAGAAAAACACTACTTCTGCTTCGTTTTCTATGTTAAAGCCTTTGATTGTGTGGATTACAACAAACCATGGAAAATTCTTAAAGAGATGAGAATACCAGATCACCTTACCTGCCTCCTGAGAAACCTGTATGCAGGTCAAGAAGCAACAGTTAGAACCAGACATGGAACAACAGACTGGTTCCAAATTGGGAAAGGAGAACATCAAAGCTGTATATTGTAACCCTGCTTATTTAACTTCTATGAAATGCCAGGATGGAAGAGGCACAAGCTAGAATCAGAATTGCTGGGAGAAACATCAATAACCTCAGATATGCAGATGACATCACCCTTATGGCAGAAAGTGAAGAAGAACTAAAAAGCCTCCTGATGAAAATGAAAGAGAAGGGTGGAAAAGCTGGCTTAAAACTCAAGACTCAAGAAACTAAGATCATGGCATCTGGTCCCATCACTTCATGGCAAATAGATGGGGAAACAATGGAAACAGTAACAGACTTTATTTTCTTGGGTTACAAAATCACTGCAGGTGACTGCAGCCATGAAATTAAAAGATGCTTGCTCCTTGGAAGAAAAGCTATGACAAACTTAGACCGCATATTAAAAGGCAGAGACATTACTTTGCCAACAAAGATCCGTATAGTCAAAGCTATGGTTTTTCAAGTAGTCATGTATGGATATGAGAGTTGGACCATAAAGAAGGCTGAGCACCGAAGAATTAATGCTTTGAACTGTGATGTTGGAGAAGACTCTTGAGAGTCCCTTGGACTGCAAGGAGATCCAACCAGTCAATCCTAAAGGAAATCGTATATTCATTGGAAGGACTGATACTAAAGCTGAAGCTCCAAATCTTTGGTCACCTGATGTAAAGAGCTAACTCATTAGAAAAGTTGGGATGCTGGGAAATCTTGAAGGCAGGAGAAGGGGAATGAGGCCAAGATGGTTCCATGGCATCACCGACTCAACAGATATGAGTTTGAGCAAGGTCCACAAGTTGGTGATGGACAGGGAAGCCTGGCATGCTGCAGTCCATGGGGTCACAAACAGTTGGACACAACTGAGTGACTGAACGACAACAGCAAAATACAGAGTACATAATGCTGGATGAATCACAAGCTGGAATCAGGATGCCAGGAAAAATATCANACTGAACGACAACAGCAAAATACAGAGTACATAATGCTGGATGAATCACAAGCTGGAGTCAGGATGCCAGGAAAAATATCAATAACCTTACATATGCAGATGATACCACTCTAATGGCAGAAAGCGAAGAGGAACTAAAGAGCTTCTTGATAAACGTGAAAGAGGAGAGTGAAAAAGCTGGCTTAAAACTCCACATTCAAAAAATGAAGATCATGGCCTCCGTTCCCATCACTTCATGGAAAATAGATGGGGAAAAAATGGAAACATGACAGGTTTATTTTCTTGGGCTTCAAAATCACCACAGACTGTGACTGCAGCCCCAGAATTAAAGGACACTTGCTCCTTGGAAGAAAAGCTATGATAAACCCAGACAGCATAGTAAAAAACAGAGTCATCACTTTGCTGACAAAGGTCCATATAGTCAAAACATAGTTGTTTTCAGTAGTCTATATATACAGATGTGAAAGTTGGACCATAAAGAAAGCTGAGCATCAAAAAACTGATGCTTTCAAACTATGGTGCTGGAGAAGACTCTTGAGAGTTCCCTGGACTACAAGGAGATCAAACCAATCAATTTGAGGAAATCAGTCTTGAATATTCACTGGAAGGACTAATGCTGAAGCTGAAGCTCCAATACTCTGGCCAACTGATGTGAAGAGCTAACTCACTGGAAAAGAACTTGGTGCTGGGAAAGGCTGAGGGCAGGAGGAGAAGGAGCAACAGAGGAAGAGATGGTTGGATGGCAGCACCAACTCAATGGACATGAGTTTGAACAATCCACAATTCACAGAACTTTATAAATCAGCTATGTAACCTCATTGTTCCTGTTTTAAAGATAAGAAAATTGAGGCTCAAAGAGAGTAACTAGTCCACAGACTCAGAACTAAAAAGCGGCAAAGCCAGGATTCAAATCCAGGCCATCTGATTCCAGAGAGGCACCAAATTGTTAGATGGATGCCATGAATTAATGTCCTCAAAACACCCCCTTTAAAAACTGTTGCTTAGCCACCAAATGGTGTCTGACTCTTTTGCAACTCCATGGACTGTAGCCTGCCAGGCTCCTCTGTCCATTGGATTTCCCAGGCAAGAATACTGCAGTGGGTTGCCATTTCCTTCTCCCAAAAACTGGGACTTATCTAATTTTCATCTTTAAAGTTATAGAATCTGAAATATTGTTTTATCACTTACTGATTTATTTTTAATTACTATGCCTTTATTAGATTTTACTTGCAAAATGACTACTCATAAAATAACAATTAAGAACAGTTATCAAGAGCATCTTTATTTTCTAGGAAGCACACTATTAACTGGAAAAAAAAATGTGTAGAGTTGTAGACAGATGGGGTCAAGATTCTGACAAAGAAGCCCCAGAAGTTGCCAACTCACATCTAGGCACTGCCTACCCCACCACTCACTGCAGACAGCTGACATCAAAGGGTTTGTTTCTTGATTTTCTGAATGTAATGGCTACAAGAGCAAGTGAAAAAAGAAAAATGTAAAGTGCAAGTGAAAAAAAAAGCAGTATCTCATCAAGTTTCTAATGACATAAGATAAAACTAAAACTTGACTCTGCTGTTTACATATAGGTGAACATAGGCTTAGGGAAGGAAAGGTACTAGTCTGAGTCTGTGTGATATGAGTTGAATTTTTTATTATCTGGAATGGGGGGGGAGGTAATTGACAAAGAGTAACTCACAAACACAGGTTAGTAGATTTTTTTCAAAATTCTTTGTTCTCAGTCAGCAGCTGGGATATAAATACCTTACTATGGTTAGGCATTCAACAATGACAGCCTAAGTTCTGGGAGCACTTAGTACTCAGCATTGCCAAACAACCAGTGCCTAGAAAGAACACAGTATTTGAGAGATTACTGGTTTTGAAAGAGGCACAAGAGGCTGCCCAAAATCCCTCCTTTGAAAACAGCAGAAACTGGGTACGGGATCAGAGTACATCAGGGCAGAGGCCATTGCAAAACAATACTCTCTGGGCCCGAGCCCTGGGCCAAACCTCAAATGAGAAGAGACACTAGCCCACTGAGCCCAGACCCTCAAAAAGGCCAGAGTGGTCCAAGTCAGGAGCACACCTGGCTACCAATAAGACTAAAATCAATTTGTCCATTCAGGAAAGTTTCTCAAATTCCTAATTTTGGTCCATGAAATTATGATTAATTAAGATTAATCCTAACAATTAAGACTGAATCATATGCTTACAAATCACAGGTCACCAAATACACAAGAAAATGAACCATAATGACATTCACAAACACATATTGAGTGAACAACCTATATATTTAAATTCTCAAGAACTGCAGATATTGGAATCATCAAATACAGAATAGCTATGTGTGTAATATTTAAAGAAATAAAAGATACAGTCACAAACATAACCAATAAAAGAATGTCATGAATGAACAAATTAAGTTTAAAAAAAAATGTGGAACTTTTACAAATAAAATTCTTAAAATCAAAAACTCCAGCGGGGAGGAGCAAGAAAGGAATTAAGATGTACAAGCTGCTATATGTAAAATAATCTATAGGGATATATAGTACAACACAGGGAATATATCCAATACTTCATAATAACTATAAATGGAGGACTATAACCTTTAAAAACTGTGAATCACTATGCTGTATACCCGAAACATACATAATTGCTGTTGTTTAGTCACTAAGTCATGTCTGACTCTTTGCGACCTCATGGACTATATAGCCCACCATGCTCCTCTGTCCATGGGATTCTCTTGGCAAGAATACTGGAGTGGGTTGCCATTATATATTATTATACATCAACTATACCTCAATAAATTATAATTTTTTTTAAAACTCCAAGAAATAGATTAANTAAATTATAATTTTTTTTAAAACTCCAGGAAATAGCTTAAACATTAAATCAGACACAGCTAAAGAAAGAATTACTGAGCTGGAGAATATACATAAACACTTTTACTGTATGTGACTACATTGCTGTAAGTAAGATCAAGTTTAAGAATTGAAGACTGTTGATCAAAGAGATCATGAGTTGTCTCAGTCTGTCTACACAACAATGAAAATTGTAGTACTAGTAATCAAAAAATAATAATAATAAGGGGAGATTCATCTTTCTTCATAGGAAAAATCTTTTGACAAGTAATTCTAAGACAGTCATTCAAAGCCCCTTTCTCATGGGGTAAGACACAGGTGCTTGCGTGTACATGGACCCCAGCCCAGGAAGGATACTTCAAAGACTTAAAGCAGTGGAGAGGAGGTCTCTTCAAAACTTCTAAAGAGGAAAACTTAAGTGAGTGCCACAAGGCAGGGAAGAACAGAGGGTAGCT
>SJYQ01000360.1:9789-54534 GCA_006410935.1 Redunca redunca | reverse complement strand
AGGAGATCCAACCAGTCCATTCTGAAGGAGATCAATCCTGGGATTTCTTTGGAAGGAATGATGCTAAAGCTGAAACTCCAGTACTTTGGCCACCTCATGTGAAGAGTTGACTCATTGGAAAAGACTCTGATGCTGGGAGGGATTGGGGGCAGGAGGAGAAGGGGACAACCGAGGATGAGATGGCTGGATGGCATCACAGACTCGATGGACATGAGTCTGAGTGAACTCCAGGAGTTGGTGATGGACAGGGAGGCCTGGCGTGCTGCAGTTCATGGGGTCGCAAAGAGTCGGATACGACTGAGCAACTGAACTGAACTGTATGTATTATCTATTTATGAAAGGGAATTTTCAAGTTTGGGGAACATATAAAAAGACACAAGCTGCAAGGCCCCTCAACAGAATGATACTCCTGAGGAAAATTATAAGAACAAAAGCCTAAAATTATTGGACAATGGCCTGGGTAAATCTCCTCAGAAAACACCCTGAATATAACAGGTAGAGCACTACAGAAAATGGTTATTTCCACATATTTATGTGGGGTGAGAATCTTGGGAAACTTGGGACACTGGGACAAAGACAAAAAACACATTTGAATGTGATAGGGCAGCTGACTTTATTTCAAACTAACTTGCAGAAATCAATAGGCAACATCATATTTTGGAGCTCATTGGTCCCAATCCACTCCTCTGCTACAGAGCTTTGTGAAATTGCTCAGTCATGTCCAACTCTTTGTGACCTATAGCCTGCCAGGCTCCTCAATCCATGGGATTTTCCAGGCAAGAGTACTGGAGTGGGTTGCCATTTCCTTCTCCAGGGCTGCTACAGGGTTACGTCTCAGAAAAAGCTGGAGAAGCACAGACTAAGGGATTTTGACAAAGCAGAGAGAACGTATATTTTGATTTGACTTATCAAGAGATACAAGAGACCAAAGCTTCTTATCTGTGGATTCTTACCCCAAAAAACAGGAAAGAAGAAACTGTATGATAAACAGAACATTCTTCCATTGATTGAACTCAGTAGCCTATTATTTAAAAAAGCAAAGAAAACTAATGGTTAGAATAATAATACTGGTTTTATCAATCTGTACACTCTAGTACAAATTCCACTTTCACAAACAGAAAAATACAGTTTCAAAACTCCTGGGTAATATCAGCTATGAGACATGGGGCAAATTACTTTTCTTCTCTGAACCTGAGGCTCATTTCACAAAATGGGAATTATTATTTTAAAAACTGCCTCAAAGGTCAATGTGAGGATTTAATGAAACTGTTTAAAACCTGGCAGGTGGCAAGAACAAAATGACAGCTATTATTGCTGTGGCTATTTTAAAATTTTTACTAATTTCTAGTCATAAAATCAAGGTTCACTTTTTAATAATCTTAAAAAAAGTTTATTATAAAATTAATAATATTGGCAAGACTAAGAAAACTTTTAAGTTCACAAACTATTTTCAAGAATTTGCACAAAAGGAAAAGGGTGGAAGGGGAATTCCCCGATGGTCCAGTAGCCAGGACTCAGCACTTTCATTGCTGGGGCCTAAGTTCCAACCCTGGTCAGGGAACTAAGAGCAGCCAAAAAAAAAAAGAATTTATTGATGCTTAAAAGTATCATGAACAAATAAACTATTGTTTCCTATTTACAAACCAATCAAGTAACTGGGGTAAAGGAGCTGGTAGAGAAGTTTAATGCTCAGCTTCTTCTCTTAGTCCCTAGGTGAGAAAATAAAATTAACCCTTTGGAAAAGATAGATAACAATAAAAAGGAGTATTTTATTCATGATTTTTCCCTTGCCTGAATCCAAAAATGATTTTACAGTGACTCAAGACTATATGTAAGAATGTGCTGAATAACATGATTAAATATGATTTCTATTCACTTTCTTTTTAGCAATACTTTGTTAGCCAAGTTTTAGTAACTTTATAGATTTAACACTAAAACCTCCTTAAGTTTATAATTCAAAATTTTAAACCAATTAAAGTGGA
Organism: Redunca redunca; assembly: GCA_006410935.1. NCBI lineage: Eukaryota > Metazoa > Chordata > Mammalia > Artiodactyla > Bovidae > Redunca > Redunca redunca. Next base: position 52,552 of record SJYQ01000360.1, on the reverse strand, counting down.
ATTCTCTTCTCTGACTAGTACAACTTTGTCATACTTTACTGTCACTGTTTCATCAGTAATACTTTGCCCATCTTTCTTATGAAAAAAATACACATTAAATATCAATAACCACCAAACCTGGTTGAGTACATGGGATCTGCATANATCAGTAATACTTTGCCCATCTTTCTTATGAAAAAAATACACATTAAATATCGATAACCACCAAACCTGGTTGAGTACATGGGATCTGCATACTATTTTCTTTCCTTCTGAATAGGTTTGAAAGTTTTCATAATAAAACTTCTTTTTAACACTTACTTTTGAAATAAAAAATATAGTAAATATAAATCTGTCTTGCTGGCAAGCCCCAAGCCAATCAAAGGGTCAGAAAACATCCAGGACATTTTATGCCAAGACTGTCAAAAGATCAAAACAAAATAGAAACTTATGGAAAACACTCTGTGTCTAAAATGTTAAATAAAATCGGGAATAAGAGAAAGCCACATGCCCCAAACTTCAAACCAAAGATAGGAAACACTTATCTACTCAAAGAACTAGGAGTATTTATGAAAACAGTAAATAAAAACTACAGTTCTTGATACCACATAAGCCACTGTGGTAATTTTCATAAAAAATATTTGGATTCATTGCCAACTTCAATTTTGATAGATTTTAGTTTTATTCTGTTCCTTTAATAATGATGAAGCTGTGCTGGTGGCATTTTAAAAAATCACATAGAGTGATACTTATTTGAAAACAGAAAGTAATTTAAAATGAGTAACAACAAAGTACTTCCTGCTTTAAACTTACTATTTCTGTGAAAGTATGTTGGAATGTGAATTTTTTTCATTTTTAATTTTTTTAAATCAGAAAAAGTCCTATTATTTATTTCTATCCATCAACTGAAATACATTAAATGTACTTTGAACTTATTGCAGTGATTTGATTAACTAAGGAAAGTTTACACATTATTTACCAAGAGCCTAATTTGCTAACAAGAGGAGTGGCATTACTGACTTCGTTAATCACAAACAGAATCAAGGTGCTATTACCAGATCTGCTGACTGTGGAAGTCCAAGGTCCAGGAGTACAGTGAGTCACACACATGAGTCTCAACAGAATCTCTGACCCTTCCAGGCAACTGGGAAAAATGACTCATCAAAGTACTCCTTCCGTTAACAAGAGAAGTTAACCTTTCACTCAAATTCATCAATCAACTTTCAATACAGTCAAGTCAAACTTGGTAATATAATGCAATTTTATATTGCAGACTAACACACCTAATTACATAAGTTCACTATTTTGTTATATTTTGTTCACAGTCTAAAATGGATTCAGCTACGGTTAAACGTGACCAACTGGAAGAAATTCATGATGATTCAGTGAACACAGGGCAGAACAATGGAGTGAAAGAAATGAAAATCTTACTGTTTTTCCTAGTTTTTTAAAATTACTGATTACAGTATCTCATCTCTTTTGGCATCTCTTAACATATAACAAGTTTAAGTTAGTCAAATTTTTAACTTAATGACTTTTGTATTTTTGTCGTCTTATAGAGACCTTCTCTCACTGAAAAAAAATATTTTTCTGATAATAATTTTTCTTATAGATGTTCTGATCCATCTGGAATTTCGGAGAATAGTTATCATTGCTTGGGCTCTAAGGTAACTATAGAAACTTCTGTTTGAAATCTTAAGAGACTGATCAAATGGAAGAGGCTAGATAGGGTAAATTCTGAGATACTCCAGCATGGAAAGTCAGAATAGGAACACAATATTCTCCTAGAACACTAGAATTGAGTAAGCTGAAGAAAATCTAAGGTCTCTTATACTTTCTAGCTATAGTGATAGGTCATGCTTTTTCATATATGAAGGAAAGAAACAAACACTTTCAATATACAAATTGAAAAACTGAGATTACAGCAGAGGGTGTGTTTCTAGAGCAAGACAGCCTCTTGGATCTATCACCTACTTTCCTTGGAAAGTTATTTAAATGTGTGCCCTAGATTCCTTGCATATAAAATGGGGATAATTAATAATACCTTCTCCTCAGGCTATTGTGGGAACGTAATGAGACAGTTCATGTACACTGTTTCAAACAATGTCTGATAGAATGATTCCTCGATAATTATTAGCCATTTTTATTATTAGATGAGAAACTATAATAATTCTGCATAATAATAATTACAGCAGGTGGCAACTTCTGAAAGCACCAAGCTATAAGTTTGTAAGTCAATAACTTGAATGTAGAAATACATATTCCTATTGAAATACTGTTATAAATTATTAACATAATACATGTAGTCTATTTTCAAAAGGTGCCTAAAATTCAGTTTCTGGTCACTATGCCATTCATAACATTGTTTCTATGGTGAAACAAGCTTTTAGTTTCAATCAAGTGTTCTAAGAGTTTCTAGATTTATACTTTAGAAAATAAATATATATGCGAAAAGCTATAAAGCATCAGAATCTCAGAAAAGATGAATTCCAGAGACTCAAAAGAAAAACTCATTTTTATAATAATGAAATGAAGCAAGCCAATAGGATTACTTCATTGAGGGCTCATAATTTCATCTTGTTTATGTAAGGCTGCTGGCACTAAACTGGTTTAACTGATGGTAATTTAAAAGTAAGTACTGTGTTTTTAGATATTCTGCCCTTGTTCATTATTAATAAAGACACTTGCTTTAACTTCCAATATTCTGAATTAACAGTGAGGCCCAGGTTCACAAACTGAGACTCCTATATTAAAACTGGTGTTTCTTGGTAGTCTTCAATATAAACAGATGGAAATGAATGTTTACCCCTGGGGACATTGCTACTAAGCCAGTCCACTATTCCCTTGTTCTGAGAAAGGAATCAGAAAAGGGAGAAAGTACAGTTCTGAGAAGGAACAAGAAGCCCTAATATTCACCCCAGGAGTCCCCAGGAGTCTGCAGCCTTCTGAAGTCATTCAAACCCCCAGCGGGCAACAAGGGGCACTGATGCTCAACCAGTGTGCTCCACACAACCATGCTGTTAAATGCAGAAATGCTGTCATATGGCAGGTAAACGTCTCCTCTGGTGGCAGGGGTAGGGGGGTGTAAACACCACCCCAGCCTAGCAACAACAGGATTAACGAGGGAAATGCCTGGCTACTGCTGCAGGAGGTGGGGTGCGCATCTGTGGGAGAGGCCAGAAGCCACACTGGACACGGGTTTTGCCTAGCACACCTTGTTTCTCACATGAACTTCAAGTGGTGTGTCTGGCAACTTTCTGAGCCAGCACATTTTAAGGTGGCCATTGTGGATGTTATGGGGTGAACACCCACCCTTCCTAAGAGATACCCCCACGCCCCAGCTGAACCTCATATCCTTCTGCTAATTTACCTGTCTCTGACAGGTATGCAGCAGATAAGTGAACAGGGCAAACACCAAAAGAACAAGACCTTCTCAAAATTCCAGATCCTGGAATATTTAAGAGACAGATGTCATGACATCTGGGATTAGCTTTAAAATCCCATCATCAAATCATTCTTTACTTTGTGTGTATGTTTCCAAATGTCCATAATAATAAATAAGTAAATCCATTTTTTAAACTATCAAAATCCCCTTCAATGTTTATGAACTTTCCCAGGGTCCTCACACCAACAAAGGGGAAAGGGAGACTCAAACCCCAGATTTTAGTTATTGTTGTCTTGCTAAACGCTTCAAGGCCAGAGTTTTTTTGACTACTTCCTGCTACTTCCCAGGGATTTAAAGACAAATGCAAAGAAAGGAAAGTGCCAAAGGTATTACCGAGGATATCAAACATCTTGCTTTTGGAAATCCTAGTTACCTTTAAACACTTTTTTCCTTTATACACTTTTTATTTTAATGAGTACTGCAGGTTAAATATTAAAATTGTGAAGACTGCTAAGTAAGAATGAATGACTGTCATCAGCTTACCTGTCGAAGGTCTCCAGTGGAGACACTAATGATCAGAGTTGGGATAATCATGAAGCAGGCATTGTAGTAGAGCACTCCATATTTCCCTAACTCCTGCAAAAGCCAAGAAAACTCCGCTCAATTTTAGAAATATAAAGCGTCAGATTTCCTGGAGCCATTTATTTGCCTGGAGCTGTTTATACAACCATGTACTTATGCAGAGTTAGAATACACATTCTGACCAGTTCTGTATTTGAATATTTTCAGCAAATTTCTGGCATAAAATAAAATGCTTCAAGTATACTGTGATTTTTTTTAAAAAAATTTGTTTTACCCAAAAAATGAGATATAAAATGGATGGAGCTGGAGGGACTCCGAGGTTCCACCAATCTTTAACATGCTAATTGATCCTTTTTTTTTAAAAGCATGCTATTCAGAACAGGAAGTCTGGAACAAAGTCAATAGCATTAAAAATGCTAATATAAACAAAACTTCTTAAAAACATCTGTTCCTTCTATTAAGGAACAGCAGGGTTAAAACACCAGGTATCTTGTTTCCAATCTTGCATAAATTTAATTTTCATTAAAGAGACTACATCCACCACTTTCCATACAGGGTGACATATTGTGATTCTCAAAAGGCAACAAACCCAGTTATGTAAAACTGCCATTAAAAAATAAATGAAAAATACAGTGCAGATAAAAAACAGCTCATAGGAATAAGCCTGTCCATCAAAGCAAACATCCTCAGTCAACACAAAGAACTGGGAACAAAGGAACATATGCCTGGCCCATCCTCCAGAGCTTCCTGCACAGCTGGGGTGGGGGTAAGGGCTTGGAGCTCCAACCCAGGGGCAGCCACATGGGAGGAAAGCCCATCTGCCCACCCACCCCTCATGAAGGGCCTTATCATTTATCCATTTCAGTCGTCTAACTCCACAGAGGAGGAAACTGAGGTTTGGAGAAGTGAAGTCACATCAACCTGTCAGCCTGGTGGCACAGATGATAAAGAATGCAGGAGACATGGGTTCAATTCCTGGGTCGGGAAGATCCCCTGGAGAAGGGAATGGCAGCCCACTCTAGTATTCTTGCCTGGAGAATTCCATGAGCAGAAGAGCCCGGTGGACTAGAGTCCATAGGGTCATAAAGAGGTGGACACTGCTGAGTGACCTTCACTTTCACTTTCTTCAGCAATACTTGTATCTGTAACCCACATCCCCAAACTCTCAAATTAGAGCTGCTTTCAGAATACTCTTGACTTGACTTGATCACTGATGGTGATGGTAAGAAACTTCTAGTTTTACTTTGCCTTTCAAAATGATCCCCTTTCTATGTAGCATTCTTTCTTTGCACCCAAAATAGTGCCTGTTTTTCCATTCCTACCTAATTTTCACCCCAAATTTTGCATGACAAGGAATAACAAGATCTATGCACAGTATAATTTAAAAGAAATTAGTAATCTGTAGGTCATAACATGTAAATTAAATTACATGCCCGCTTTACAAGTTTACTTTTTCATGTTATTTCAGGGGTCAGATAACAAAGCCTAAAAGCCAAAGAAGTGAAAGTCTGGTACCTTTGGGTCCATTTTCTGTTTGGTGTAAACACCATTCGCTGCTGTGAAGATATCATTCAGGAATACAAAAATATAGCCTTCCAAGTTAAAAGCAAGGTCAGAACTGGGAGGAAGAATACAAAGGAATATGATTATCAGAAACTCGCAGCTTGGCCTCAGAGGCCTTCTGTTTTCTCTTTCCCTGATCAAACCCATTTGTAGTGCTAGTAAAACTGCCTTTTCTCTGGCATACTTTCCCCCTGTGCGGCAGTACATGGCTAATTCTTCTCCCCTGCCTCCAGACAAGAACAAAATCAGGCCACCAGGAAGCTTCAACTTAATCATAACAGCTTAAACCAGATGGACATTAACCATCTTCCTTTGACTAGGAAGCCCTTCTTTTGCTAATAAATCAGCATGAGCCTTGTTTTTCTAAGGGGAGTGATTTGCTCAACCCACCTGTGGCTTTTCTTATTGTGGTACACACAGCCATCCCCAGAGTACAGCCCTCTGGAGATAGCCGGGCAGTGACAGGCCAAAGAGGTCAAAGGAGGAACTGATACTTCCATCTGGTCCCCAACAGTCACTTTACCACCAGTATCCTCACTATCCTATCTATCAAAAAGGAAAGGCAGGGTCCATGTCCACTGCTGCTACTGCTAAGTCGCTTCAGTCGTGTCCGACTCTGTGCGACCCCATAGACGGCAGCCCACTAGGCTCCCCCATCCCTGGGATTCTCCAGGCAAGAACACTGGAGTGGGTTGCCATTTCCCTCTCCAATGCATGAAAGTGAAAAGTGAAAGTGAAGTCGCTCAGTCAGGTCTGACTCTTCTCGACCCCATGGACTGCAGCCTACCAGGCTCTTCGGTCCATGGGATTCTCCAGGCAAGAGTACTGGAGTGGGGTGCCATTGCCTTCTCTGATGTCCTCTGCAACTCCTCTAAGGCCTCTTTCTTCCCATTCTTTGAAGCCTTCTCTTCAATTTCCATTTTAAATAAACAACACTAGTATAAACATGTTTGAGGGGAATATGGCAAGGGGAGGAGAGTAACCAACAGCTAAGCCCAGATATGATTCATCACCTGCACTTGACCTTGCAAACAGTACCACACCCATGTCATAATTCATGAGTATGAATAATATACTTATGAATTATATATTGTCAAGGAGGTTTCTTCTACCATCTTTGGGTCAGTATCTGGGGGCCTGCAAACTTAACTGACAATAGACAGAGTAACAGGAGAAAAAAATACAAATTGTATTAAATATTTTACATGCACAGGAGTTCACAGAAAAGAAATCAAACTCAAAGAGGTGGTTAGACTATGGAGCTTAAATACCACATAAACACAGCAGAGGGTGTGGGCTTCAAGGAATAAATAAATTGTGGAAAAGGCACTGGGAAATATATAGAGGAAACTTATGGAAGATAAGGGTTATTTTAATAAGGTTTGCTTATGCTGACTCATCTTGATACAAACTCTGTGTATGGTGATAAGAACTGCTTTCCTAGTCTGACTAAGGACCAGGGACACCTTCACAAAGGGAAATTTACGGTCTACTTTTAGGCAGAAAAGGGGAAGGCAGAGAACTCTTCCCACACTTGTTGATTCTCAATTACCTTCAACTCAAAATAACATTTATGTCAAAGTGGCACATTTGGGGGTGGCATATCCTCGTCCCCTTCAGGATTGAAATAGGATTATTTCTAACCAATAAGAGGGAAATATGCAAAAAGCGCATCAAGATTGGAATGCAAATTAAACCAGACTTTGCCTGAAGCTTCCACTGGTATTACTTACCTACAAATATATTTGTGACATTATAATTTTAAATCATTGTAAATCAGAATTCTGTGGTTCAATCACAAAAATAGAATCTCTCAAAGGAGAGTTTTCCAAATCGTGCCTACCCTATTCAGCTCAGTGTAAAGAAGAATGTGCACAGAAGATGAGCTTATTACAGAGGACTGGCATATGTTACAAGATTCTATGGAAGCTCCTGAGAGTCTAAACTGAATTATCTGGAAAATGCAAAACAGTGTAAATAAAATAAGGATTTTGTATAACCAAAAATAAGAAAGAATCTGCCATCCTTAGGATGGCAAAGAGTTGAATGGGCAAAAACCTGAAGATTCCAGAGCAATGGAAAGGAAGTATTTTACTTACTTCCTCAGAGAGCCTTAGGGGAATTCTTGGAGTCTTCCCATCTCCTACTTGAGGGGGACCAAGAATTCCCAACATCATCTGTTTAGGCCAGTTCTGAAAGCACTGAAGTTTGAGAAGAATTTACTTGTGTTATAGATGGGGGCGGATTCATGGTTAATCCTTGGGATTGTCATTTAGGGCTGTTCACAGACATTCTATTTCAACTGATATTGGCCATGCTTTGGTAACACATGTCACTTCTGGGGAAAACTTTGGAGAGTGAATGTATAATTCCCCACACGTCTTCTTCCTTTCTTGATGAGAAAGGAAACCCCCTTTGAGGCAGAGGCTCCATCAGCCTGGGTCCCTGAGTAGCTATTAATGGGAAGAGCACCCCCACAGCATTAACTGATGTTGGTATGTACGTGGAATGGGGGGAAAATATATTTGGTATGTTAAACAACCAAGATGTGGGGTCTATTTGTTAGAGCAGCCCAAACTGGCTCACCTATACTTGCATTTGATGAATTAATTTGAGTGACAGCAAAGACAGGTGGGGTTATAGTTGGCCTGCAGCTAAAACTGCACTCATTACCCATAAGGTTATCCATTCTGTGGGTGCTGAGGAAAGAAAAAGTCGAGAATTACTACGCCAAGCTGGCTCTTGGGTAGAAGTCAGATGTTTCAGGAAGCACTATTTACCCTTTCAGCTCTTTAGAGTTATCACATATGTTAAATATGAGCTGAATTCCTACTAACTGCTTCTGGAAATGTGCCTTCACACACACAGTACCTGAACTGCCATTCTTCATCAAAGACTTACATTTTTATAAACTACTTTTTGCAAAAGTCTTCAATGACTCTAAGTCAGTGGTTTTCAAACTGAGCTCCAAGAAACCTAGAAAGAGAGGAGGCCCAGTGGAGACCTCAGAGCCCTGGAGGAGGAAGGCACTTTCAACAGAACAAATCCCATTTTTAGCTACTTTATGTATCTTATTCTGTTTGAACAAAAGTCTTCATGACCAAAACTTAGGCTCTAAGTGCAGCTGCTTAATGTCTGGACCAGCAATGAAACCAAACAGGCCAGCTTAGACATAGCTAGAATTGGAGAAGAGGAAATTACAGATAAAAATTCAAATAATAAACCCTGGCCTAGGTAAGGGACTAAATACATTTATAACAATAATTCATTGTTCAGTTTCTAAGTCATGTCTGACTCTCTGCAACTGCATGGACTGCAGCACACAAGGCTTCCTTGTCCTTCACTGTCTCCCAGCATTTGTTCAAATTCATGTCCATTGAGTTGGTGATGCTATCTAACTATCTCATCCTCTGCCATCCCTTTCTCCTTTTGCCTTCAATTTTTCCTAGCATCAGGGTATTTTCCAGTGAGTCATCTCTTTGCATCATGTGGCCAAAGTATTGGAGCTTCAGCTTCAGCATTAGTCTTTCCAATGAATATTCAGGGTTGATTTCCTTTAGGATTGACTGGTTTGATGTCCATGCAGTCTTAGGGACTCTTAAGAGTACTCCCCAGCACCACAGTTTGAAAGCATCAATTTTTTGGTGCTCAGCTTTCTTTATGGTCCAACTCTCACACTGGTACATGACTACTGGAAAAATCAGCTTTGACTATATGGACCTTTGTTGGCAAAGTGATGTCTCTGCTTTTTAATATGCTATTAGGTTTGTCATAGCTTTTCTTCCAAGGAGCAAGCATCTTTTAATTTCATCACTGCAGTAACCATCCACAGTGGTTTTGGAGCCCAAGAAAAGAAAATATGTCACTGTTTCCACTTTTTCCCCTTCTATTCTATAACAAAAATAAACATCATTATTATTGCTAATATCTGTCACCGTCTACTATAATGGAAACTCCATGAAGGTAAGAATTCTTGTCTGTTTTATTAACTGCTAGATTCTTTAGCACATAGAATGATGCTTGGCATACAGTAAATGCTGCAACATGTTTCTGTTGGACTCAGCCATAAATTAGAGTGAATCCTGGCTCACTATTACATTTAATTCTCACAAGTGACCCTATTAGGGGGATGCTATTCAAATCTTCACTTAACAGTCAGAATAACTGAGACACAGGGAGGTTGAGTAGCTTGTTCTTAGTTATACAGCTGGTAAGTGAGGAGACTAGAATAAGGTTCCAGACATCCTGGCTCTGTAGCCCACACCACTAATTTGCAATTGATGATCCAGAACTCTTGTTTCTAAATGAGTTAATGAAACTAGTTTGACTGAAATTCTTCCAACCTCTTCTTTCTTCCCTTCACTTCATGTGGGTTTTGCCCTTCTATTACTGTTGTACTTCGATATCCACAGGGGTTTGGTTCCAGGACCCCACACCTCTAACCCCTCCACATGCAGACACCCAAACCTGTGCCTGCTCAGGTCCCTTATATAAATCGATGTGCAGTTTGTATGTAACCTATGTTGTTGTTGTTGCCACTCAGTCGTGTCTGACTCTGTGACTCCATGGACTGTAGCCCACCAGGCTCCTCTGTCCGTGGAATTCTCCAGGCAAGAATACTAGAGCGGGTAGCCATTCCTTTCTCCAGGGAATCTTCCTGACCCAGGGATCAAACCTGGGTCCCCTGCATTGCAGGTGAATTCTTTTATGATTTGAACCACCAGGGAAGCCCTAATTTATGTACACCCTCCCATATACTTTAAATCATCTCTAGATTACTTATAATACTTAATACAATGTAAATACCATGTAAATAGTGGCCAGTGCACAGCAAATTCAAGTTTTGCTTTGGGGGATTTTCTAGAATTAAAAAAATATATTTTTGATCCATACCTGGTTAAATCCACAGATGCAAAAGCCTCAGATACAAATGGCTAAATGTATCATAAATGAGGAAACAGGCACAGAGAGGCTAAGAAAGAGCTAACAGACAGCAGGGTTAAGTTTCCATCCCAAGAAAAGTAACTGCACACATCCTTTAAACACTGTGCTATAAAAGGAGTCTGAGTGCCTGCTTTCAGATACAAACTTGAAGTCCTTATTCCTGGTAAGATAGTAGTCATACACTGGTATTGGCTCATGTCCCAAACATACAAATACATTTAATGAGAGTATTCCACCCTTGGAAATATTGACCGCTAAGTCATTACTGGATGATAAAACAAATCAGCATATAAAGGCTTTATAAATCTGTTATATTCTTAGCCTAAGAACATCTCAAAACTCTTGGTAAAATTTTTATATTGAAGACAAACATTCAGTAATAAAAGTACACAGTTCATTTCTTTTATGAAGAAAAGCTGTATTAATATCTTGTAATGCTCGCTATACATATTTCTCGGAAATGTTCTGGCCAACTTGGAACTCAGTTTGATTTTCACAGTGATATATGGAGGTTCCACTAACATCAACAAATTTGTCTCTTAGCTGTTCAATTCAACTGCAACCAGATGGAAAGTGAAAAATGAGGACAGGGCCAGGCCTGTTGTCAAAGACACAAAGGAGTTATTGAGCAGAAATAGTCCAAAGTCTTACCCAGCTGCTATGAAAGCACCAAGAATGATGGCAAAGACACTGACAATGATGTTCAAGGAATATTGTTTCCTGTAATAAATAAATAGTGGAGGATAGATAGGTAGATAGATAAAGAAAAGGAGGAGGAGAGGAAAAAATATAAATTATACTTTTAAATAAACTAAGAATAGACATTGTTAACAGTTTTATAGCTATCATAAAATCTAATGGACAATGCTTTATGTAAAAAGAGCACTAAAAAGCACATTAAATGGATTAGTAAATCAAACCAAATTTACTCTATTTCTTAAGTATTTGTCTTAATCTAATTACAAATGTATTTCTCTGTTCTCACTAGAGAGATGCTGGGACAAAATGCATAAAAGGTGAAGTAAGTCAGAAAGAGAAAGATAAATATCGTATTCTAATGCATATATATGGAATCTAGAAAAATGGTACTGAAGAATTTATTTACAGGCCAGCAGTGGAGAAACAGACATAGAGAACACACTTACGGACATGGAAAGAGGGGAGGAGAGGGTGAGATGTATGGAAAGAGTAACATGGAGACTTACATTACTATATGTAAAACAGACAGCCAAGAAGAATTTGCTGTATGGCTCGGGAAACTCAAACAGGGGCTCTGTATCAATCTAGAGGAGTGGGTTGGGGCGGGAGATGGGAGGGAGGTTCAAAAGGGCGGGGATATGTGTATACCTATGGCTGATTCATGTTGAGGTTTGACAGAAAATAGCAAAATTTTGTAAAGCAATTATCCTTCAATTAAATTAAAAAAAAAAAAGCAGAAGAGCTCCTGCTGGTAGGTCTAGCTGGTTTGTACTTTTATCAAGCATCCAAAGATTAAGATAAAATTCAATAGTAAAACATAGAACACTGGACCATCATCCTAATTTCATTGTTTAGTAATCTCCACAACAAAATCAAGAATCACCATTTTAGAGTCAACCTGAATATCTTTACATGAAAATTTTAAACCAACATTATAAGAATTAATTTATTCTGATGTCACATCATAATTACTGCATCAGAATGAATTTTCCTGATCTCCTGCACACCTACTATAGTATAGCACACATCCTATACATGTGGACAACTTTTCCTTGCCATTCCAGAATCAGTGTATATTCCATTCAGCTCAGAAAACAGATTTACATTTGTTTTGCAGTGGTTGTTTTTTTTAGAATTTTCTACTACACATGCATATTATTTCTCTAATTGTAAAATTATAACTTTTTTAAAAAAACACTCATAACATGTTAAGAAATCATGGAAATAGGAGTCTGCTTTTAAATGAATAAACCATTGGCCCTTAAGTTATTTCAATAAGCACTTCAAACCAACTATTTGTAAAGATGACCAGATGTTGAGAATTTGCTAGGTAAAAATAATGTGGGCATCTGGGGAAAGGACACCAAAGGAAGAGAGGAAAAAAAAAATCACCCGAGTATGATGGTTTCCAGCAGTAAAGTAAGTGGAATGGTAAATTTCCTGAGCACAGTGAACATCGGCAAGCTGTCAGAAAAGAATCAAGTATAATAACATCAGACACCACATTTTTTAATGTTTTACATTTTCAATTAAGCCCATTAATTTTCTAAATTAAATATAAAGAGTTAACTTTAATTATCACATATATTACTAAGTCATATAAAATAATAAAAAGAAATGGAAATTTAATAATTTCATGCCACTTTTACTTATTAGCAATTCAAAATATCATACTATCCAACTACTACAAACTGTTGAAACTACAAAGATTGTGTTAAAAGATTATATGCAATGTGAACCTATACACCCTTTGACAAAACAAGTTAGGACTAGGTATGGACAGTCCTAACCTCAGATCTAATCACTTCTTGTTAGGAAACTTACACTAAGATAATAACCCAAAGAAAAGAAAAAATTCATGTGCACAAAGATGTTCACTGCAGTAGTGTCTTTGGGGAAAATATCAGAAACAATCTAAATATCAGACAAGGCAATGATCAAACAAATTCTGGTTAAACCCACTTGAGGGAACATTATGCACTAATCCTACAATATAAAACTTCACCACTCTTAAAAAACAAACTTTAAATAAATCAAGGAGGTAACAAATCTATGTAGAGTCTACAACTGTAATAAGGTACATTCTATGTACAGAAAGAAACTGAAAGTGAATATTTAAAATAGCATGCAAGAGGATAAAATTATGGGTAATTTTCCCCAAAAACTTTATGTAAAAGGCCACATTCACTGCCTTTTAAAAATACTTATGAGCCTTTCACTCAAAACCCAGAGATTCCACGGCACAGCTCAATGCACAGCCACAGACTGCCAGGGCTGGAAAAACCCACTTCCATCTGTTTCCAGTGTGACTCTCAGAAGATGTGACCTAAAGAAGGAAAGTCAGAACCTTAAGGGAGAGGGGGCAGCTCCTCCTGACCAGACCTGCAGAGGGGTTTCCCACGACAACCAGAGAGCAGGGCAGAAAGAATTTTCAGGAACTTTATATACACATTTAAAGATGTCTTATGAGACTGGTTTGAATGGCTTTTTTCAAAGCAAGATTTATAAAAAGTCATTATTTTCAATTAAATTCAAAAAATACTTTTAGATGATGCCTTTTAAAAGTAGCAAGGGAAATCTCTCGTGGTCCAGTGGTTAGGACTGTGCACTCTCAGTGCCAAAGACATGGATTTGAGCCCAAGTTGGGGAACTAATATCCCATATGCTGTACACTGTGGCCAAAAAAGAAAAAATAATAATAATAAAACAAAAGCAGATATGGATACTTAATAGTAAAAAGCTGAATGTTCTTCCCCTAAGATCAGGAATAAGACTAGGATGTTTGCTCTCACCACTACATCTATTTCATATTGCACTTGAATTTCTAGATAGGGTAATTAGTCAAAAAAAAAACAAACACATATATTTTGGAAAAAAAAAGAAAGGTATCTCTATTTTCAGATGATATATATATATATNTTGGAAAAAAAAAGAAAGGTATCTCTATTTTCAGATGATATATATATATATATATCTAGAAACTCCTAAGAAATCCACCATAAAATTATTAGAACAAATGAAATAAGTATGCATGAAACAGAATATACAAAAATCAATTGCACTTCTATATACTAGCAATGAGCAACCCAAAAAGGAAATGAGCAATCCAAAAGGGAAATTAACAACTCCATTTATGATAGCATCAAAAAGAACAAAATCCTTAGGAGTAACTTAACAAAAGCAGTGTAAGAACTGGAATACACTACAAACTACCAAATATTGTTAAAGGATGAAAGAAGATTAAATGGAAAGACACTCCATGCTATGGAACAGAGACTTAATGTTGTTAAAATGGAAATACTTCTCAAATAAATCTATAGATTCAACACAATCCCTATCAAAATTTCAACCACCTTTTCATCCAGCAATGGACAGACTAATTCTAAAATCAGTGTGGAAATGCAAGAAAACCAACAAACCAAAACAATCTTGAAAAAGAAGAACAAAGTTGGTGAGCCCAATTTCAAAACTTACTACAAAGCTACAATTTTCAGTATTATCTAGTACTGGTTTAAAGTTAAACATTTAATCAAAGCATTAAAGTTGAGAATCAAGAAAGAAATCTTTCTAATTAATTAGAAATGTTAAATTAATTTTTAACAAGAGTGCCAAGACCATACAATGGGGAAATAACTGTCTTTCAACAAATAACACTGAAACAACTCAACATTCACATGCAAAATAATGATTTTGGACCCCTACCTCACTCTATATATAAGAAATTATCTCAAAATATATCAAAGACCTAAATATAGGAAAACTAAGGCAATGGCACCCCATTCCAGTACTCTTGCCTGGAAAATCCCATGGACGGAGGAGCCTGGTAGGCTGCAGTCTGTGGGGTCGATGAGGGTGGAACACAACTGAGCGACTTCACTTTCACTTTTCACTTTCATGCACTGGAGAAGGAAATGGCAAGCCACCCCAGTGTTCTTGCCTGGAGAATCCCAGGGACAGGGGAGCCTGGTGCGCTGCCCTCTATGGGGTCGCACAGAGTCAGACATGACTGAAGTGACTTAGCAGCAGCAGCAGCATAAAACTCTTAAATGAAAGAATAGGATTATATCTTTATGACCCTGGATCAGGCAAAGTTTTCTTAGACACAATACCAAAAGCACAGCAACAATAACAAAAAATATATATATCAGACTTTACCAAAATGTAAATGTTTATAAATAGATAAAGAACATATGATAGATCCAAACAGTAGAATCTTATACAATCTTACTAAGGAATGAAATTTTGATACATGCTACAAAATAGATGAAATTTAAAAACATTATACTAACTGAAATAAACTGGACATAATAAAAGGACAAATATTGTATGATTCCATTTGTATGAAATATCTAGAACAGGCAAATTCATCGAGACAGTAAGTAAAACAGAGTTTACCAGGGCTGGGGGGAAGGGGAATGGGGCATTATTGTTTAATGGTACAGAATTTCTGTTGGGGATGATGAAAACTTTCTGGAAATAGGTAGTGGTGATGGTTGCTCAAGATTGTGAATATATGTAATAAATTGTCCACTTAAAAATGGTTGAAAGATTTAGATTAGGTATGTTTAACTTTAATTATTAACTAAATTTTTAAAGCCTTAAAACTTTTTTGCATCAAAGTACACCATCAAGAGAGTAAAAAGACAATCCACAGAATACGAGAAAATTTTGCAATTATATACAGTAATAAAGCACCTGTATCTGGAATATATAAAGACTTAAAACTCAATAATAAAAAGATAAATAACCCTATTAAAAATAGGCAAAAGACTTGAATAGACATTCCTCCAAAGAAGCCATATAAATGGCTGATAAGCACATGAAAAGATGGTTAGTATCATTAGTCATCAGGGAAACGCAAATCAAAACCACAGTGAGATACCACTTCACAGCCAGTGCAACAGCTATAATCAAAAAGACAGACAATAACAAATTTGGCAAGAATGTAGAGAAATTGTAACCCTCATACACTGCTGATGGGAAAGTAAAATGGTACAGCCACTTTGGAAAACAGTTTGGCAGTTCCTCAAAATGTTAAACACATATGACTCAGCAATCCCACTCCCAGGTATGGACCCAGTTGATGGCACTTAATCGGGCCCAAAACCATGAAGGCATCTTGGTCTTTCTTTTTCTCATACACTGTATGTTATTAATCAGGATACTGTGTTAGCCCTTCCTTCCAAATATATCCAGCACCCATACTATGGCCTCAATCTTATAACAAAAATAAGCAGGGGACCCTTGGAGAAATGGCAGAAAAAGTCTGATAAACCTAGACATCATGTGCCAAGAAGCAAAGAAGTAATCAAAGACTACTGGAGCCCTAGAACATAGGAGTCAGCTCTAAGAGCTCCAACTGACCTGGGATGATACAATTTAAGCATCAAACGAAGATGCATATAATGAACTAAAACATTAGGTAAATGAAACAAAAAGCTCCATGGAACAGAACAGAGAGCCCAGAAATAAACCCACACAAACAGAGTCACCTGATCTCTGACAAAGCAGTAAATACAGTTCAAGGGAGAAAGGCTAGTCTTTCAAGAAATGGTTTTCAAACAACTGGACATCTACATGTTAAAAAAAAACAAAACTGAATCTAGACACAGGCTTTATACATATCACAAAACTTAACTTCAAAATGGACCATTTAGGTGTACTAAATGTAAAACATAAAACCTCTGGAAGATAATGTAGGAGAAAATCTAGAGGACCTTGGTTTGGTAATGAGTTTTTAGATAAAATATCAAAGGCATAATCCATGAAAGAAAAGAAATGATAATGGAACGTCATTAAAATGTAAACTCCTGCTCTGAGAAACAGTGTTAAGAGAATGAAAAGGCAAGCTATAGACTGAGAGAAAATATTTGCGAAGTGCTTGTCTCATATGGGACTTGTAAATAACAATTCATGAGTTAATAATGCTGGTAAAAAAACAAGCGAAAAACAGTTCACTACTGAAGGTGACACAACACTGGTTTATTACTCTGGATGCTTAAAAATAAAGCTTTTCTCCTGCCTTTCCTGTATGAAATGGTGAATGAAAATTTGTATTCAGGAGGAGAAGGGGACGACAGAGGATGAGATGGCTGGAGGGCATCACTGACTCGATGGACGTGAGTCTGAGTGAACTCCGGGAGTTGGTGATGGACAGGGAGGCCTGGCGTGCTGCGATTCATGGGGATGCAAAGAGTCAGACATGACTGACTGAGCGACTGAACTGAACTGAACTGAGGAAGTTTAGATAATAATTGCAGAAGGGGAGATATAGTTTAGAAAATCATCATTTTTCAATTTGTAATGAAATAATGGATCTACACAATGATCATCAATGTGTGCTAACCTCATTAGGTAAAAAATTGATGGGGAACGTTCTAACGAAGGGACCAGACTGACCCCTTAAAATCATTAAAGATAGAATTTTTGATCAATTAAATATCATTAGAAGTGGGATAAAACATTATGTGCCCTATGAGGTGATGCAGAAGAAAGAACCCAACATCACTAATATACTGATCTTGCCTGAAAAACTGAATCTGAATTTGATTAAGCCTCTAGAACCAACTTCCAGTTTACAGAAAACAGGACAGACAGAAACATACCACATGACACCACGTATAAGCAATTTCCTCCCTTTCTCCTCAGTCTTACTTGCTGAAAGCCTTCATCTTCCTCTTCTGCTACGCATGCAGAAAAGTACTGAAGAACACTTCTATTAAAGATGTTTCTAAGATCACTAAAAAAAAAAGAAGCCCTCATCTACCCAGACCCCCAGTGTAAGAGCTGGGCAGCTATCAGGGTAACTGAAGGCACTCCCACGCTGCAAGTGGGCTCAGAGACAGGCCAAGGGGTTACACGGCAATACAGCAATAGCACCTGCCACGCACAGGAAGCTTTAATTCAGATTTGGAAATTAAGGAAAATTGGTTGACCTGATCCCAGAAAGAAACAGCTAAAAGGTATAATCAGAAACAGGATTGCACATTTTGTTTTTCACAACCACCACAATCTGCCTTTTCCAAAAAAGAGTGAAAGGCAACAGGTTCTATATACTTTCTCCTTCTGGTTTACTTCCTACCTGCCTCTTTTCTACTCTTCCTGTATTAACAGACTTTATTCCACTTCTGTCACCCTTTACATAAACTTCATTTTCTCATTATTCATATCTTTTTCATAAGGTTCGTGACCCGAATGTGTATTCATCAGGCTACATATTTCACACCACAGTTTCCGATTTATAGGATGACTTGTTCATTGTACACTTCCATTTTCATTTCTATAGGGACTATTAACAAAGTCTCTATTTTATAGTCAAGTGAAAGTGAACTCGCTTAGTCGTGTCCGACTCTTTGCGACCCCATGGACTGTAGCCTATTAGGCTCCTCCATCCATGGGATTTTCCAGGCAAGAGTGCTGGAGTGGATTGCCATCTCCTTCTCCAAGGGATCTTCCCAACCCAGGAATAGAACCCTGGTCTCCCGCATTGCAAGCAGACGCTTTACTCTCTGAGCCACCAGGGAAGCCCAAAGGACCATAAAATAAATGCAGACGCAAACTTCAGAAATATGTATCACATACTTGAAAATAATATCTGTCATTAATTTTTCCTTGTACCAAACTTGAACTACACAAAAACTGAGAGTGTTCCTGCTTTTATAAAACTGTGATGGAATCAAAAGTTATACAGAACCACATTCGTATAAATGAATCTTCCTGGAAAATCATATGTTCTCTATCTTGATTTCTACAGATCTCACATTCTATCTTCAGACTTGGACATAAAGAAAACTATATCAGCTTTTTAACATTTCTAAAGCATTATCAAACTCAAAACTACCTTATTTCCTTAAATTATGAAATATTATTATCTTCCATATATAGCCCAAGCAATATCTTGAAAAATCAAAGTTTATCTCTGTGACATTAAAAGGAAACTAGTGAAGAACCTCCAATCAACCATTATTCTGCACTCTACCTTAATTTACTTGTGCTTGCTAATCCACTTATGTGGTTTCCAACGTAGAGGAGAGGCAGAGGAAACAGCTTCAATAAAAAAAAAAAAGAAAGAATATTTGGTTAGAACTCCAATAACGTTTTCCTTCATCAATAAAGATGGTGACACCCACTCCCCATTACAAAGCAAATCATTCAGAGTTCCTTTCCTTGCAATGAATTTCTTGAATTTTCCAGAATCCAGAACACTTACAAGTTTCTCCATGTGATCAAAAAATACGTATGCAGTGACATCCCCAATCCTGGTGGTGGTGGGGAAGGTGGATAGAAACAGAAATTTTGGCCTTGCCCATATGAGTAGACTGTTTCCCTAAAACAAAGCTCTGAACAGGCACCTCTCTTGGGCGGAGACCCCTAGCTAGGTTGGTGAGTTGACGATGGGTGCTTATAGTTTATAAACTATAAATATAGATCATGGATGCAGTTCAGAAAGCCATTGAAAAAGTGTGCAAACTTCTGCTATCTAGGCATATAAACACTTTTCTGGATGAAGACAAAGGTTCATATCTCACTGACGTGTCAAATAGTTAGTGACACTTTCAAAAAGCTGTGTATGCTGGCCTCATTACTTTGTCTTAAAGGCCTAGAATAAATAAATATCTACCAAGGTTAAACAGTGTAGCCTGTTCTTCCAAGAAGCAAGCATCTTTTAATTTTATGCTTGCAGTCACCATCTGTAGTGATTTTTGCAGCCCCCTAAAAATTAAGTCTGTCACTGTTTCCACTGTTTCCCCATCTATTTGCCATGAAGTGATGGGACTGGATGCTGTTACATTAATTTTTTGAATGTTGAGTTTCAAGCCAACTTTTTTACTCTCCTCTTTCATTTTCATCAAGAGGCTCTTTAGTTTCTCTTCATTTTCTGCCATTAGAGGGGTAGCATCTGCATATCTTAGGCTGTTGATATTTCTCCCAGCAATCTTGATTCCAGCTTGTGCTTCATCCAGCCCTGCATTTCACATGATATACTCCACATATAAGTTAAATAAGCAGGGTGACAATATACAGCCTTGACGTACTCCCTTCTGGATCTGGAACCAGTCTAACCATGTCCAGTTCTAACTGTTGCTTCTTGACCTGCATACAGATTTCTCAGGAAACAGGTAAGATGGTCTGCTATTCCCATCTCTTTAAGAATTTTCCACAGTTTGTTGTGATCCACACAAAGGCTTTTGGCACGATCAATAAAGCAGAAGTAGATGTTTCTCCAGAACTCGCTTGCTTTTTTGATGATCCAACAAATGTTGGCAATTTGATCTCTGGTTCCTCTGCCTTTTCTAAATCCAGCTTGAACATCTGGAAGTTCACAGTTCACGTACTGATGAAGTCTGGCTTGGAGAATTTTGAGCATTACTTTGCTAGTATGTGAGATAAGTGCAATTATACGGTAGTTTGAGCATTCTTTGGCATTGCCTTTCTTTGGGATAGGAATGAAAACTGACCTTTTCCAGTCCTGTGGCCACTGCTGAGTTTTCCAAATTTGCTGGCATATTGAGTGCAGCACTTTCACAGCATCAACTTTTAGGATTTGTAATAGCCCAACTGAAATTCCATCACCTCCATTATCTTTGTGTGTAGTGATGCTTTGTAAGGCCCACTTGACTTCGCATTCGAGGATGTCTGTCTCTAGATGAGTGATCACACCATCGTGGTTATCTGGGTCATGAAGATCTTTTTCATATAGTTCTTATGTGTACTGTTGCCACCTCTTCTTAATATCTGCTTCTGTTCAGTCCATACGATTTCTGTCCTTTACTATACTCATCTTTGCATGAAATGTTCACTTGGTATTTCTAATTTTCTGGAAGAGATCTCTAGTCTTTCCCATTCTATTGTTTTCCTCTATTTCTTTGCAGGCTTTCTTATCTCTGCTTGCTGTTTTTTGGAACTCCGCATTCAGATGGTTTTATCTTTCCTTTTCTCCTTTGCCTTTCGCTTCTCTTTTCTCAGCTTTTTGTAAGGCCTTCTCAGACAACCATTTTGCCTTTTTGCATTTCTTTTTCTCGGGGATGGTCTTGATCACTGCCTCCTGTACAATGTCATGAACCTCTGTCCATAGTTCTTCAGGCACTTTGTCTGTCAGATCTAATCCCTTGAATCTATTTGTCACTTCCATTGTATAATTTGTCACTTCCGCTGTATAAGGGATTTGATTCGTGAAGGGGTATAAGGAAGTGAAACTAACACATCTCCCTGCCTGAAGTTTGCCACTCTAGGAGATATTTGCAAAAATTAAATGGTCTTTTTACTTTGTTTCCTTACCTCCCCATCATCTCTGATCCATAAAAGAACCTGGCATTCAGGCCTCAACAAGACAGTTATTTTGAGGCCTAGCCTGTCTTCTTAAGCAGCTGACTCCCCAAATAAAGTCCCTTCCTTGTCTCAGTGCTTCATCTCTTGGATTTATTGGCCTACTTTTTATTTATTTATGTGGCAAGTAAAGCAAGCTTGGACTCCTTAACACAACCACAATTAGAAAGCATTTATTCTTTGGCACTCAGCCTTCTTTATCATCCAACCCTCACATCATACATGGCAACTGGAAAAACCATAACCTTGACTACACAGTTTTAATTAACAGTAATCTTTTGAAGTTCTAACTACCTGATCTTTGTTGCAAAAATTTTTACATATGCTGGCTCCTCCCTTTTTTCTTTGGAGCACTCTCTCAGAGCTATCTCAGCTGAGAGACTGCCTCCTGGGCTTAAGTCCTCGTTTTGTCTTCAAAATAAAACCTAATTCTCAACTTTCAGGTTGTGTGTTTTTTTCTGGTCAACAATGTTCTGGTTAACAGTGTACAACTGATTCAACCATACAGCTGGTGATATTACAGTTTCAGAGGCTCTTAGGTATTGAAGAGAATCAGTTGCCCCTACTACCATATAGAATTCAAAATAAAGGCAGTACTGACTTCCAGTTTCTGGTAACCATGGGCAAAATTATTTGTGCTAATACCACTGCTAAAAACAAAAATGCTAGGTAAAATAATTTAAAACCTTCATAAGGCATGAAAGGGCTAGGAAGATAGTGAGGAACTCCTAGGTCAAAAATTAAGGGAGAACAGAAACCCAGAGAGAAACAATGGAAGCCAGAGATAGCAGAATTACATCTCTGAAGCTCTGCCAAAGCAGAATTCAAACAAGAATATATTTCAAAAACAAAAGAATTTTTTTTTCCTTTTTCAGACAAAAATGAAGAGAATTTAAGCAGACCATCAGTAAATTCTAAAGAAGGCAGTTTCAGTCAGGAGGAGAGTGGCAAGTGTGAGATCCACAAAGGAAATAAAAACAAAGGAAGCAGTAAATATAAATGGACATTTTCTTAAAAGAAAATTAAAATGTATTATGAGATTTAGAGTTTTAAAGCACTTAGTGGCAAGAGCATGTAAGTTGGGAGGAAAGGGAAATGGAGTGAAAGTCCTTGCATTGTTGACAGGGAGGATACATTCACCATTATAATTTGGTAAGTTAGGCATGCCTGTTTTGGATTCCAGGGAAACACTAAAAGAACTGAAACAAGAGTTCCATCTCATACAATTAAACACTTTAATGCACCAGGAAGGCTTAACTAACTTAAAATTTTAGGCATCGATAGGAATTCCCTGGCAGTCCACTGGTTAGAGCTCTGTGCTTCCACTGCAGGGGGCATGGGTTCAATCCCTGGTCAGGGAACTAAGATTCCCACATGCTGTGTAGTGGGACCAAAAAACCCCAAAAAACCTAGGCACCTAATCATACAGTCTCAAAATACAGAAAACAAAAAAAACCTAACAAATACCCAAAGAAACAGACAAATCCATAATCAGGGATAATGGCTGTAACAGAATCTCCATTCTCCCATACTCTTAAAAATGTGACTTTCATACTCCCTTTCATCCAGAGGTAGGCTTCCCTTGTGGCTCAGCTGGTCAAGAAACTGCCTGCAATGTGGGAGACCTGGGTTCAATCCCTGGGTTGGGAAGATCCCCTGGAGAAGGGAAAGGCTGCCCACTGCAGTATTCTGGCCTGGAGAATTCAGTCCATGGAGCTGCGAAGAGTCAAACACAGCTGAGCCACTTTCACTTTCACTTTCCATCCAGAGGTAGGGTCTATGTCCTAACAGCAAAAGGTAACTAGAACGTAGATAAAAGGTATCTCAAATAAACCTCCAGCAAATAACATACTTAATGGCGAAATATTAAAAGCTTTCCCTTTGATATCAGACAAAAATGCCCAGTATTTACATTTCTAACACTGAATTGTAGGTCCTATGCTATACAGGAAAGCAAGTAAAAGAAATGAAAGAATGTTGCAGATACAAACACAATATACAAAAGAAAGATGACCATGTGTACCTGAGAAATGGGCTATTTCATGCTATATCACTAAACAAAGGTCATCAGCTATTGCAGCCACCACCTGTGCAGCCACAGCCTATGGTGAGCTGGTGAGGCCTAAGGGAACTCAGGAAGGAAAGAAAACCTGCCATATAGGAGCCATCAGACTGCAGTTGCTCCCACATGAGACTTAAGGAAATTTAGGATATGAAAACAGGATACTGGCCCAGATACCTGAGGTGCATATCAAAGGAATAACTTCCAAGCCCAGGTTTTGCATCTTCTTGTACACAGAAAACTGCTATGTAACTTAAGTTAACATATCTGGTTTTCTTTCATTAACAGTAATTGTTTGAAGTTCAGACGATCTTCACTTTGTTGCAAAACTCCTGTATGTCCTAGCTCCCTGCCTCAACTCCTCAGAGCGGTTCTCTCACAATTACTTGAGATGCTGCCTCCCAGGCTTGAAGTCCTAAAAATTCCCTCCAAATAAACTACAATTCAGAAATTTAAGGTTTGTGAACAATTTTAAGTTAACATACCTCTAACTTTCCAAATAATCTTTTTTTGCCCATGCCTTGCAGCATGTGGGATCTTAGTTCCCTGACCAGGGATCAAACCTGTGCCATCTGCAATGGAACTGCAGAGTCCTAACACTAGACACTAGGAAATTTCCGTGTTTACATGATATATACAACAACAAGAACAACAAAATCTACTTCTAAAAAAAAATATTAGAACTCTATGGCAACATACTCCAGTATTCTTGCCTGGAGAATTCCATGGACAGAGGAGCCTGGAGGGCTACAGTTCATGGGGTTGTAGAGTCAGACATGACTGAGCAACTAACATGCACATATATAGAGAAAATCACAAAACTTTACTGAGGGCAATTGAAAAGGGAGTATGTGCTTCCCTGGTGGCTCAGATGGCAAAGAATCTGCCTGCAATGCAGGAAACTTAGGTTTGATCCCTGGATCAGGAAGATCCCCTAAAGAAGGGAATGGCAACCCAGTCCAGTATTCTTGGCTGGAGAATTCCATGGACAGAGGAGCCTGGCAGGCTTCAATCTGTGTGGTCACAAAGAGATGGACACAACTGAGTGGCCAACACTTTCACTTTTACATACACCATGTACATAGACTCTAAGATTCAACACTTTAAAGATGTCAACTCACTCCAAATTGCTTTAGAGCTTCAATGCAATCCCAATCCAAAAAGGTTATTTTTCCTGAAAATTGACAATGTGCTTCTAATCATCTAAAAATGTGGAGCACCAAGAATCCAGGAGGTAAAGACTTGCTCTATCAGACAGCAAGATTTTGCATATTGAAAGTCGCTCAGTCGTGTCCGACTCTTTGCGACCCCATGGACTGTATAGTCCCTGGAATTCTCCAGGCCAAAATACTGGAATGGTTAGCCTTTACCTTCTCCAGGGGATCTTCCCAACCCAGCAATCAAACCCAGGTCTTCCGCATTGCAGGCGGATTCTTTAGCAGCGGGGCCGCAAGGGACTTTGCATAAAGCAATAGTAATTATGACTGTGAGGTAACAGTGCAGAAACACAGACAAACGGAAAAGCATGGACAGTCCAGAAACAACAGCATCACGATATAAGCGGCACAACATTAAGGATAAACTGCTCAGCTGATTCTGTGACAACTGAGTACCTAATTGGAAAAAAATAAATGAAATTGTACCATTACCTCAACCATTCACAAAAATCAACTCCAAACAGATTAAAAACCTAATTCTGAAAAACAATATACTTTTCATCTGGAAACATATCTTTATAATCTCAGGATGCGGAAGAATTTCCTAAGTAAGAAAAATAGGGATTAATTATTAAGGAAAAGACTGATGAAATATAACTGTTTTAAAACTGAGATTCTTTTTCATGTTAAGGAATACATGATAAAGAAATACAAGATAAATACATAATAAAGAAAATGAAAAGACAGGCCACAGAAAGGGAAAATATATTTGTAATGCTATAATAACTAACAAGAGGACTATCATTAATATATTTTTTTAAACTCCTACACAGATCAGTAAGAAAAAGACATAAACCCAACAGAAAAATGGGCACGAGTCTTAACAAGTACTTCACAGAAGAGGATATCCAAATGGGCACTAAAAAATGAAAAGGCACTCAACCTCATTAATAACCAGGGAAATGCAAATAAAAGCCAAGACGATGTCATTACACACCCAGCACTGGCAAGAATGAGGAGCAATAAGGACTTTCATACATTTTCGTCAGGAGTGTGAATTGGTATAACCACTTGGGAGAACAGTTTGCCATTATCTTTTCAAGGTGACAATACGTTCACTCTAGGAGTCAGCAGTTTCACTTCGTAATAAGCCTCCCAAAGAAATGACAGGCACATGTGCTGTTTTGAACTGAACTGTGTCTGCTCTAAACTCACATCTTGAAGCCCTAGACCCCAGTGACTGCAGGTAGAGATAGGGCCTGGAAGGAGGTAATTGAGGTTAAGTGAGCTAGTAAGTGCGGGGTCCTAATCCAACAGGACTTGTGTCCTTATAAGAAGAGGAAGACACACCAGGAGTGCATAGGCACGGCATAAAGGCCACATGAGGTCACAGTGAGAAAGCAGCTGTCTATTTGCCAAGGAGAGAACTCGCACCAGAAACCAATCCTATCAGCACCTTCATCTTGGACTTCCTGTCTCCAGAAGTGTGAGAAAATAAATTCCTTTTTTTTTTAAGCCACCTGGTCTATGGTATTTTGTTATGGGAGCCTTATCTGACTAATACATCGGCATTAAGATCCAACTCTCAGTACATTCAGAACAGTACTTTTTATTTTTCTAGTGCCCAAACCAGAAACAACTCCAATTACCATGAACAGTAAAACAGAAAAATTATATTTATACAAAGAAAATAAAAGAATACAGCTACACACAACAGTGTAGATGAATCTTACCATCATAATAAAGTGAAAGCAAGATACAAAAATACATATAGTTTAATTCCCTTTATATAACCTCCAAAAACAGGCAAAACTAAATTCAAATATACATACAAACTTAGAAAACTTACAAAGAACTCAAGAAAATCATTATGACAAAAGTCAGAATAATACGTAAAGATTCTGTGACCCCATCTCATGACCTAGGTAATGATTACAAGGGTAATTAGTTATTCACCTACACATTCATGGATGATGTCTTCTTTTCCTATGTCTAGATATTTCACAATTGTTTAAAGTATTTTAAACTATATCATAAACTAAGTGTAGGCAAGCCCAACAATATTCTGATTTTTCTTATGATGACTGGGTTAATACCTTTCCTACACTTCAGTGGTTTGTTTTTCTCTGTTTGTGGATGTCCTTGATTATTGATGCTGTAAGCATGTTTCGTCAGCCTGATGAATAATCCAGAGCTAGATGCCAATGTTTTTCCAGGCCTTAGAGACACGGAGTGAACAAACCATGTGAACTCTTTACTTTCAAGGAACTGCAATCTGATTTAACCTCCCTAAATCCAAAAATGTCACCATGATCCATTTAATACCACTGGTCCCAGAGGATTGTTCTAGAAATTAAATGCCTGGCCTCATGCCTGGCACCTAGCAACTGTTCAATAAAATTAGTTCCATTCCACATATCCAGGAAGAAATGCCAGGTCTCCTGTTTGTAGTTCTACCATGGGGGAAAAAAAAAAACCAAACTATGTATATCAAATTGTATTTACTCTTTATTCCACTCACAGGTTTTATCTACCCAAGCTAAAAATAAAAATTTAAAGCAGAGATCAACAAACTGGGAGGGTCTAAGAGATAAATCTAATTCATCTTCTACTTATGCAAATAAAGTTTTATTAGAACACAACTACATCGATTCATTTATACACATGTCATCTAAAGCTGCTTTCAAAGAACAGAGCTGAATAGCTGCAAGAGAGATAGTCTGGCCCACAGAGTCTAATTATTTGCTATTTGGTCCTTTACTAAACAAGCTTGACAATTTCTGTTAGAGAGTTTTCCTATTTTCAGAAGACACATAGTATTTACTTAATATCCATTGCTAAGCACACACTTTTACTATCATTTTACATTAGTGGACCACTGAATGATATGAAATCTTTATTATAAAGTTTCTAACCAGCAGGAAGCACAGGGTATATGGAAATGGACCTATTCTCTAAGATCAATTTGTAATTTTATAGCATTTTCACATCTTCTAACAGAGCTATATGTACTTTCCATCACATACCTTCGTAGGAATTTTCTTGTCAAAATCAGGAAAGTGAATTATTTTATTTAGCTTGGACACGTATAGTATCATTATGGTAACTGCCATCTAAAGAAAATGGAAGAGAAAAACTTCAGCAAAATATCTAGAAAGACTATTTGAGGTACAAATACATCATCAGAAGAAAAGAGATTCACCAAAAACATATGTATCAGAAAAATCTATTTTCTAGGTTCCAAAAAAATTATTATTCCTTAAAATATTAACTTTTTTGTCACTGCATAGATTGCATTAGAACTATAGGCAAAAAGTATAACATTAAATAGACCCACATATACACACGTGATCTCAAGCAGCTCAAGGAACAAGAACAGAAGGAAAAAACAATGGTGTGCCCCAAACAGACCAGTGTGACCACAGCCAGGGAGGCTGCTTCTTGATCCTGAACCATACCTCCCATGTACTGAGCATATGGTCACCCTCCCCCATAAAGTAAGTCTTGGGGTGAAAGGAGGGGGGGAAGGGAGGCAAATTCCACACATAAACATATTTTGTAAAGTACACAATTTCTATAACTCAGAAGACATTTTCTCTCCACCTAGCCAGTGTTACAAAAAACATCTCATTCAAATGCTATTCAGCTGGGTTACACCAGGTATATCAGGAATACTCCAGATTATTATTGTGAAATAAATAGTTTTAATACCATCTTTCCGTGCAGATTTTAGAATTTATTCACTTTTCTCCATATTAGGATGCAAAAACATAAGGACTCCCTCAACATGATTATTGTCCTAAACCTCGAGCCTGAGTGTACAGATACTTATGCTAGATTTATATAACTCCAGCCTACTCTGAATAATAATTGTAGTTTGTATTTATGACTTACCTTATAATTCTTAACAGAAATATACCAACAGTATGTAAACTATTCTGCAACTCAAATTTTTAAAGTTTGGTCTACTGGCTTCTTCCCTTACAAACTGCAAATCAGAAAGGTTTTTTCCTTAATTAAGTACAAGACAGGGAATTTATTTGCCTTGGGCATTACATAGGGCGTATTACCACATACTATTGATCTTTTAAAGTACTTCTTTAAACATATTTTCACACTGAACCATAAAGATATATTTTTTATTACCTTAAGGAAACACTGTTTCCTTGTTATTTTTTCACCCTAAAATGATGTGCAAAGAGTATCTTATTAGCAAAGCATTTAACTAGAATAATGTTTATCTGTATAAATTCCAGATTCACAATTTAAAATTTAGTTAACAGATAATTATTTTTATAATTTTTTCCTCCCTGTAAACTAAAAAAAAAAACAACAAAAAACACCTTCAGTACCTGTTAACATTTGTCTACTAGAAATTACTAGCGTACGACCAAAAAAAAAAAAATGTAAGCAAGTCACAAAATAATATTAATAGAAAATTTCAGAAACAGCCGTGTGGGTAAGTTTGAAAGTTTATCCAAGCTTACCCTTACACTTGAGAACAAACATCACGAAGTTCAGGAAGGAAACTGCAAACCTGTTTAGTTTGGCCCACAGAGAGTTTTATGAAAAAATATGAATCTGTTGCCACCATTTACAAATTGGGAGGTTTGCTGTGAAAATAAAGTTTCCCTGATTCCTAGTGAGCCTCACCTCATCCCCCCAATCCTTTTCTTAAACAAGCACAGTGACTTCAACTGTGCACACTCATCTGTGACCCAGCAGACCCTGGAGGCTTTCAGTCTGCTGCCCTCTTACCTTACAGTAATTAAATTCTATTAAGGAAGTTAGAATTAGTCGTTTTTCCTACAAATACAACTATTCCTAAATTGTAAAATGAAATAAAATGTATCAATACTTCACTTTGTCTCACCCAAAGTACCAAAGTCCTCTGCCACTGAACAAATTCGTAAACCACAGTCTTAAAAGCACTTACAATTTCATCATATGTACTAACAAATAATTAAGAGGTTAATTTATCTTTTTTCACTTACCTGTCCAACTCCAAGAACAATTGGTGATGGGAAACTACAAAAAATATAGAATGACAAATAATTTTAGCAACTGATGAAAAATTTGAAAACCATATACAACACAGAAAGACAGGAGTTATTAAAAGGTTATGTTATTAAAAGCTTATTAAACTTATTAAAAGCTTATTAAAAGGTCTTAGACTATTTTTTTGTCTTAGTAAAAACAACTAATTTGTTCATCATTCATTTCTTTTCCACTTTTTAAACTGATCATTGCTAAACTGGGCAAACTTCTATTTCCCCTTGAGGCAGACTGTCATATTAACAGCACAGTTGTATATGTAGAAAATCAAAGTAATCTGGGGATAAATGACTGGAATTAATAAATAACTTTAGCAAAGTTACTGGATAGAAGATAAACGTGAGAAATAATCACTTCTAGGTCTGCATATCATAAAGACACATAAAACATAATAATTTTAAAGGTGTTCACTTGCATTAGCACCCAGAAACATTAAACAATACTAACTGGGTATTTTATGGTAATAAAAAAATATTTTTACTTTTTTAAGCATGAAATGATATTG
The DNA here is from genome assembly GCA_006410935.1 of Redunca redunca. NCBI lineage: Eukaryota > Metazoa > Chordata > Mammalia > Artiodactyla > Bovidae > Redunca > Redunca redunca. The sequence goes on along the minus strand of SJYQ01000360.1, from coordinate 22,295 downwards.
CGGTGGTTTTTTTAAAAAAACAAAATAGTACTTCTTGTCCTTTAGAAATTCATAATAATCTGAGGGGAGATACTGGAATTGAGAAGAGGAGCAATATCAATGTAACAAGCTTGTTGAAACTGGATGATGGCTACATGGAGATTCATTATACTGGTTTCCTTTCTTCAAAATAATATACCCAGGTTCAAATCTAATAAAATATTTCCAAGAACTACCTCTACATAGAAAACTATAAATCTATATTTAAAAAATGAAAGAAGCCCTAAATAAAGTTCATGGATTAGAATCAATATTGTAGTGAACAAGTATCCACAAACTCAAATCTCTCTTTACAAACAAGAACAGGTATTTTGTATTGACCCTGAAACTGAATTTTAAGGCAAAAGCAAACATGATCTAAGATAATCATGAAGAAAAAACGTTGGAGGACTGATTCTGCTGGATGCCAGTATTCTGTCTTTCTTTTTTTTTGGGGGGTGGGGGGTGGCTGCAGCATGCTGGAATCCTAGTTCCCAGACCAGGGATTGAACCCATACTCTGCAGTGGAATCGCAGAGCCCTAACCACTGGACCACCAGGGAATTTTCCAGGATTGATTTTAAAGTCACAACAAATGAGAGAGTGTGGTATTTGCACAATGATATTCTAACCAGACAATGCATGAAAACAGAGATGAGGACAGATACACACCCACATGGAAAACTGACTCATGACAACGATGACCACACAGAGGAGAAGAGAAAAGACGGTCGGTCTTTTAACAAATGGCACCAGGCAACTGGATACAGAAGCTTACTCCCTACCTAATACCGTACTTAACAAGGCAGCACATCACCTCGCCAGGCTCACTCACTGTCCAGCCCTTCACTGGCTCCCAGTCATTCTGTCCAGCTACTCAAAAGAGGGATTATCACTCAAAAACCCACCACCACCACCAACACCTCATCCCCTAAACTGCATGTCACAGGGAAACATACCTATTTCAGATAGGGTGAGAAGAGAATAAGGAACTAACCTACCTTGTCAGAGAAAACAGAATGACTGGACAGCGCCACCATGAAAATAAAATGAACGCTAATGGATGCCGGATGTGCCCCCTAGACATCTGCTTCTGGACTAAAGCCCTCATTCCCCAGTTTCCCAAGAGCATCCTCAGCGGGAGAAAGCTGCCTTGCCAACAGCCCCCAACTCCCTGAGACCAGCCTGTGTTCCAAGCCTGCACGTCTGTGCAGCGGTATAAAGGCCAAGGGCCCTCAACCCAATTCAAGACAACTTTGTTGAGCCCTTCCAGCTCCAGAGACCCTGGGATAAGGCTCTGTTGCGATGAAGCATAGCCCAGCTTCTCTTTCTTCTTAATCCTGCTTCCCTCACTCTCCCACAGGAGTGGGTCCCAAGAGCACTGCCCAGAATACTTTCCTCGAATCTGAGAGTCTCCTTGCCCAGGAATACAACCGGCTGCTGCTGCTGCTAAGTCGCATCAGTCATGTCTGACTCTGTGTGACCCCACAGATGACAGCCCACCAGGCTCCCCCGTCCCTGGGATTCTTCAGGCAAGAACACTGGAGTGGGTTGCCGTTTCCTTCTCCAATGCATGAAAGTGAAAAGTGAAAGTGAAGTCGCTCAGAGTCAGTGTCCGACTCTTAGCCACCCCATGGACTGTAGCCTTCCAGGCTCTTCCGTCCATGGGATTTCCCAGGCAAGAGTACTAGAGTGGGGTGCCATTGCCTGCAGCATCAAGCAAAATAATAAGACTAGAATATGAACAACAGTAAAACAACAACAAAAGGCTTATGGAAGGAAGACAAAGAGCTCACACTGGAAGAGAATGTAACACAAGGAGAGAAGGCACCTTTTTAACTGTTTCCAGCTACAAAACACCTTAATAAGAAGATATCAACAAAACCAACAGCTCAAAATTGAGATAACAAAGCAAACAAGTGAGATGAAAAGGGACGCATAGCTCTAAGGAAACCAACTGAGGAAGAAAACATACCTGCCGTATGAGTAATTTAGAAACAACACGGAAGTAAACGACTGCTGCTGAAAAATGAATTACCGAACCGAGGTAATCACAGTGAATGAACAGGAAAAAGATACATTCCCAAAGATAAACAGATTTCGAAGATAGATACCACCAGAAAGGGCTAATTTCTGTGCTGTTTTCTCTCAATAAAGAGAGAAAATAATTCAAAGATTAAAAAAGGCAAATGTGTTTCCTTGACATGAGGAAAAGAAGCAAACTCTCCAGATCTAAAAGCACACTTGTTGCATAAAAAGTTGTTAAGAATATTCAACACGATTAACACAGCAGCCATGAACTCTCCATAAAAACACTACCCTGCAATGTAATCCACCACTTAGGAATCAAACCAAAATACTGAACTCTGGAATGGAGACACTGCGATAAAAGGCTACTGACTACTGTATTCATTTAACATAGACCAGATTCAAACAACTGTGGGATTATACTTATAAAACAGGATGCTACACCATAAAATAAGACATGGAGGAGAGGGGAGATAGGAAGAAGTACACAGGTGTCATGCTTCATAGCAGAGAAGCCATACACATAGTCAGAAACTGAAGAAACATATTTGAAAGTCATCAATTCTTTTCATTGAACTCTAATTTCTCTTCCCTCCATTCAATTCAGTTAAAACTAAATTTCATGCACATATGCAACTTGTAGCCTTCACCTTAAGCCTGCAAGCACAGCCAGAATGACTGATGGTGTTACAACCCCTCATATGATGCAAGCTGAAATGTGCAGGGTCCACTATTAGTATAAAGCCTTACAGTAAAGGCTGAATGTAATCAAGCCTTTAGATCTAACTTTCAGTTAAAAAAAATAGAAAGTAAGTTAAATGAGACTTCAAAAAATAAATCAAACAATCCATAATAGGGGACACTTTACAACACACCTGGGTCAGGCATTTCAAAGTCAATATCAAGGGGAAGTGGAGAAGGAAATGGCAACCCACTCCAGTACTCTTGCCTGGGAAATCCATGGACAGAGGAGCGTGGCGTGCTGCAGTCCCTGGGGTCACAAAGAGTTGAACACAACTTAGCGACTAAACAACAACAATATCAGGGGGAAGAGGTGGATGGGGAACTTTTCTAGATTAAAATGAACTAAAAAGACGTATCTGTATACACTGCATGAAGTTCAATTGGATCTTGATTCAAATGTTTAAAACAACCATAAAAACAACTTGGAGACAACTGGGATAACTATAGATTTGGTATTAGATTATTTTAGGAGATTACTGTTAAGTTTGCTAAGAGCAAAAATTATACTAACGTCAAAGAATATCCATACTTCGGGAGAAATATGTTGAAATAGGGCATCCCACGTAGCTCAGTGGTAAAGAATCCACCTGCCAATGATATGGTTTCCATCCCTGGGTGAGGAAGATCCTCTGGAGAAGGAAATGGCAACCCACTCCAGTATTCTTGCCTGTGAGATCCCATGGACAGAGGAGCCTGGCAGGCTACAGTCCATGGGGTCGCAAAGAGTCAGACAGGACTGAACAGGCACAAACATATGCATGCTGAAATATCTGAGAGTGCAGTGTCATGATGTATGAATGATGTATTCAGTGGTTCATGCGACCCCATGTATGCAGCACTCCAGGCTTCTCTTCCTCCAAAATCTCACAGTTTGTTCAAATTCATGTCCATTGAGTCAATGATGCTATCTAACCATCTCATCCTCTGCCGCCCTCTTCTCCTTTTGCCTTCTCTCCCTCCCAGCATCAGGGTCTTTTCCAATGAGTCATCTCTTGACATCATGTGACCAAAGTAATAGAGCTTCAGCTTCAGCAAGAGTCCTTCCAGGGAATATTCAGGATTGATTTTGTTTAGGATTGACTGTTTTGATGTCCTTGCAGTCCAAGGGACTCTCAAGAGTTTCCTCCAGCACTACAATTCATCAATTCTTCAGTGCTCAAATATAGCAAAATGTAATTTCAGTGGTGTATGTACAGATGTTCACTGTACTTTGCTTTCCACTTTCCTGTGTTCTTGAAACTTTTCATAATAAAAAGTGGTAGAGGGACTTAAGTGATAATTGCTCAGTCATGTCGAATTCTTTGAGATTCCATGGACTATAGTCCGCTAGACTCCTCTCTCCATGGGATTCTCCAGGCAAGAATACTGGAGTGGGTAGCTATTCCATTCTCCAGGGGATCTTCCCGACCCAGGGATCAATCCTAAGTCTCTTGCACTACAGGCAGATTCTCTACCATTTGAACCACCAGGAAAGCTCAGAGGGACTCTGGTGATCCTCAAACAATTGAATAATTAAATGAAAGCCCCCACTCATTTCCCACTCCTTTTTGAAGTAAAGAAAATAATTTATAAAGAAATGAGCAAATAAGTAGCTATATCTATAAATATACTTTATACAAAAAGTAATTCAACCTATCTTTCTCCAATCCATCCATCTATCTAAAAGATGTCTGAGGTTATTACCTAAGGTCAACTATAGTAATTTTTAAAATTTTACCCTAATATTTTTCTCTTGTTTGAATTCTTTATAATGACAGAATGACTTTTCTTTAAAAAAAAATTCAAAATATTGATTCTAGATAGTGAGAATATGAACAATTATTATTATCATCTTCTTTGTACATTTGTATATTCAAATAACACCCAGTTTTTAAACTGAGCTATTTTTGGAGTGAATGCAAGGAAGTGAAGATAGTATGTGTACACAACCTTTTAAAGTCTGACTCTGAAAGGATCAGAGAAACAAGCACCCACATGGATCAAGGGAGGGTTATTATTGCTTGAGAAACCTAAACATGTTTTAAGCTGACAGAGAGAGGCAGCTGATGCAGAATAGAGGATAATGAAAGGAGCAAGGAGGAGGGGACATCCAGAAATGGGGAGCTGGGCCCTCCACAGGAATAAAGCACTCCCTCCATCACAGCAGAAAGGGGACCTCATCTGACAGTTTCTATTTTCCTCAATGAAGTATCAGAGGAGAGTGGAGGATAGGGGTGTGGAAGGTTTCAGGGTAAAAGAGAAAGCAGGAAGGAGACATTTCTGAAACAAGGAAAGCAAGGCTCCAGAAGAAACTAGCAGGTGGCAGAAGAGCTGGTTTTGAGGTTTGTGATCATCAAATTAAAGTCAACTCAGCCATACCCAAAGTGATTTTTTTCTCCCAGGACAGTCAGAGTTGCTCAATGCTGAAAGAAAGTTGCAAAAGGTAGGCTGTGTGAGGTAAGTACCGGCCAAGGCAAGAGCTGGGAAGGAGTCTTAGGGGCTTCTAGGGAGGGGCCCGCTGGCTAGACCAGGAGAGAAGGGACGCCTGGAGGGTAGATGTGGCATAGATACCTGGGCTGAGGCACTAAGCGTGGATATCCTGCACAGGGACTGGAGAGGCTGGCAGGGCTACCCTGAGCACATGGACCTGGAAGCTACACAGACCTTGGGACACGATGGGCTTTGACGGTTCAGCACACGTAGCACAAAGTCTCGAGGGCTTAAAGAGTCTGCGTGGAGAGAAAGACCGGGACTCCACTAAATCAGCCACAGAAGCTTCACTTCAATTCAGCCGCTCAGTCGTGTCCGACTCTTTGCGACCCCATGACTCGCAGCACGCCAGGCCTCCCTGTCCATCACCAACTCCCGGAGTTCACTCAGACTCACATCCATCGAGTCAGTGATGCCATCCAGCCATCTCATCCTCTGTCGTCCCCTTCTCCTCCTGCCCTCAATCCCTCCCAGCATCAGAGTCTTTTCCAATGAGTCAACTCTTTGCATGAGGTGGCCAAAGTACTGGAGTTTCAGCTTTAGCATCAGTCCTACCAAAGAAATCCCAGGGCTGATCTCCTTCAGGATGGACTGGTTGGATTTCCTTGCAGTCCAGGGGACTCTCAGGAGTCTTCTCCAACACCATAGTTCAAAAGCATCAATTCTTCGGCGCTCAGATTTCTTCACAGTCCAACTCTCACATCCATACATGACTACTGGAAAAACCATAGCCTTGACTAGACAGACCTTTGTTGGCAAAGTAATGTCTGTGCTTTTTAATATGCTGTCTAGGTTGGTCATAACTTTTCTTCCAAGGAGTAAGCGTCTTTTAATTTCATGGCTGCAGTCACCATCTGCAGTGATTTTGGAGCCCCAAAAAATAAAGTCTGACATTGTTTCCATTGTTTCCCCATCTATTTCCCATGAAGGGATGGGACCAGATGCCATGATCTTCGTTTTCTGAATGTTGAGCTTTAAGCCAACTTTTTTCACTCTCCACTTTCACTTTCATCACTTTCTGGCATAAGGCTGGTGTCATCTGCATATCTGAGGTTATTGATATCTCTCCCGGCAAGCTTGATTCCAGCTTGTGCTTCTTTCAGTCCAGAGTTTCTCACAATGTACTCTGCATATAAGTTAAATAAGCAGGGTGACAATATACAGCCTTGACGTACTCCTTTTCCTATTTGAGACCAGTCTGTTGTTCCATGTCCAGTTCTAACTGTTGCTTCCTGACCTGCATACAGATTTCTCAAGAGGCAGGTCAGGTGGTCTGAAGCTTAGGAGGCACTATAGAGAGGACACAAAGGGAGTGCTAAGCCTGGACTCGCCACAGAGCAGAGGCAGTGAGGAGCTAGGAGGACCTCCTGGCAACAGGTGGGGCATGACCAGGATCCAGCTCCTTCCCAGGAGCCAAAAGGAGCAGTGTCTTTAGGAGAGAGCCAGTTTTCATCAGAGTAGGAGAATATTAGGAGTTTTTTTTTAATGTTTAATATAAACTTCCAGTTGCCACCACTGGAGCCTCTGATTCAATAGCTTTAAAAAAAAAAACTAATCTCTCCTAGGGATTCACATTACCAAGCAAGTTTGGAAACAACTGTGTTAAATGATCTCAAAGCCCTGGATTGCGTAAACAGACAGCAATTACCAAGCACATATCTGTTGAACTAAATACAACTAAGTTTACACTTTTTATTAAGTATTATTCATGAAATCTTGCATGTCAGAGAAGAGTATTAAAATAGTAACAAAAAAACAACTGAGACTGCCTGCACAAGCCTCATGAATGTGACTCCAAAGAACCACTGCTGTTCTTCTCCCTGTTGGAGTGAGACGGAGAAGAATCTGGGGGACAAGATGGGCTTTGATGGTTCAGCGCTAGTGTTCTTCTTTGTAGTGCCTCCTGAGCTTCTGTGGCTCATTTAGTGGAGTCCTGGGCTTTCTCTCCACCCTTCAGGACTTCGGGCTACATGCACTGAACCATCAAAGCCCATCTTGTCCCCCAGATTCTTTTCCTTCTCACTCCAACAGGGTCTGACTCCAAGTCCTTCCAAGGCTCTCTCTCAATGACCTAAGATTAACATATAACTAAGACCACTCATCAGTCTGGTACTCCAACCAGACACAATCTGCTCAAATTGGAAGAGAAAAAAATATTCCCTGATCTACATTCCCATCATCCTGTGAACTAGGTAACTACAGAAAGTTCTTCCTTCTACCCGACAACACAACATTCTATCCTCAAACAGTTAATGTCTGGATCAGATTTCTATGGCTTATTGTTGTAACCCAATAACCCCAACTCTCTTCGCCTCAAAACATGCTCCGAAAGCATCTGAGATGAGAGACTAAACAATGTTTTTTGAACAGGGCTCTCCAACTGTGTATCACATTACGGAAATGTGAAACATACAAGGTTATAAGGGGCTTTGCCTTGCTGAGACAAAAACAATTTCCTCCTTCAGTCATGAAACTCAAACTTTTAAAGATGGAAAGGTTAGAGCAGGAGATGCCTCATATAATTCTTTCCGGTTAAACACTGTCCTTCATCTTCCAAGCACTTAACCAGTATTTACCGGTCCCTGCTTTCAACAAGAAGACGCATGTTTTTGGACTCACTGACTGTTCTGGTCAGCAAGCAGACTGCTCAGTCAAGAGCAGAAAGGAGAGATTTACCATCAAACTTCAACTGATACATCTGTCAGCCACTCCCCAAAAGCCTATTAACAGCAGTCTCTTTTTATGATAGGTGTCTACTGAATATTACTGAATGAATGAAGGATCTGATCCTACCTATCTCAACGCTCTGTCTCCTACCACTTGCTCATTCAGTTCTAGCCAGATCACCTTCTCTCTACTCCTCCAGTAGGCCAAGCTCATGCCAACTTCAGCACATTTTCTTCTGTGTGGAATGCTCTCCACCAACCACTCCACCCCAGGAACTCTCACAGCAAACCTGAAATCACCCTGCTTATTCATAAGCCCACTTGCTTACTTTCCTCTCTACCACTGATGAGGTAGGAGGCTCCACCTCAGGGCGGAGCTGCTTCCCTGGTGCCAGGGATTGGCACCTAGTAGGTGCTCAGTAAATATCTGTTAGAGGTGGAACCAGCCAAGCTCACCTAGGTTTCAGCTTCTGTTAGTTTAAAATAAGGAGGCTGAAGACACTCTGAGGTTTCTTTGTTGTTGTGAAGTAGTGTTCACCCTTTTCAAGACCCCATGGACTGTAACCTGTCAGGCTTCTCTGTCCATTGGATTTCCCAGGCAAGAATACTGGAGTGGGTTGCCATTTCCTTCTCCAAGGGATCTTCCCCACGCAGGGATGGAACCTCTGTCTCTTGCCCAAGCAGGATGATTCTTTACTACTGAGCTACCAGGGAAGCCCTTTGGACTCTTTATAAAATTCTGATTTTACATTCTTGTAGCACAGAATAGTTTACAAGGAGCCCTCACTTATGACTGCTCATGACGAGCTCTGGGAGATAATTTGCAGAGATGTAATTATCTGGTGGAGCTGGGTCTAAATTCACAACCCTTTCGATGCCTATATAACCAAAGCAGAATTAAACAGGATTTTCTATCTTTACAAATACGTTCAAGGAAACACAAATTTGCTGGTTTACTACATACTCATCAAAAAGAGAGAGAATATGAAATTTTGTTTTCTCCATTTTCCCATGAACATGCTGGTAATTTGAGAATGAATGATCAAACAATGCGAATACACTCATCCACTCAGGACTCTTCTGATGGTTGAATATCTAGACTTGTAGAAATAGCTTACATTTGAAAGACACATTCGGATCGCTAGTTTCAGCTCACTGGTGCTCGTGAAAGCACAGGTGCGCTTCCTGTCCTGCACAGTAAGTCGCGGTAAGGTGCCCCGCGCTGACTTGCTAGCTTGCGGTTTGGTTCCCAGAACAGTGCAAAGGTCCGGACTCTGAATACGTGGCCCGTGCGCAGTGCCCTAGCCGCCCAAATGGGCTCCGGAGTTAGCAGCGAGACTTCCCGCTCGCCGTTCCCACCCACCCGCTGACCCGAGTGCGCCGAAGTGCACGAGGGCCGGCAGCCCCGCGGCTCTCCCCGGCTTCGGGACCTTCGGAGTCCGGCCAGCACCCGCCCGGCGCGGCGCCGGAGCGGGAAGGTCCCGGAGTCCCGCGGAGCAGCCAGGCGCCCCCGCGGACTCCTCCTCCCAGCCCCGAGGTTCCCGCCTCACCGGTAGGTGGTCAGCAGCGTCTTGTTGACCAGCACGAGGAGGAAGGAGCAGGTCCCGTAGAAGACGGCCGACAGTAGCTTGGCCACCCGGGAAGGCAGCCGCGCGGAAGCGGGATCCGCGCCCGCGCCCTCGGCCTGGCCGCCGGCCGTCATGTCCCGCGGTCGCCCGTCTGGGCCACCCTGTGGCCCGCGCCACCCCAGCTCAGTCCCCGCCCCCAGCCAGCGCAGGAGGAGGCGCGGCCGAAACAGGAAGGGCCGCGGAGGGAACCCCACACGCCCCGCGCCCGGCGCCCCAAAGCTGCCCGCACGTAGGAGCCGGTTCGGCTCAAGTTCGTCGTCAAAGGCACCACCCTCTGACTCTTGTCTGGGTTTGGGAGAGTTTTTAAAAACCCTGTCTTCCTCTAAACTGCCGCCTTGGAGAAAAACGTTAAGACTTAGGGTTTGTTTCGCCCTTTTTAAAAAAAAAAAAAAGTATTTTCAGTCCTGGGTGTTCACTGGTAGGACTGATGTTGAAGCTGAAACTCCAATACTTTGGCCACCTGATGCGAAGAGCTGATTCATTTGAAAAGACCCTGATGCTGGGAAAGATTGAGGGCAGAAGGGGACTACAGAGGACAACAGAGGTTGGATGGCATTACAGACTCAATGGACATGGGTTTGGGTGGACTCCGGTGATGGACAGGGCGTGCTGCGGTTCATGGAGTTGCAGAGTCGTACAAGACTGAGCGACTGAACCGACCTGAACGTTTAATTTACATACAGTGAAATGCAGATTTTACAAGTCCACAGCCGCTGTTTTGACAAATGCATACAACCGTATAATCACCCAAATTTCCATCACCCCAAAACGTGCCCTTTGTGTCCCACTGAAGTCGATCCCTGGCACTGCATTCAGATTTCTATTACCGTAGGTTAGATTTGCCTTTTCAGAAAGCTCATATAAATGCACATGTACTGTTTCAAGGCTCTTGTCGCCCAGTTTATTGTTTTTGTGACTCACCCATGTTTGAGTCTTCATTGTTGAGTAAGTACCACAATTTGTTTATCCATTCCCTAGGTAGGTGGTGGCCATGTTTGGTTATTTCCAGTTTAGGGCTATTACCCCAAAAAAGGCTTCCACCAACATTCGTGTACAAGTTTTTGTGTGAAATGTATATTTTCATTTATCTTCGGGAAGTACCTAGGAGTAGAGGGGTTAGGGGTATAGTAGGTGCAAAGTCTCCAGGCTTTTCTTGCCTCTGGGTTAAGGCAGGTTCTCCCCTTATGTATTTCTTTTCTACAAGGGTATAGTTAAACATCGGTTCGTTGTTCATGTTAATTCAGGGAGGGCCTCCCAGAACTGCCTACTCTGACCAGAGTCTACCTGCTCTAACATTCTTTCAATTAAATGTCTCATATTTTCATTCTAAATAAGTAATTTAAAAAACTTGAAATCTCAACTTTTTAGAAAAGCTAGTTTTCAGGTTAAATAGAGATTGAAGCTATGCCATGCAATAGTTTTCTGTTGGAGGTAATGAACGACCAAGAACATTTTTGGTATTGATAAGAAAGATCAGTCCTGGGTGAACTCATTGAAAGGACTGATGTTGAAGCCGAAACTCCAATATTTTGGCCACCTGATGCGAAGAGAAGACTCATTTGAAAAGACCCTGATGTCGGGAAAGATTGAAAGCAGGAGGAGAAAGGGACGACAGAGGGTGAGATGGTTAGATGGCATAACCAACTCAATGGACATGAGTTTGGGTAAACTGTGGGAGTTGGTGATGGACAAGGAGGCCTGGCATGCTGTGGTTCATGGGGTCACAAAGAGTCGGACACGACTGAGTGACTGAACTGAACTTAACTGAAGATGTGATGTGATGCGTTAGTTGCTCAGTGGTGTCCGACTTTTTGCGACCCCAGCTTTTAACAAATAACTAGCACTAAAAAAGCCAGAAAGGAAGTCTACATTACCCAAAACAGAAAAGGAATACACATGACTTTTAGAATAGAAAATAAATTCATACTCAGGTTGAATCCAAAATCTGAAACTGGAAGTCTTTTTAGTTAAGTTCATCAAAAAGATCAACAAAGTTTCCAGTGAATCCCAGAGTCTCCAACTAAGTTTTGGCAACAAGACAACTTTGGGGTTTGTTTTTTTTTGGCCACACCACAAGGCATGTGGGATCTTAGTTCCTAGACCAAGGGTCAACACCTGCCCCCCCTTTCAGTGGAAGCCTGGAGTTTTAACCACTGAACCACAAGTCCAAGACAGTATTTTAAAGTTACTTTTCAAGACAGCCTTAATCATATTTGCATTTAATTTGCTTCTGTGTACATACTTCCTGGAACTTAAGTCAGTCAAAAATCTCATCCTTTCTGTGTTTAAACCACAACTTACACTGAAGAGTTGCTTGTGAAATTCTTTTGCACAAAGCCTGGACAGGCTGAAACCTTGCCACTGCAAGTAAACAGCTGAAGATCTACCAAAAACAATTTAAAAATTAAAGCAATTTGCTTGACTCAGAAAAGTAAACGAGCCTTGAGTGGATTCTCCAGGGTTGACTTCAGATTCAACACATCCTGGATATAAGTGAAATAAAACTCCGGTTCCTGATTACCCTAATATAAAGCCTGGGATAGAGCTGGCAGTAGTTTGATGCTTTTTTTACATCAGTATTTTTACACTGTAATAATGAAAACAGATGAGGAAGTTAAATGAATATCCATAGTCTAAAAGGCCAAAATTTTAAAGTAAGGAAAAGAAATTCACACAATGGTTCCAACTATGCTAAAAAGATGCCTGAGACTTGAATGAAATATAAAATGCACCAAAATAATAATGACAGGAGAATGTATGGCTACATGATATTTCTTTCCATCTTTAAATTTTTATATCATGGTTATTGTCTTTTTAAAAGGAAAACAAATTATAAAGGGTTTAAGAATGAGCATGTACTTTAAACTGTAAATTAAAGTAAGTTTTTATTCAAAGCAACTTTTAAAATTACAGCATGTTTATTCTTATGCTGTTAACTCTGCCAAACTACAACT
>SJYQ01000359.1:144218-164540 GCA_006410935.1 Redunca redunca | reverse complement strand
CTATTGAGGTTAAGTTAAAGCTGATTTTTAAATTGTAGGGTTAGGTCTATTTTATGTTGATTTGTTCTGTTTTATTCATAAGGTTAAATATTTAGTCACAGCCTATTCAGTTTTTGATGACTGCTGCTATGAATTCCCTCCAAATACAACATTGATTGTTATGACAATACTAAGCAGAAAAATGAGACTTATCCTGCCAAAGAATCAAGATATAAATCTATTTAAGAATTATAGATACAAGTAATAAATAATCTAATTAATTAATAATGAATGGGGCAGTTTGAATTTATTCTCTTTTTCCTTCTTCAGATTGGAAGTGCAAGGAAGGGAGAAATAAGTTCTACCAAGGGGAAGGAGGTTCAGAAAGACCTCAAGACAGGTGTATGGCTGGAAATAAATCTTGAATGGCATGTTGGTGTTTGCCAGATAGGCAACCAGAGTATGTGCACTTGTGCCCCTTCTCACTGGCTCCATCCTTTCCAGTTAAAAAGGGAAGATTAGGGTTATGGAAACAACAATTATATATTTATTATGTGGAATAAATTACTTTGGGTATGTGTTTCCACCTCCCAGATATAACCCTTATGTTGAGGGAGATATAACGCCTCCCTAACAGGAGGGAATCATTTTCACTACAGTGTGTTAAATGTTGGTTCATGCAAATAGATCCTGCACCCACTGTATTTGTAGTTGTACACTTGTTTACTCATTCCAATAATTATTACCATACCACCTCCACTGAAGGCAGTGGGCAGTTAACTTAGTGCTTTTAACCTTGTCAAGAAAGGGTAAATAACATCAGCCTAATAACAGTTTTAAAGGCAATGACAGGAGAGGAAGGGAAGATATAAAATAGAAAAGCTATAATAATATACAAAGATGTTTCACAAAGCTAAAGAATAATCTTTATTTGAAAGTGTAATGAAATACAGAATATCCACCCAAAAGTGGCTCTGGACAATGTATCATATTTTGAGCACATTCTTAAAAATTTAGTCCAGTTTCTTTTCTGAAAAGAATGCTTAATTAAAATTTCATGTGACCAAAGGAATTTTACCATAAATTGAAATGATCACTATGAATTCTAACAAACGACTTATGAGTACTTTTTATGTTCCATGGCCTCACTCCTATTCATTTCCTTGCATCTTTACTTCTTGGACCAAACTTTGGTCAATCTAAGTTTCATTACAATATTTTCTTGCTAAAGTCTTTTTCTTTCTTTCTGTTCTAAAAAAATCATCTAACATCAAAGCATTTTTACTTATATTGAAAACCCTCATCAACTGCTGTTTGTTTCTCTTTGGTAACATCAGCAACTCCACTGAATCAAGGCAGTCTTAGCAGGATATATTCCTTTCCCATGTTCTCCATTCTATTTCCTGCAGCGTCTGATGTAAAACAGATTTTAAAGTTCATGATAGAACAGAGGTCAACATGAAAGACTCTAGGATCCTGGCCTTTGGTTTTTGCTTCTGGTCTTTATTATTATAACAAATAGTTAGTTGAACTATTATTTTCCATGTCATGAAAAAATATGAGAATGACAGCCCTTTCTTTTTAATCATAGATCAAGATTTTCAAATACATAAGAACAGATATAAGAGAAAAAATTGTAACAGTATCACAAGATAAAAAAGGAACTGGAACATTCTTAAGTTTCTAAATAAACAGCAAGCATACCATCAAAGTCTAAGCTTTCCTGCTTCTCTCCTGTTTTGATCCAGAATGTATCTTCAAACAGTCTCAGGCCAATGCCTCTGCCTGTGCTTTAGATTCTACTTCCTGCTGCTTCATCTGGGAACATACACTGAACATTTTCTCTTTTTCTTTTCTCCCTTTCAAAACAACAACCGGCCTTGTCCCAACTCCACAGTACCCACAGCTTCTGCATGACTCTCTTTTCTGAACAGCCACAGTTCTATACCGGGTGGCCACTCTCTGCACTCCATTCTCATCTTCCTCTCTCTCCTTTTTTATAATTTTTTTTTCCTTAACCCACTCCAGTCTTTCTATCAGCAGCACTCTGATCATAGTAAACTGTGGAAAATTCTAAGAGATGGGCATACCAGATCATCTGACCTGCCTCTTGAGAAACATATGCAGGTCAGGATGCAACAGTTGGAACTGGACATGGAACAACAGACTGGTTCCAAATAGGAAAAGGAGTACGTCAAGGCTGTATATTGTCACCCTGCTTATTTAACTTCTATGCAGAGTACATCATGAGAAATGCTGGGCTGGAGGAAGCACAAGCTGGAATCAAGATTGCCGGGAGAAATATCAATAACCTCAGATATGCAGATGACATCACCCTTATGGCAGAAAGTGAAGAGGAACTAAAAAGCTTCTTGATGAAAGTGAAAGTGGAGAGTGAAAAAGTTGGCTTCAAGCTCAACATTCAGAAAACTAAGGTCATGGCATCCGGTTCCATCACTTCATGGCAAATAGATGAGAAAACAGTGGAGACAGTGGCTGACTATTTTGGGGGGCTCCAAAATCCCTGTAGATGGTGATTGCAGCCATGAAATTAAAAGACACTCATTGGAAGGAAAGTTATGACCAACCTAGACAATATATTAAAAAGTAGAAACGTTACTTTACCAACAAAGGTCCATCTAGTCAAGGGTACAGTTTTTCAGTAGTCATGTATGGATGTGAGAGTTGGACTATAAAGAAAGCTGAGCACTGAAGAATTGATGCTTTTGAACTGTGGTGTTGGAGAAGACTCTGGAGAGTCCCTTGGACTGCAAGGAGATCCAACCAGGTAATCCTAAAGGAGATCATTCCTGGGTGTTCATTGAAAGGACTGATGTTGAAGCTGAAACTCCAATAGTTTGGCCACTTGATGCAAAGAGCTGACTCATTTGAAAAGACCCTGATGCTGGGGAAGATTGAGGGTAGGAGGAGAAGGGGACAACAGAGGATGAGATGGTTGGATGGCATCACCGACTCAATGGACATGGGTTTGGGTGGACTCTGGGAGTTGGTGATGGACAGCCTGGCATGGTGTGGTTCATGGGGTCACAGAGAGTCAGACACAATTGAGTGACTGAACTGACCTGAATTGACCCAAGTAACTTTTACTAAAGTCACCAAATCAAAAGGCTATTCTTCAATGCTTCTTCCAGCAGCAGTCAACTAAGAAGGACCCATCTTCTTTCTTGGAATACTCTCACCTTTTGCATCAACATCCTAAGTGCGTGCATACATGCTAAGTCACTTCAGTTGTATCTGTGTACCATCCTATGGAGTATAGCCTTCCAGGCTCCTCTGTTCACGGGATTCTCCAGGCAAGAATACTGGGGTGGGTTGCTGTGCCCTCCTCCATGGGATCTTTCTCCCTAGTATTGAACCTTCATCTCTTAAGTCTCTTGCATTGGCAGGCAAGTTCTTTCCCATTAGCGCCACCTGGGAAGCCCCAACATCCTATATGAAGGGACAAAAAATTATTAATTTCATACACTCCCTGCATTTTTCCCTTTTCATGCTCTACCTCTCCTTTCTTATTGCCCTCTCTCCAGTTTGAGAAATACTAGATTCTTCTACTTTGCTCTGGAATTTTGAGATGTCTCATCTGTAAAAGAGGAGAAAGGCAATAGGCAGAGTCACTAAAATATATGTAATATTATAGAGGGAAAGGCAGGTGTTTATATAATAGGGTGGACTGATAAGAATGAGAAAGAAAAAGTCAAATATATTCTTTGTGAGCAAAATAGTACTATCTTTTATATCAAGCTATTTTACTCTGAGTGAGATGGAAAACTACTGACATGTTTTCAGAAAGAGACATTAGAACAAGTGTAATCTGATTGAGGTGGAGCAAGATTAGAAAGTAATTTTACTGAATATTTAACAATTAACTAGAGGGGCAGGAAAAGATGGTAGAGCAGAGAAACCCTGGGCTTGCCTCCTCCCATGAACACTCCGAAAGTATAACTACATACAGATACACTCTCTCTGAGGACAACCCGAAAACTAGCAGAAAAGGTTTTCCACAACCAAAGATAAAAATAAAGATGGATGGAACTGGAGCCGATCATACAGAGTGAAGCAAGCCAGAAAGAAAAACACCAATATAGTATCCTAACGCATATATATGGAATTTAGAAAGATGGGGATGATGACCCTGTATGCGAGAAAACAAAAGAGACTCAGATCTATAGAGTGAACTTTTGGACTCTGGGGGAGAGAGAGAGGGAGAGGGTGGGATGAGATGGGAGAATGGCATTGAAACATGTATACTATCAAGTAAGAAACGAATCGCCAGTCGATATCCGATGCAGGATGCAATGTATGAGATAGAAAATTTTAAATATATTTGTGTAGAATACAAGATTAATACAAATTAATATAGATATAAATCTATTATATGTAAATTATTGATAACATAATTCAAGATGCTTTTATTCTTATTTTTTCTGCATTTGACAAAATATTCTCAAAAAATGTTAATATGCCTCACTATGATTATGTATTTTTTTCCATTGTATTTCTTCGATTTTTGTTTTATGTACCTTTGTTTCTTTGTTGTTAGGTGTCTAATGGTTTGTGATGTCTATCTTCTTTGTGAATTGTACCTTTTATCATTAAAAATGTTCATCTTTTAAAAAAAAAAAAAAAAAGCCATACTGAGATGGATAGGAGGAGTAGAGTTTCCAGCTGGCTAGGACTCACACCCATGGCCAGTGGGGTATGACAGCCTCCAAGGTCCCCTCTGAGGAGGAAGGTCTCCAAACTCCCCATCAGGCTCCCTAGCCTGGGGAGCTTGCACTGGGAATATGAACCCCAGTGACATTTAATGTTGAAAACTAAGAAGATTTACATCTAGGAGAGCCAGAAAGCTATAGGAAACCAAGACTCTGCTTTTGAAAGACTCATGCAAAAACTCTCTTACCCTGAGTGCCAGTGCAGAGGCAGCAGTCTGAAAAGCACCTGAAGGAGATTCATTGACTAATTTTATGGCAGATGCTAAGGGGAAGAAATCTGTTGGAACGTTCTCTGGCTACAAAGGAACTAGTGGGCACAATTTTTGGTGGGAAGGACTGAACTTATTCTTGGCTAACCTGGTGCTAATAGGTACCATTTCTGATTCTCTCCATCTAACTAACTAGCACTGTTTGGTCTCCCTGGGGTCAGCTGTGGCACTTCTTCAAAGTGCCCCCCTTCCTCACTAGTCTTGGTGCGTGCCCTTGGCCAGCACTGGAGGTTCTACAAAACTACCCTGCTCCCAGTCAGACCTGGTGGGTACCATCAGCTGGAACTGGAGTCTCTCCAAAGTAGCTCCCATCCTTCCAGTTCCAACAGGTGCTCTCATCCAACATCATAGCCCCTCTAAAACTGCTCCCATCCCATCAGTCCTGGTGAGGCACTTGTCTGGCACTGGCAACCCCCCAAAGTGACTCCTTTCCAGGGTCTGACCTCACATATCAGAATACATGCAAATAGTTATGACTGGGCTATTTGGCCAACTTCACACAGTGTGTGCATAGCATCTGCAGCCCAGTCACAGAGTTCTCATGAAGGACACTCCTGGAGTGACTCTAGAAACTTAGGAAGTGGCTCTACTAGGACCCCAAAACACACCTGCTACAGAAAGCCACACTTGCACATCCAGGAAATGTAGCCAGTGTGCCTAATTCCCAGCACATCAGCCTTCCCTGTCCTTCATTATCTCCCTGAATTTGCTCAAACTTTTGTCCACTGAGTCAGTGATACCCTCCAACCATCTCATCCTCTGTCATCCCCTTCTCCTCCTGCCTTCAATCTTTCCCAGCATCAGAGTCTTTTCAAATGAGTCAGCTCTTCACATCAGGTGGCCAAAGGATTGGAGCTTCAGCTTTACCATCAGTCCTTCCAATGAATATTCAGAGTTGATTTCCTTTAGGACTGATTGGTTTAATCTTCTTGCTGTCCAAGGGACTCTCAAGAGTCTTCTCCAGCACCACAGTTCAAAAGTATCAATTCTTCAGTGTTCAGCCTTCAGTTAGCCAAAGTGAAGGGACAAAGAAATATATTCCAAGCGAAAGAGTAAGACATGACCTCAGAAAAATAACTAAATGAGATGGAGAAAAGCAAATTTCTAGATAAATAGTTCAAGTTATTAGTCATTTAAAAACTCACTTAACTCAGGAGAGGAAAGGAGGAACACAATGGGAAATTCAACAAAGAGATAGAGAATATAAACAGGAACCAATCAGAGCTGAGAAATAAAACAGCTGAAATGAAAAGTACACCAGAGAGAACCATCAGCAGATTAAATGATACAGAAGAGTAAACCAGTAGTGTGGAAGACAGGCTAGTAGCAAAAAGAAAAAAAATCAGAATTTAAGGGATCTCTGGGACAATATCAATCATACCATTCATATTATAGAGGTCCCAGAAGGAAAAGAGAGAGACAGAAAACCTATTTGAAGAGTTGATGGCTGAGTACTTCCTCAACCTGATAAAAGCAACAGACAGACATTCAAGCCCAGGAAGCACATTGAGTCCCAAATAAGATAAACACAAAGAGACCCACACCAAGACACATTAGAATTACAATGTCAAAAGTTAGATATAAAGAGAGAATTTTAAAATCAGCAAGAGAAAAGCCATGGTTACAAACAGGGGAGCCCACATAAGATTATCCCCAGAGAAGGCATGGCAATTCACTCCAATATTCTTGCCTGGAGAATCCCATGGATCAAAAAACCTGGCAGGCTACAGTCCATGGGGTCACAAAGAGTCGGACATGACTGAACTGACTGAGCATGCATACATACACATAAGATTATCAGCTGACTTCTGAACAAAAATTGTGTAATGCAAAAGGGAATGGCATGACACATTCAAAATAGTAAAAGGAAAAAAAAAACAAACTTATAACCAAGAATACTCTGTTTTGCAAATTTATTACTCAGAACTGGAGGAGAACTAAAGAGTTTCCTAGACAAGCAAAAACTAAAGGAATTCATCACCACTAAACCAACCTTATGAGAGATGTTAAAGGGATTTCTTTAAACAAAAAAGAAAAAAGAACACAACTAGAAATATGAAAATTATGAAAGAAAAAATCTCACCAATAAAGGCAAACATATGGTAAAATTAGTGGATCAACCACTTGTATGTTTTAGGTCACTAAGTTGTGTCTGACTCTTGCAACCCCATAGACTATAGCCCGCCAGGCTCCTCTGATGCAATTCTCCAGGCACCACTGGAGTGGGTTGCCATTTCCTTCTCCAGGGGATCTTCCCGACCCAGGAATCGAACTCGGGTCTCCTGTATTACAGGCAGATTCTTTACCGACTGAGCTATGAGGGAAACCAACCACTTGTGTAGCTGTATGAAAATTAAAAACAAATCTAGTAAAATCATAGATATCTAAAATTAGTCAAGGGATACACAAAATAAGATGTAAAATATGATATCAAAAACATAAAACAGCAGGAGGTGAGGGAGTACAAATGTAGTGCTTTTAGAATGTGTTCAAACTTAAGAAATCATTATCTTAAAATAGATTGGTACATACATAGCTTACTTTATAAGAGCTTCATGGTAACCACTAACCAAAAACTGGTAACAAATACACAATGAAGAGAAAAGAATACAAGCATAACACTAAAAAAGTTATTAAAACAACAGTCAAGAGAGCAAGAGAGTAAGAAAGAAATAAAAAGAACAGAAATAACCAGAAAATAATTAATGAAATGGCAATAAGTACATATTTGTCAATAATAACTTTAAACGTAAATGATTAAGTGTTCCAGTCAAAAGATATAAGGTGGTTGAATGCGTAAAAAGCAAAAAATGAACCAAAAAATCCCTTATACATAGTTATACCTATCCTTCTCAAAATAGTCACAAAAAATTCATTAGGAAGGAACACTTCCAGACTATTTTAAATAATACCAAAAAACAAGCAAACTGACTAAAAAATGGACAGAGGACCTCGGCAGACATCTCTACAAAGACATAGAAATACTCAAGAAACATACAAAAAAATGCTCACCATCACTAATTATCAAGGAAAAGCAAATCAAAACCACACTGACCTTAACACTGGTCAGAATGGCTATCATGAAAAAGAGCACAAATATCAAGTGTTGGTGAGGATGTGGAGAAAAGAACGCCCTTGTACACAGCTGATGGGAATGTAAATTGGTGCAGCCACTATAGAAAACAGGATGGATGTTTCTTAAAATAATAAAATTAGAACTACCATATGATCCAGCAATTTTACTCCTGGGTATACCTCTGAAAAATCCAAAAACAATTCAAAAAGATACACGTACCCCAATGTTCCCAGTAGCATTATTAACAATTGCCAAGATATGGAAGCAAACTAAGCATCCATCAACAGATAAATGGATAAAGAAGATGGGGTATATATGTACAATGAAATACTATTCAGCAATAAAAAAAGAATAAAATCACAGAATAAATTTGTGGTTGCCAGAAGGGAGAGTGATGAGAGATTGAGTGAAATAGGTGAAGGTGATTCCAGTTATAAAATAAGTCATGGGGATATAATGTACAGCCTAAGGAGTATAGTCAATAATACTGTAACAATTTGTATAGTGACAAGCGATTACCAGACTTACCGTGATGACCATTTCACAATGTGATCACTACATTGTACTCTTGCTGCTGCTACTGCTAAGTCGCTTCAGTCGTGTCCCACTCTGTGTGACCCCATAGACGGCAGCCCACCAGGCCCCCTATCCCTGGGATTCTCCAGGCAAGAACACTGGAGTGGATTGCCATTTCCTTCTCTAATGCATGAAAGGAAAAGTGAAAGTGAAGTCACTCAGTTGTGTTAGACTCTTAGACACCCCATGGACTGCAGCCCACCAGGCTCCTCCCTCCATGGGATTTTCCAGGCCAGAGTACTGGAGTGGGTTGCCATTGCCATCACCAATTGTACACCTGAAACTAACATAATATTGTATGTGAGCTATACCTCAATTAAAAAATAAATATACAAAATAATTAACTGGATTTTTGGGTATCTTCAAAATTATTGTAGATATACCAAAGGAGGGATAGACATATTTTGAAATAATGATATTTTGAATTCTTAATGGCTTGATGTTTTCTTCAGATAAACTTAATTCCTTCATCAACAAGGATTGGCTCTATGCAAAATATTTCCTAACACATGTTGTCAGCACAGATACGATCTCTGAATGGTACACTCAGATATTCACTTCTATTTTATATTTCCCCCAAGATGTATGAACAGCTTCACTAAATTCAAAATAGAACTCGTGGTCTCTGCTGCATATCTTCTCTCTCCTCCCTCCAAATACATTCTCTTCCTTATTCTTAAGGGTTATCATCATTCTGAATGCTGTCTCAATCTATTGATATGCTCTGCAATCCTTGGTCTCATCCATGACGAACCATTAAAAGAAAAAATAACACAATTTCTAGTCTGGTGCCAGTTAGAACGTGTATATCTACAAGTAAAGGGATATCTAACCAAAGTGACCAAACAGGGATTTATTATTTCACATAAAAGTGTGAAAGTATAAGTCCATTCATAGAAATTGGTAACTAATCATAGGACTTAGGACTTAGAACTTGGGCGCCTACCACAGGGTTCCAAGGTTAGTTAGGGGAATATTTAGGAACCTGGAAAAGAAATGATTATTTGTGTTCATCTACAGCCTACACAACTGTATTTAACATGAAGTTTTAGTCAATGACAAATCATTTTGAAAGTTAAAATCTTGATGGAGCATTTCATTAATATCCCCAGCCTATTGACTTTTCCATCAATTTTATTGTCATTTTACAAGCTGGGATTTGGAGTTGTTTGGGACTTGTTTTCTTGCCTCCTTTTTGGGGGGTGGGGAGTATGTCTTAGACTCCTAAGTGAGTGGAGGAAAGGCTGTGGTTCCAGCAGGCAAGACTGAATTTCAGAATTGTTTCTATAACTGGAGGGAGAATTTGCTTGCAGGTATTCCGGGCCATAGCGCTCTGAAAGTTCCTCCCACATGGCTTGCTTAGCTCTTACTTTCATTTTGTATTAAACAAAAAGTCATCTGAGGGCTATTTAATGCTCTGGTTTGTGTGTTCCAATACCAGATAAAAGTTAAACAGATGAACCATTTGGGGGGTAAGGATTGGGAAATCCAAGGCTGCTAAAATGCTTTAAAGTTTCAAAATGGTTTTGTTTTTTTTAACCCATTTTCCATGTTCCAGCAGCTGTGGGTTTTCCCAGGGCTCCCCCTGTGGCTCAAAAGGGAGCTGCTTAATGCTTAACAGATGAGCCAATTGAGTTTTTAAATGCAAAATTAAACTTAAAATGCACAAAGAGCACAGGGGAATCCACAGCCAAGAACAGGCTGAAGGAGGAGCAGGAGCTGCAAGCACACTGTGCTGTGGGGAGACACAGCCTCTTCTACTGGAAGCAGCAGCCAGTGTGCGGAGGGTACAGGTACATCCACCTTTTCATCAACCCTCAAACAGGCTGTAATTATACTCCATCTTGCCCAGAGTCTTTTCCATAACTACTTTCTTTAGATTTATGTATCTATGTCTATTTTTCTTTAGGAATAGGGAAAAAAAACAAAAAGGCAACAAGAGATAGATGTATGGACTCCAGAATACAAGGCAAGTGTGTTTTGCTCACCAACAGGTTTGTTCTCTCAGTGATAGTGAGAAAATTTGGTTCTCTCAGCATTATTTTTCTCCTTTAGATCTCTAGATACTTTGCGTCTGGGACCCCAGACACTCAGCAAAATCATCTAGACTCTCCGAACATTCGACTTTGAGTACGAGGAGCCAGGATGACTGGGGACGTTTGCTGGGACAATTTGCCAAGTTACTGAATGAACTGTTTTATCATTTACCTAAATATTTGAACATAAGAAACAGTGGATTTGGTGTTTAAAATGAAAAAAAATTGCTAATTTTGAAAAAGTCATCTTTGATTCAAGACAAACTACCTTAACACCTTAAAGAAAATAAATCTCCATATTATTGGTGTGTTTTTATTTAAGAGGATCCCAACATCAAGACGAAAATTCTGTCGATTACCTTTTTTTTATTCAGTTCAGTTCAGTTCAGTCGTTCAGTCGTGTCTGATTCTTTGCGACCCCATGAATCGCAGCACGCCAGGCCTCCCTGTCCATCACCAACTCCTGGAGTTCACTCAGACTCAATGTCCATTGAGTCAGTGATGCCATCCAGCCATGTCATCCTGGGTCGTCCCCTTCTCCTCCTGTCCCCAATCCCTCCCAGCATCAGAGTCTTTTCCAATGAGTCAACTCTTCGCATGAGTTGATAAAACTGTTGAATTCCCAATTTCGGAAATCTTTTGGGAAGTTAGTTTCATGATTCCAACAAGTTTTTCATAGCAACATGTACATTGGCATTCTAGAATGGGATATGATCCCAGTGAGACCCATCAGACCACATAACCTCCCAGATTTCTGGCAACTACCTACCAGAAGCATGAATTCCTTAGTATGGGAGGTGGGTCACTTGCTATCTAGTGCATTTTAATTGCATTTAAGGAATATTTATGATAATTTCAAAATTGCTGAGAAATGACAAGCCCATTGGAAAACTTACATTGCTCAGATCTTATATTCAGCTTTTAAGCTAGGAAAACACTTGAAGAAATAATTCTAGTGGGTAGTAACCAAAAATCCTGTTATCATGATGGCAAGAACTTCCCAATAGGATACCAAGAAGAGGATGCTAGAAAGTTTCAAGTTCACACTTGATATACCACCAAATCCAGCAATGATTAGTGAAGTAACAAGATTTATCAAGCCTAAAAAAGGACACAGGCATATACATATATATATGTACACACACACACATCTCAAACCTTGTCTAAAGTTGCTATTAAATTATAAATTACATTTCTTGGGTATTTTTACTTCTTTCAAATTCTCAAAGTAAATCTTATTATTTTAGATTTTGAGAGCTCACTCACTCCTTGCTAAAAAGATCAAAACAAACAAACTGAAACAAAAACCCCACAGTCTAGGCAGCAGACTGTTATTATTTGGTCCCAATCTTCCTTGTAAAACTTCCCAACTCTTGCTTCATAAATATTTTACCTTGATCATTTAAATGTATAGGGTTGATTATAAAAGAGCAACCTCTAAAAACTAGGTTCAGGGTGAATAGTCCTACCCTATTTCTGTATTGAGAGGTTTATACCTCTTAGGTAATCAGATTCACTTGACTGCACTGACTACACCCAGTCTTGTCAGTTAGCCTGAAGGAAAGATACTGATGAGGCTGGGCTCCTATGAAAGCAATCATATGGTTAATTGCTTTAGTGTGAACCTAGCCATTGTGATTAAAGCCTAGGACTTGTGTTTAGGTAGAGCGGAGTGTCCATGCTTCAAGGCAACTCCTTGGCAGATCTAGTCCTCTCCAAGCCTTGAGAAAATGTGCTGGGACCTCAGTATATTTCCCCAAGGACTTACAGTGTTTGGGGGATCATTCAATCATTAGATCATATTCAAAGAAGCTGGATTAATTTGAATAGGTAATCATTGGATCACAGATATTTGTTACCTCTTTGAAAGTGTGACCATCAGAATGCAGATTTAAATAAATAAGACTACATTCAAAACTTAACGTATTATGTGATGGAATTTAATGTGAATTCTGCTCATCCCCAAAGCATCTTATACCTGTCATCTAATGATTATATATACCTGTATACTACTACTGGTGCACTTTTCATGAACATAAAAAGACGATCTGCTCTGCTTTTTAATAAAATGCTATGGATTATCTTTTCCAAATACCAATTTTAGTAATTTCTTATAGAATTTAACTATCAAAGTATGAATACATACATAGATTAAATTTAATGCACAGAACATTTTCAAACTTAAAAATTTTTTTTTTCTCTTTTTGCAAAATTACATAGAATCAAATCAATATTTTTTTTCTCTGCAGTGAAAGCCTGGCTTCAGAGTTCCCTTTATAGAGAAACTGTAAAGTATTAAGCAAGTAGAATATGAGCTTTTTCTTTTTTTTAAATTATCCAACATACTTCTGGAGCTTTCACAATTGGAGGTTTGCATGAATTGATGCATTAAAAAAGAAAAAAGAAAAAACAGTTATCTATGTTCCAGCAATTCAAATCCAAAACCATTTTGAGTGGATTTTTAATATACTCAAGGGAGTCACACAAGGGTAATTGATGATGACTTTGAATTACCTGCATCTTATTTATTTTAAAATCTAGTCCCTAATCTGTTACCATATTATGGATAATAACATCATTCTGTCAGTTGTAAAACAGAGTTTTAAAACAATGGAATTTTACTAATTTAACTGTATCTATTGCCTTTCTATAACCTCATAAGAAGGGATTCCTGTATATAAGGTATTTTAGAAACCCTACTTTCTCAGCAATAGCAGCAGTTATTAAGACTTACCATTTTAAAAAATGCAAATGCAAAAAAGGGGACATATTATGGTATAGGTATAGGGCTATCTCATCATTTTGTATTGTTCTCCAAATAGTTGCCTTCATTTTCAGGGTGGATCTCTGAATGTTAAGAGGGGATGCATAATGTGCAGAAGCTGGGAACACACAAGCCATGTTCGGCACATAGATTCTTTGTAGGAAAAAATGTTACACAAGACATGCTGCATCCAGAGCTTTATTTGAAAAATGAAATCTTATTTTTTGACCAGCTTGACTCAATATTTCCTACCATTGGAAGAAATTTGCTCCTAAAAGGGTTAAATATTAAAATCAAATGGAAAGTAATAGAAACACATAACCTCTATTCCCCAATGCAAAAATCAAATATGCAAATATGAAAATGAGGGGACTCTGCTTCTTCCCCTTACACAACTGATTAAATTGTCACTGCTGGAGATTACATGGGGTTTTATTCCCCTTACAGCCATATTCAATTGGACAGACTGGAAAATATATTGCCACAGACGAGCCCCACCACCTGGGTACACTGTGCTTCCAGTTGCCTGTAGAGGTCTTGTCCAAAACTTTCAGCCACCCCTTAAAAAAAAAGAAAAGTATGAGATATGATAATTCATGATAGCCTGGATGATCTCTGAAGTCCTTTCCAACTTGGAGATTCCAATAAGACAAAAACCCCTCCTCCTATTTAGAGATACTAGCCTGCAGTTTAATTCCCATGTAACAAAGCCTTCCTTTTTCTATCAATCCTAAAGCCACTTCATTCATTTTGCATGAGATTTTCATTTTTCAAAAATATCAGAAGCTCTTCTCTTTCTGTGTTTGCCCTTTATTTCCTACCTGATGGATACATTCATTTCCTGACTTATCAGTTTTGACACAGAGCCTGCTCCCATCCCCAAAGCTTCCTTCCAGGTGGAAATCTTTGATAGTTGCAAAAATTGGACATAGAAACAGAAGGATTACCTTTGGTTCTCTAACGTCTTCCCACGATTTGGAAATGGTTCTCGCAGTCTGTCTGGATGTAGTAGAAGTTAGTGCTCAGATGATGTCGCCTGTCTGTGTCACTCGGCACTGCGGGCTGAGTAGAGAACTGCCTCCAGCTGCAGTCTAGGGCCTCAGTATTAAGGACACACAGAACTACTTTGTTAATGAGATTGTTTCTCTGGTGCATAGAGATGTAGCCCTAAGGACAGAGAGATTTAACAAGCAAAAAAGGTGGTAGGGTGATGTTTTTGAATTGGAACGTTCAAGAGAAAAATAACAACAACAACAACAAAAACATTGGAAGCAGATGCTTTCTTGTAAGAAAACGTGAACAGGAACATCTATTTGCCTTTAGATTTGTGGTAGAGTTACATGTGTTACTTTGCTATAGAAGTGAGGAATAGATCCCCAGAGAATTTTTAGATGGCTTGTTGTGTGGCTGGAGATATTTTTGTTGCTCTTGTTATTTTATCCGTTCAGCCAAATGACACTTATGAAGATTTTTAACTAATTAAGATCTCTGCTGTATCTGTTGATACAACTGCAATTTGAAAAATTTATCTTCTCTGATTGGATGAATGAGTAAACAATAAATGTCTCACTTCTAGTATCCAGATGGGTAAATTTATAGTGAAATCAAGTGATGTCTCCCTGCCCCAAACCCAGAATTCCATATGCATTTTAAAATACAGACATATATTATGCTTAAATACATTCTGTTTTAACTTGAGAATTAAAAAAAAAGAAAGAAAAAAATCATTGCTTTCTCACACTAGTATGCCTTTTTCTTTTAGTAAATCAGGCTCAATTCAGGTATCTTTTGCTGTCAAAATTAAATGTACAGTTGTGTGTGTTCCATTAGCTTGAACATACACTTCAACCTTTTCTTCTCTGTTTGCTTTTTTCCTGTCTTTCCCCTGTTTCTTTGTTTTTCTATTCTTTTCTATTCTAGACTTCCCAGAGTTTTTGTTTTATCATATTGTTCTCTTCACATTGCTCAACTGCTTTTTGATGAAAGTTCCATATTTGATCTAATTTTCTTGGTTTTAATTTCCCTATAGTTTTATATTGTTGCTTTTTATTTCTTTTTTCTTTTTTTTCTCTTCTCATTGTGCTTTTTTTTCCCCTGAAAACACCATTCCAAAACTCAGAAGAGTCAGAATATAGATAAACTTTGCTATTGAGTGGTCTTACGTTTTCTTATCTTGGTTCAATACCATCTTTATTCCCTTAATCACTTTTATTGACCATTTTTAATCTTTATAGCTTATCCTTCTGTTTCATTTTTCCCTTGATGCCTTAATTTCCCAGGCTTCTGGTCTCACTAAAATGTAATAACCATCTATTCAACCCTTAATATAAGTACTGCCTTCCTTGCAACTCTTACTACAACACTGTGAGGTAGGTTTTTATCTCCATCTGATACAAGGGAAGACAGAGGCCTAAGGATTAAAGTACTGCCTTAAGGCCACACAATAACTGTGATAGCAAGCATTTGTTCCTAGAACCATCAGGCACCAAATCACCTTCTCTTTCAACTAAATCCTATTGAGACAAAAAATCAAAAGTACGTTTGTTTTGAAATTCTGCTATGTACAGGGGAAAATATATACATGCTTACTTCATTATTTGTATGTACTTATATCTGAAATTATTAAGTAGAAATTTACTCCTTATATCTTCCTTTTGATAACACTATGTAATTTTTTGTGTGATTTCAGAAAAAGAAGCTCTAAACTCAAATTACTATCTTCAACAAAATTTTTAACTAAAACTAGGTCCAAGTCTTCTTTGTACATATCCCAATTCATTAACACACAGTTGTAAATGTAAACAGTAAAAGCAAGTTCTTATTAGTAAAATAAACAAGAAATGGCAGCTCTAGAAGCATGAAGTGATTGTGCTGTCTGCAAACCCATTGCTTTATCATATCAGCCTTTTCAGTAATGACATCAGTGATCAAATATGTTTTTACAGTTGTCAAAGAGTGGATCAGACATTTAATTCCAGCTTGCTTGCAGCTACTTTTTCCCATCCTACCCTCCCTGTATTATATTTGCCTTTTGAGAGAATTATGTATTCCTTTATGTTCTTCATTCAGATTTAGAAACTCTCATACTTCTTGCTATGATAATGGGATGTAGGTATTATTCTCAAAACAGGTCAGTTTGCAAGTTCCATAAAGCCACCATTTAATCATTGCCACCTCCTTCATCTTATTCTTGCAAAAATATTATAAATATGTATATATACACACACATATATATATACTTTTAAGAAGCAGACACTTATATTTGATATTCCATTCGAAGTCTCTAATTTGCTACAGCTATTGCCATGAAGAAAGTTATATTTCTAGACTTTGGACAAGAGCTTAATAAAATTCTCTTTGATGAATTTCAATCCTGAAAGCTGTTCTTTTACTAAGCTGCAATTAATATTGGTACCTAGCAGTCTCCTGAGGAATAGCAGAAATAACAAAGTTAGCAACTAGCAGACCTGAAATAGCTACAGAGTGTTTTGACCACAAAGATAAGATAACAGTAATGCAGTAATTAAGAGGACAGACTGGGAAGTAAGAGAAACTTGACCTTGAACTTTAGCTCTACCATTTGCACCATTATGGCTTAGGCAGGTTACCTCATTTTTCTCAACCTCAGTTTCTTTATCTGTCAAATAGGGATAATAATGCCCAAACCTCCAAGGGCTATCAAAAATTCAATCAGGTAATGCACATAGAGCATTCATGACAAAGTTTGGTGTTTAGTAAGTCCAGCATAAAAGATAGCTGATAGTGTCATCATCTTTTATCACCCTTATCGTCACTATACCATAACTGAAAACTGACTTCCACTTTTTCTCTCAGCACCATGTACTGAACCAATCAGTCATTGATCCAGCTTATGAGTAGTCTTTGAGGTCTGAATATTTTCTTGTTACTGTTTCCCCCGCACTAATAATAACTTTGTGTATAAGATCAAGATAAAACATGAACTAAATGAAACATTCATAAGCCAGCACTTCAGCATACATCATAGTGTGTGGAGTTCGTATCTATTGGTAAGTATTTGAGTATAGTCCATATAAGGCTCTCATGTTGCTATGTCAACTTTCACTGGTATTTAATTTCCTGAATAAAAATTCCCAAGACTAAACCTAATGTCTAGCAGATAGAAAATACTCAATAAATTACTGGTAAAATGAGCTGAACTGAACCTATACATCTTATCAGCCTTAGGAAAAACCTAAATTCATTAAAGGTAAGCTTTAGTCATTCATTTGTACAAACATAGATACCTTCATTCATTCAATAAGACAATTGTTATGGGTCTACAATATGACAGGCACTGCTCCCAAAATAATCCTGCCAAGGGCACAGGCCATTTCTTTATGAGAGGTGTTCAAGAAACATTTGCTGAATCAACAAATTCTATTTTTGGACAGATTGTCTTTCAAGACACATAGGAACAGCCTGAAGAACTGCATGATGAAAACAAAAACAAGTCGATAGTAATAAGATCCATCTTTCATGATTACTTACCAGGCTAAGAGTAATCAGAGTTAAAAGTTTGCTTCAAAGTTTCACTACTATAAGCCAGTATGTTTTCAATGGCGTCTGTCAGAGTTTTCCTAACAACAGTTTCCTAATCAACAGTTTTCCCTTGAAATTAAAAAAAAAGGTAAAAAAAAATATAGTGAGAGCTATAAACAGCAATATTAAATATACATTACTAAGAAATAAGGATAGATTAGCAAATCTAATTATTGCTAGTAGGAAAGGTTCAGGTATATCAAATTTATTGGAAATCCCTAAGAAGTAGTATATTTTGGTGAGAATCATAGAACTTCATTACCTTAGATATCAGACTCTCACTCTGATTTTTACAGATGAAAAAGTAAGACTCCAAAGAAGTTCAGAGAACCACCCAAGGTACTTGGAGCCAGAACAAAGGTCCTGATCTCTGATATTTAAGAAAATAAATGATCTCACCACTATATCACAAGACCTATTAACTATAAATGCTAACATGGATAATTCCATGAATAGTGACACTTTAAATTATCTGTTAGACCTTGAAAATACTAATCATAAGCAGAAAATGTGCAATAAAATATTCAATATGCTGTTGGTGTTGTTTTCTGTAAAAAAGGTTTAAAAATAATAGAAACTTCAGTTGTTCAAGCATAATGTACTTCTATTCAATTGAGTCCCTAAATCCAGATTAAGAGCAGAGTAAATTCCAATGGGCATGCCTTTTCTCCCCCTAGCCATTCATATTGAATTTTAAATTCAAGTTAGCAACTGCCTATACAATATGGGTGGGGTGGGGAGAAGGAGGGAGTAAGATTAGGGGTGGTGTTGAACAAGTTTGTGAATAGACATTTGCAGTTTAATCTTGGAAGATGAGACTTTTGCAGGGTTCCTATATCTAAAACATCACACAAATTTGCCTGCAAGTAGTGATTTGAAAACATTAGAAATAGTCAAACTTGGAAACTACTCTTTACAAAGTAATCATCCAAACAGTAACAAAAAAAAGTTATGATCAGTTCTATAGTAAATTTGTTCATTTGGAAGAAAATGGTACAGCTTTGGGGGTGCTATGTATTTATAATATTGCTATACAAAAGAAACAAGGGGCAGTTATGTTAATTTCACAAAAAGTGATCACGTGGGAGAGGAATAATTAAGCTTTCATTCCTAACTATATAGTCTTTACTTTGCTATTTAACTGGATGGCATAAACATTCTTGAGAAATGAATCTATCTGTACAATCTTCTATAACATAACTGTGACAAGTGACCTGGGAGGACCAGGATTGAGGGTTTAAAATGAATGAATAAGCATGTGTAATTATTTCTTTGGGATTTATAACAACATTCTTGCTGTTAACAAATATAAATGTAACATTTACTAGGAAATAAGAGACTGCAGACGGAAATAAACAAACCTAGGATGTAGTTCATCTAAGTAAACACTGAGGTTATAAACCTGCAAACTCAAATATCAAGAGCCCTGCAAATTAATGCTACACACAATAGACCCTTTGGAAGCTAACTTAATCCACCCCCCTTAATCTACATGAGGGCCCTGCATAACAATGCAGGAGCTGGGTTTCCATTAAGAGTTTCCTCTGCAGGCTGTCAGCTGTTTGAAGAAATAACAATTTCCTAGGAATGAAAGCTTTTTCAGAAGGTTCCCACTGATGTGTAATAAAAGTGACTTTCCTTTTTTTTTTTGCTTCTACTCCTTCCTTTTTTCCACCCTTCAGATGTAACTTTGTAGGGAGAAAAGGGGTGGACTAAGGCCATAGGCCCCCTACTAGCTTACCTTACTGGATTATCAGTGCAGGTGTTAATATAATTGAAGGTGTGGTAGCAGATACAACCCCCTAATAGCTTTTCCTATATGGAGATTACCTAGGTAGAGAATGCCAGAGTACCTGAAGAATAGGCAAGTGAGTACCTTATTAACATATCACCATTCAGCGGCAGCTGCATATCTGGAAGAAGAAGAAGAAGAAGAAGAAAAAAAAAACCTTTAAAGAGCCTATTCATCTATGTTAATGGGCCCATTGCACAGCACATTGTGTGAGAAATTAAGTCTCTGGCTGTGAACTTCCTGTGCTGTGCAAGCTGCCTTGACTCTTTTTTATTGCTTCAGTGTTATTATCTCCTCCTGGAAATAAAAACAATCATGTTCTCACATTTGAGAAGCCAAAACATTCTGAGATAAAAAACTGGAGTTGCTGGTTGAAAGTTTCTTTTGTTTCCCTTATTAAGTGAAAAAATATGTATTGAAATTAAAGCAACCCCCAAATTCACATCAAAGCACATCAAATTAACTGAGCTGCCCAGAGAATGACAAAGTTTTTCTTCTCTCTCTTTTCTCATAAAATATACAGTTAAATTGCTTTCCTGG
>SJYQ01000359.1:117912-141044 GCA_006410935.1 Redunca redunca | reverse complement strand
CTATTTAGCACCTCTAGGCAAGAATACTGTATAGGGAAAAAAGCCAAAATGACTGTTTTTCTTTATTAACAGCTCTCTAAGGAATACATTGGAATGAGTTCTGTCTGCCAACTAATTGATAATTATTTAATTAGCAATTTATAATGACAATGGGATTTTACCCCCCACCAGTCCATCTCTTCTTTAAGACTGGAGTAGACAACCTTAGGCATTTTTGCACTAACTTCTGGGAGCTAATACAAGCCAAAGTGTGCCCTCACTGAGATTTCCCAAGTTAAACTCCAAAGGCAGTATGTGCCACCACCTCCTTGAAACCACAGCACTTCCTTTTCCTATTAGAGGGGATGACTGGCGCTTGAACAATGTGTGTGGGTGTACAGCCTTGTTGAGTCACAGTGGACCGTTCTAACAGCAGCTTCATTAGTTCTTTTTACAACAAAAGATAGGTTTCTCCCCCTGCCTTTTTCTTTCTTTCCCTTAGTTGGCACGCGGGTTGAATTTTGCTTGGACCCCCTGCTTGACGTTTTTTATTCCTGAACTTCTTTAGAATGGTGCAGCCATTCGAACTCTAGGAATTGTAACTGATAGACTGTTTGCCGGGGAATTCATGAAAGTTCTCTTTGTTCTCCCTTCTTTAACCAGGTTTACCAGCCCCTCCCTCCCACCAAAAAGGAAAAGGAAATCCACTTTTAATTATACATTGATGGAAATCACTTTGTAGGAAGGGAGCATTCACTGGAGAACGCCCACTTTTTACACTTTATTACAAGCCAAAAGAGGGGTTTGCCTCAGAACATCAGTTCTCAAGTGAAAATACATCTTCTCCATCACCCCTCTGTTCAGTTTGAGTTTTCAACCAATGCAAGAGTTCTGTTTAAGAAACAAAACTGCATAGTAGCTTGCATATATTTTTAAGGATGTATATGAAATTTTAAATTTAAAAATTTACATACATATATATATATATAAAGTGGGTCATCTTCAATCAACTATGCAGGAGGATTTTGTACATATAAAAAGGACAAGATTGAATCTCTAGCTAAATCTCTGAAAACATTTAAAGTAGTTAGTTATCTGGCTGAAGTATTTGACAATTCATTCCTTTCATATTTTCCACTCAAAGAATAGGTATGGAATCATACAGGCTCTCAGTGCAAAGAGGTGGAATTGTGGGATCTGTATGAGAACAATGAGGAAAATATTTTAATGTTACATTTAATATTTTAATGTTAATGATTAATCAGGAACCTTCAATATTCTTTCTAGAATGGAAGGGAAAAAAAAATTAAGAGGATCAAGAAATAAGCATGTTTTTAAGAGGAAATTTCAATTGCAATTGCCTTTTTTTTTTCCCCAAATTTCTAAGGCATACACTTGTTTTTGAGATTAGAAAATACTCTTTTGTCTTTTGAGGGTTTGTCTCTACAAGAAAGAAAGGTAGCAAAGTCCTATATGTTGGAGCCAAGGCCCTTGCTTCCGAGGATCAACAGTCAGGCTACAATAATGCTATACATATACAGTTTCCACCCCAGGCCCATTATTACCAGAGTATCACTATAGAAGCAAGAGTCAGACGGGACAACCCACTTTTTATCGGCAAAGCATCTAAGGCTTAAGAGAGTAAATAACTGGCTTTATTATACTGGGTCTGCAGAGGAAACAGAATCACTACAAGGACTTTGTGAATAGGGAATTACTATAGAAATTACAGGAATGTGGGGAGAGGTATTTAAGTGTAGGTCTGGTAGAGGGAAATAGAGGTCAGATATACAGTTAATAACCAGATCCAAATGAAACACTGGCTTAGGAAAATAAGTGAAAGCTTGCAGGAACAGTTGATAAGTTGGGCTCATCTTTAATCTCATTGTCAAGCATGTAATGGTGGGTTTGGGGCCATGGTGGGCTGGTGGGGCCATGGTGGGCTGGTGGGGCCATGGTGGGCTGGTAGAACCAGCAGTCACAAAGACAGGTCACACACGAAGCAGGAGGAGAGCATCGACCAGCCGGGGCCCAGTGGGGACCTTTGTACCTGTTCCATGCCTGATATATCTTGACTACCATGGCTTTCCAAGAGTAACATCTTCTTTTTTTACTCTTAGCTTCCAAATCTCATGAAAATTCTTTTATTGGTCAACTCTAACTCAGAATCATGTGGGGATAGGATTTCTGGAAAATGTATGGTAGTGACAAGTTGGCAACCACAATCCAACACATTGGTATAAGACCCCAAAGCTAGAAAGTGGCAGAGACTGAATTAGGATAAGTTTTTGACTATGAGGAAAAGGCTGCTTCCATCCTGTCAGGCTATGTTGAGCTGCCTATACCAATAAGAGGCTAAAGCAAAGAGTGAAGGACATCAATCTAAATGTCACGATCAGTTGCAAGTGACAGAAATACAACTGAAAGTTGTCTAAGACAAAAGGGATTTACTGTCAAATGGGAACTAGTTGTCAAAAGGAAATGTATTACTCAACTGAAATATTCAGATTTCAGGGATGACTTGATCCTGGAATTCAGATGGTATTATTGAGAATCATTTTTTCCTTTCCCTCCCTTGGCTCTGCACTCCTCTGGATTAGCTTTATTCTTATCTACTAAGAATGGTGAAGACTGAGAAAAAAAATTATTAGGTCCTGAATGTATAAAATTCTTACATGGAGAAAAGTTTTAGGCCTATGTCATGGAATTCCATGACTCAAAAGGAAGAAAATGCTTCTCTGTCCTAATACTTTGATCATAAATATCCTAATCGAATCTTGTTGGCTTGGCTTGGGTCAGCTGTTAGTTTTGTATTAATAATCGAGGCAAGGGATAATTGACTGTGCCTTGAATTTGAATTCCTTCCAGGAATTAGCTAGGGAGAGAGAGTACCATCCAAACCTGATAGGAGGAAAGATGGATTTTCTGTGCTTAAGAACAAAGGTGGACAATAAATATTTACCACACTTATTAAAGACCCTTTTTTCAAATCACTTAGTTACTGCATAAAGGAAGTGAAAGAGGCATGGGCTAATCAACTCTAGTGTCTAAACATTTGTGAAGCAAAATTGCAATGGAATAATGATCAATAATTTTTGATTAATATATGTGACCAATACTTTACTGGGCATTCAGTTCAGTTCAGTCACTCAGTTGTGTTCAACTCTTTGCGACCCCATGAACCACAGCACGCCAGGCCTCCCTGTCCATCACCAACTCCCAGAGTTCACCCAGACTCACGTCCATCGAGTCAGTGATGCCATCCAACCATCTCATCCTCTGTCGTCCCCTTCTCCTCCTGCCCTCAATCTTACCCAGGATCAGGGTCTTTTCAAGTGAGTCAGTTCTTTGCATCAGGTAGACAAAGTATTGGAGTTTCAGCCTCAACATCAGTCCTTCCAATGAACACCCAGGACTGATCTCCTTTAGGATGGATTTGTTGGATCTCCTTGCAGTTCAAGGGACTCTCAAGAGTCTTCTCCAACACCACAGTTCAAAAGCATCAATTCTTCATTGCTCACCTTTCTTCACAGTCCAACTCTCACATCCATATATGACTACTGGAAAAACCATAGCCTTGACTAGACGGACCTTTGTTGGCAAAGTAATGTCTCTGCTTTTGAATATGTTATTTAGGTTGGTCATAACTTTCCCTTCAAGGAGTAACTGTCTTTTAATTTCATGGCTGCAGTCACCATCTGCAGTGGTTTTGGAGCTCCCCCAAATAAAGTCTGACACTGTTTCCACTGTTTCCCCATCTATTTGCCATGAAGTGATGGGACTAGATACCATGATCTTCATTTTCTGAATGTTGAGCTTTAAGCCAACTTTTTCACTCTCCTCTTTCACTTTTATCAAGAGGCTCTTTAGTTCTTCTTCACTTTATGCCATAAGGGTGGTGTCACCTGCATATCTGAGGTTATTGGTATTTCTCCCAGCAATCTTGATTCCAGCTTGTGCTTCACCCAGCCCAGCGTTTCTCATGATGTACTCTGCATATAAGTTAAATAAGCAGGCTGACAATATATAGCCTTGATGTACTCCTTTTCCTATTTGGAACCAGTCTGTTTTTTCCATGTCCAGTTCTAACTGTTGCTTCCTGACCTGCATACAGGTTTCTCAAGAGGCAGTTCAAGTGGTCTGGTATTCCCATCTCTTTCAGAATTTTCCACAGTTTATTATGATCTACACAGTCAAATATTTTGGCATAGTCAATAAAGTAGAAATGTTTTTCTGGGACTCTCTTGCTTATTTGGTGATTGAGCGGATGTTGACAATTTGATCTCTGGTTCCTCTGCCTTTTCTAAAATCAGCTTAAACCTCTGGAAGTTCATGGTTCACATATTGCTAAAGCCTGGCTTGGAGAATTTTAAGCATTACTAGCATGTGAGATGAGTGCAACTGTGAGGTAGTTTGAACATTCTTTGGCATTGCCTTTCTCTGGGATTGGAATGAAAACTGACCCTTTCCAGTCCTGTGGACACTGCTGAGTTTTCCAAATTTGCTGACATATTGAGTGCGGCACTTTCACAGCGTCATCTTTCAGGATTTGAAGTAGCTCCACTGGTATTCCATTACCTCCACTAGCTTTGTTCGTAGTGATGCTTCCTAAGGCCCACTTGACTTCACATTCCAAGATCTCTGGCTCTAGGTGAGTGATCACAACATCGTGATTATCTGGGTCATGAAGATCTTTTTTGTATAGTACTTCTGTATATTCTTGCCACCTCTTCCTAATATCTTCTGGTTCTGTTAGGTCCCTACCATTTCTGTTCTTTATTGTGCCCATCTTTGCATGAAATGTTCCCTTGGTATCTCTAATTTTCTTGAAGAGATCTCTAGTCTTTCCCATTCTATTGTTTTCTATTTCTTTGCATTGATCGCTGAGGAAGGCTTTCTTATCTCTCCTTGCTATTCTTTGGAACTCTACATTCAAATGGGAATATCTTTCCTTTTCTCCCTCACTTTTCACTTCCTTCTTTGCACAGCTATTTGTAAGTCCCCATCAGACAGCCATTTTGCTTTTTTGCATTTCTTTTTCTTGGGGATGGTCTTGCTCCTGTCTCCTGTACAATGTCACAACTTCCATCTATAGTTCATCAGGCAGTCTATCAGATCTAGTCCCTTAAATCTATTTCTCACTTCCACTGTATAGTCATAAGGGATTTGATTTAGGTCATACCTGAATGGTCTAGTGGTTTTCTCCACTTTCTTCAATTTCAGTATGAATTTGGCAATGACTTCATGATCTGAGCCACAGTCAGCTTCGGGTCTTATTTTTGCTGACTGTATAGAGCTTCTCCATCTTATATAATCAATCTGATTTTGGTGTCAACCATCTGGTGATGTCCATGTGTAGAGTCTTCTCTTGTGTTGTTGGATGAGGGTGTTTGCTATGATCAGTGTGTCCTCCTGGCAGAACTCTATTAGCCTTTGCCCTGCTTCATTCTGTACTCCAAGGCCAAATTTGCCTGTTACTCCAGGTGTTTCTTGACTTCCTAAAGATAATATAAAAGTATGATTTACAGTCTTTAGCTTCCTTAACAATATTTACATTTTCATTGAAAGAAAGTGAAGTCACTCAGTCGTGCCTGACTCTTTGCAACCCCGTGGATAGTAGCCTGCACCAAGGTCCTCCGTCCATGGGATTTTCAAGGCAAGAGTATTGGAGTGGGTTGCCATTTCTTTTTCCAGGGAATCTTCCCAACCCAGGGATCGAACCCTGGCCTCTCACATTGTAGACAGACGCTTTGCTGTCTGAGCCACCAGGAGAGAAAATTTATATATACAATAATTAGCAAGCAATTGAAGATAGAATGTAATTAATGGCAATGTTATGTGATATGGATCAGAAAGAGGACTAGGAACAGGCTACCTAGGAAGGCCTCCCAAAGAAATTGGTGTTTTGGCCTGCCTTTATAAAGTGATAAAGATAAGGAAAGGCATTGCATTCTAGAAAAATAACATAAATATAGGCAGAGTTAGAACTAAGCATATTATGGTATAATACAACAGATATTACTTCCCCTTCTTCACTAACAGAATCTTTTTGGTCATGGTTTAGGACAGCCATTTGCTAAGTTTAGGAGAGGAATATTCATTGTTTCAAGCCAAATATAAAAATTCCGCCCTCTTCAGTTCAGTTCAGTTCAGTCACTCAGTCGTGTCTGACTCTTTGCAACCCCATGAATTGCAGCACACCAGGCCTCCCTGTCCATCACCAACTCTCGGAGTTCACTCAAATGCACCTCCATCGAGTCGGTGATGCCATCCAGCCATCTCATCCTCTGTTGCCCCCTTCTCCTCCTGCCCCCAATCCCTCCCAGCATCAGAGTCTTTTCCAATGAGTCAACTCTTCGCATGAGGTGGCCAAAGTACTGAAGTTTCAGCTTTAGCATCATTCCTTCCAAAGAACACCCAGGACTGATCTTTAGAATGTACTGGTTGGATCTCCTTGCAGTCCAAGGGACTCTCAAGAGTCTTCTCCAACACCACAGTTCAAAAGCATCAATTCTTCATTGCTCAGCTTTCTTCACAGTCCAACTTTCACATCCATACATGACCAGTGGAAAAACCATAGCCTTGACTAGATGGACCTTAGTTGGCAAAGTAATGTCTCTGCTTTTGAATATGCTATCTAGGTTGGTCATAACTTTCCTTCCAAGGAGTAAGTGTCTTTTAATTTCATGGCTGCAATCACCATCTGCTGTGATTTTGGAGCCCAGAAAAATAACAGAACTCTAAACACATAAACAACAATTAGAAACAGACACCTTTCCTTAGTAGGTGACATTTATCTCTGCATTCTTAAATCTGATTTGACTCTGTCATTTACTCTGTCAATGTTGTTGTTGTTCAGTTGCTAAACTGAGTCTGACTCTTTGCCACCCCGTGGACTGCAACATACCAGGTGTCCTCCACTAACCCCTGAAGTTTCGTCAAACTCAAGTCCATTGAGTCAATGATGCTGCCTCCCTCCTTTCCTTTTGCCTTCAGTCTTTCATCAGATCTTTTCCAATGAGTCAAGTCTTCACATCAGATGACAAAATATTGGAGCTTCAGCATCAGTCCTCCAGTGAATATTCAGGGTTGATTTCCTTTAAGATTAGCTGGTTTGATCTTGCAGTTCAAGGGACACTCAAGAGTCTTCTCCAGCACCACCATTTGAAAACATCAATTTTTTGGCACTCAGCCTTCTTTATGGTCCAGGTCTCACATCTTACATGACTACTGGGAAAAACCATAGCTTCGATTATAGAGACTTTTGTCAGCAAAGTGATGCTTCTACTTTTTAGTACACTGTCTAGGTTTGACGTAGTTTTCCTTCCAAGGAGCAAGTGTCTTTTAATTTCATGGTTGCAGTCACCATCTGCAGTGATTTTGGAGCTCAAGAAAATAAAATCTGTCACTTGTTGCCACTTTGTCCCTTTCTATTTACCATGAAGTGATGGGACCAGATGCCATGATCTTAGTTTTTTGACAAGGCTGGGATCTATGAAGAGGAGTTTGTTAATGGGATGTAGCAAATGAGACACAATTACAGACTTCAAATGTTATGATGCACTGGAGCATTTGTGCTATCTCACTGATTTTTGGAACCCTGAGACTCCTGTGGAGAACCCCAGGTTTGCCTTCTAGATCATCAGAAACCACCAAGAACAGCTGTTTATCCCAGCCAAGCAACACCCCCAACCAGATCTAACAAACAGTTGACCTGTCACTTAAACTCAGTTGCTTGAGAGCTGCCAAGACCAGTAATAGAGCTGTCCGAATGAGCCCAGTCTCAACCAGTGACACACAGAATTATGAAGTAAAACAAATGATGTTTTAAGCTACCAAATTTGGGGAAAGATTATTGTATAGCAAAAATTAACAGAGGGACTATGAAGTTTTTCAGGATTACTTTTAAGAAACTTTCAACTCAGAAGGTCAGTTGAAGACATAGAGATGATTGGAGCAACTGCATCTTTTGGTTGAGATGGAATCAAATTTCACAATTTTTGGCTGACCACAAAAATTGCTTAACATATCAGTGTATAATATAGGCCCATACTAATAAGTAATGTAAATAGATTGTTGTCAATTTTCAAAACTCTGCCATGAGGCCTACAAAAGTAAATGCAATTTATCTCACGTTTAAGATTTTTACCCACTGACACAGTTTCAAGCTGTTAGAAGACAGATATTCTTTATAAAACTCATAAGGATATGTGTTCGACTCCAGTTGCATTCTTCTTTTGTGAAACTTTTATGTGAGGAATATTTTAATATTTTAACCCACAGTATCAATAAAATTTCCCATCTGGTTTTTATCTTGATTCACATGGATTTGGTTCTTCTTGAGTAATAATCACATCCTGACATCACAGCTCACTAAAAATGAACCCATTTAATACATCTATTTGGTGTGAATTTCAAAGCCATAATCAACGTTCCTTAGTTTCAGTTCTTAGTGAAATAACTGCTCTAATCCAAGGGCAGTTAGGGAAAGCAAGCCTTTGCCATCTCAATGACTCATGGTCAGGCTTCCTGATGAGACAGTTAGTAGGATCTGCATCTTTCAAATGCTTTGGGGGAGGCTCTATACCCCTCTCCCTACTCTCCCTTCTCCAGCTTCTTCCTGCCCGCCCTCAGTCATGAAGCTCCCTTTTCAGTACTGAGGATAGAATGTGAAAGAAATGGGACGCTTTAGCAGCACCCCACACAGCTGAAAAGCTGGGCACTTATTTATACACTCTCACTTTCCCCCACAGAAGAAATCATGGTCCAAGAAGATTTCACACTTAGCTGTGCTGTCTTGAAGGAAGGGTAGTGCAAGTAAAGTTAAATTGTTCTTCTAACCTTCTTTAGTGCATCCCAGCCCACATATATATGTGTGTGTGTGTGTGTGTGTGTGTACACACACATATTCTAGTGAAGTGCTGGAACTTCTTTGCCATAAATCTGGACTTTCACAAAGGCCTTTTTGTCTGGGTGAACTTTTCAGAGAGTGTTTTCCAGAGTCTTCCAGACTACACCCAAGTACTAGAGCTGGAGCAGGTTTCTGGGTCACTGCAAAGTCTATAGCCAGAACTAGGGTCTATATATTACCCAGTGCACATGTCAGCAAGATATCTGGATCCCTTGGTATATTGCTGCAATAAACTGCTCCCTCAAAAGCACTTTTGTCCATGTATGGATGCCAAATTGTTGTTATTGTGTAAGGGTGCAAAGAAAGGACCCCTTAACCAGCCCTGTTGCTCAGATACCTCTAAAGCATCAGCCTTTATTGAGTTTTTTCACCATCCTCCAGTCAAAGCCATTTGCTGCAGTCTCTCAACAGTCCAACACAGCATGGAGAAAAGAAAAAGAGAAAACAAGACCCTTACCTCTAGGAATACTTCTCAGTAGTTGAACATTACATATTCTCTCACCTTTTTGGCCCAAACCTAGTCGAACAGGCAAATGCAGCTGCAAGGAAGCTGGGAAGTATACTCTTTATTCTAGCAGTCCTGTATTCCGGGATCCTTTTAGTGAGGAATAAGGAAATAAAAGATATTGGAGGAAAATTGGCAGTCTTTTCTAGATTTATTAAAGGAATATGCACAGACTTCTCTGAAAGCTACTCTTCTGGTATGGGGATTCTGGTGTGGTTGGCTTTTTATGTCTTATATAGGGATTGCAGAAGTAGAAAATGCAAAGTTCAATAATAAGAATTAAATCACATAACCGAGATTAGGTTTAGGTCAGTTCAGTCGCTCAGTCGTGTCCAGCTTTTTGTGACCCCATGGACTGCAGCATGCCAGGCTTCCCTTTCCAGCACCAACTCCCAGAATTTGCTCAAACTCATGCCACTGGGTCGGTGATGCCATCCAACCATCTCATCCTCTGCCATTTCCTTCAACAGTTTAAGGTAGTGTGAGTGTGTATAAAAAATGGTTTAGGTAGTGTATATAAAAATTACAAAAGACTTTCAGTTGATTTTATTTTTGAAACTTTTTATATTGCTTGAATTTTATTTTACTTATATATTATGTTTATATAGAGAAAACAAGTTTATTTCCTTAGTAGAAAGAGAGAAACTATTTTAATGGACTTTATTTAAGAGCAGTTTTAGGTTCACTGTATAGTTAAATGGAAGGTCCAGAAATTTCCCATTTCTAGTCCTACACATGCATAGGCCCCCCCCACTGTCAACATTCCTCATCTGAGTGGTACATCATTAAAATGGATAAAGCCACATTGACACAGCATTATCATATAAAGTTTGTAGTTTGTATTAGGGTTCAGTTTGGTGTTGTATATTTTTATGGGTTTGGACAAATTTATCATGATGTGTACCCACCAGTATAGTATCTTACAAAATAGATTTGGGTCCTCCTGGGAACAAGACGTTTGTGGGTTGTGACATGGAGATGTCCAGCTCAAGAGAGACAGCAGGCTGTGACTTTAACCAGTTTCTTCCTATTTGCTTAAATTTTAGGATTTTTTGCTGGACTTTCAGTGCTAAAATCAGAAAAGTCCTGGGAAAACTGGAATTGGTCACTCTACATGTTGTAAATATGTATTTAGGGTATTGACAGCACACAGATGTTGAGTAAGAACAAGGATTATCCTCACGTCACTCTCATCACTACATGAGTGCATTTTCTTTTAGCATGTACTGTAATTGTTTGCAACTTGCATCACCACTAATATTTTTGTATAAAATTTTATATATAAGATATGATGATTCCTCAATATATTTTTTAAGTTCCATAACAATGAGGACTATATTAACATTTTTCTTTTCAAGGAATCCAATCCAGGTTATTGAGAACTAACCTTTGATAAATGGAATTGATTAACTAATATAGAAGATACCTATTTGAGAAAAATATGGGTAAATGAAAGAATAGAAACACAATCATGTATTCCAAGCACTTCAGAATGTGATCAAAGGATTCTGTAAGTATTAATATTACAGGTGTAAGAGTACACAGAATGAGATACTTCAAATTATAAGCATTAAAGCAATTTCCACATTTTGCTTTAATTAATTGCCAATAGTTGTTACATTTCTCTTTGATGTTATATTCAGAGTAAAACTCTCTGAAGACACAAATAAAAATATTGCTGTAAAAACATTGAGAATTAAATAATTTCCCAATTATTTATAGTGGAAAGATACACTATGATTATGTGAGGGAAGTGTTGAAAGTTAGGTCTGATGGACTTAATGAAACTTGTCTTTCAAATGTTTCAGTCTCCCCATTGATCCAGCTGCATTTTGTATTTAACACACTTCTGTAACTCTCTAATCTGGGGTGACATAATTATGTCTAAAATCTAGAGAGTGAGATTCAAGGTCCTTCTTGGAGATGGCACAGTTATTTCATTTTTACTTTGATAACTTTAGCTTGGATTGGGCTTTCCTAATAGCTCAGTTGGTAAAGAATCTGTCTGCATTGTAAGAGACCCTGGTTTGATTTCTGCGTTGGAAAGATCCACTGGAGAAGGGATAGGCTACCCACTTCAGTATTCTTGGGCTTCCCTTGTGGCTCAGCTGGTAAAGAATCCATCTGCAATGCAGGGGACCTTGGTTCAATCCCTGGGTTGGGAAGATAACTTGGAGAAGGGAATGGCTACCCACTCAAGTATTCTGGCCTAAAGAATTCCATGGACTGTATAGTCCATGAAGTTGCAAAGAGTTGGACACAACTGAGTGACTTTCACTCACTCACTCAACTGGGATTGGCTTAACATTACAATTTATAAAGCAATATTTTAATGCTCATTCAAAACTCATAAGATAGACATTATCTTCTTTATACAGAAGTATAAATTTAGGCAACATTTAAAATAATGAAAACAAAATAGTAAAGACAAGCACCATTTGCTGAGAATCTATTATTCATAAAGCATTGTGTTAGGTTTGATTGTTGTTGTAGTTGTTTAGTTGCTAAGTCATGTCCTGCTCTTTTGTGACCCCATGGACTGTAGCCTACTAGGTTCCTCTGTCTATCGGATTTCCCAGGCAAGAATACTGGAAA
The DNA here is from genome assembly GCA_006410935.1 of Redunca redunca. Taxonomy (NCBI): domain Eukaryota; kingdom Metazoa; phylum Chordata; class Mammalia; order Artiodactyla; family Bovidae; genus Redunca; species Redunca redunca. Next base: position 129,054 of record SJYQ01000359.1, on the reverse strand, counting down.
CGGTTGCCCTTTCCTTCTCCAGGGGATCTTCCTGACCTAGGGATCAAACCCACGTCTCCTGCTGAGAAGGCAGATTCTTTACCACCAAGCCACCTGGGAAGCCACTGTTAGCTTTGATACACATTTTCATTTGACTATAATTCTGTGGGGCAAATACTATCCCCTTCATTTTAAAAGGAGGAAATGGAGGATTAGAGAAGTTAAATAACTTGTGTAAGGTAATATACCTACAGTGAGTGGTGATGACAAGATTTGAAATGTCTGACTCCAAAACTTATGTACACAGTTTCTTTTGTTTTTCATTTTATATAAGTTTAAATTTGCTTTTCACAATCAACACTTCCATTTTGATGTCCTCTTTTTTAAGTTAATTTTCATTGGCATATAGTTTCTTCACAATGTGTAGTTTCTGCTGTACAACAAAGTGAATCAGCTTTTTGTATACGTATATCCACTCTTTTATAGATTTCCTTCCCATTGAGGTCACCACAAAGCACTGAGTAGAGTTCCTTGTGCCATTCACTGATTTCTCGTTACTTATCTATTTTATATATAGTACCAGATGTGTGTATATGTCAGTCCTGATCTCCCAGTTCATCCTAACAATCCCCCATTTCTCCTCTTGGTGCCCAGACTTTTGTCCTTTGCATCTCTATTTCTGTTTATCTCCCTCCTTCAAAAGACTTAGCATAATGAATACATGTGCACACACACATATATATACATAAACATATATATATATGCACACGCACACACACACACATATTTACTATAGGGAACTGGAATGCAAAAGTTGGAAGTCAAGAAATACCTGGAGTAACAGGCAAATTTGGCCTTGGAGTACACAATGAAGCAAGGCAAGGGTAATTTGCCAAGAAAACACACTAGTCATAGCAAACACCCTCTTCCAACAACACAAGAGAAGACTCTACACATGGATATCACCAGATGGCCAACACCAAAAACAGATTGATTTTATTCTTTGCAGTCAAAGATGGAGAAGATCTATAAAGTCAGCAAAAACAAGACCAGGAGCTGACTGTGGCTCAGAACATGAACTCCTTATTGCCAAATTCAGACTGAAATTGAAGAAAGTGCAGAAAACCACTAGACCATTCAAGTATGACCTAAATTAAATCCCTTAAGATTATACAGTGGAAGTGAGAAATTTATTCAAGGGACTAGATCTGATAGAGTGCCTGATGAACTATGGATGGAGGTTTGTGACGTTGTACAAGAGCCAGGAATCAAGACCATTCCCAAGAAAAAGAAATGCAAAAAAGCAAAATAGCTGTCTCAGGGGGCCTTACAATAGCTGTGAAAAGAAGAGAAGCAAAAAGCAAAGGAGAGAAGGAAAGATATACCCATTTGAATGCAGAGTTCCAAAGAATAGCAAGGAGAGATAAGAAAGCCTTTCACAGCAATCAATGCAAAGAAACAGAGGAAACAATAGAATGGGAAAGACTAGAGATCTCTTCAAGAAAATTAGAGATACCAAGGAAACATTTCATGCAAAGATGGGCACAATAAAGGACAGAACTATTAGCGTGGCAAGAATACACAGAACTATGCAAAAAAGATCTTCACTGATCCAGATAATCACGATGGTGTGATCACTCACCTAGAGCCAGACATCCTGGAAGGTGAAGTCTAGTGGGCCTTAGGAAGCATCACTACGAACAAAGCTAGTGGTGTGACAGAATTCCAGTGGAGCTATGTCAAATCCTAAAAGATGATGCTGTGAAAGTGCTGCACTCAATATGCCAGCAAATTTGGAAAACTCAGCAGTGGCCACAGGACTGGAAAAGGTCAGTTTTCATTCCAATCCCAAAGAAAAGCAATGCCAAAGAATGTTCAAAATATCACACAGTAGCACTCATTTCACATGCTAGTAAAGTAATGCTCAAAATTCTCCAAGCCAGGCTTCAGCAATACGTGAACCATGAACTTCCTGATGTTCAAGCTGGTTTTAGAAAAGGCAGAGGAACCAGAGATCAAGTTGCCAACATCCATAGGATCATAGAAAAAGCAAGAGAGGTCCAGAAAAACATCTATTTCTGATTTATTGACTATGCCAAAGCCTTTGACTGTGTGGATCACAATAAACTGTGGAAAATTCTGAAAGAGATGGGAATACCAGACCACCTGACCTGCCTCCTGAGAAATCTGTATGCAAGTCAGGAAGCAACAGTTAGAACTGGACATGAAACAACAGGCTAGTTCCAAATAGGAAAAGGAGTACGTCAAGGCTGTATATTGTCACCCTGCTTATTTAACTTATATGCAGAGTACATCATGAGAAATGCTGGACTGGAAGAAACACAAGCTGGAATCAAGACTGCCGGGAGAAATATCAATAACCTCAGATATGCAGATGACACCACCCTTACGGCAGAAAGCAGAGAAGAACTAAAGAGCCTCTTGATGAAAGTGAAAGAGGAGAGTGAAAAAGTTGGCTTAAAGCTCAACATTCAGAAAATGAAGATCATGGCATCTGGTCCCATCACTTGATGGGAAATAGATGGGGAAACAGTGGAAACAGTTTCAGACTTTATTTTGGGGGGCTCCAAAATCACTGCAGATGGTGATTGCAGCCATGAAATTAAAAAAAATACTTACTCCTTGGAAGGAACATTAGGACCAACCTAGATAGCATATTCAAAAGCAGAGACATTACTTTGCCAACAAAGGTCTGTCTAGTCAAGGCTACGGTTTTTTCAGTGGTCATGTATGGATGTGAGAGTTGAACTATAAAGAAAACTGAGCGCTGAAGAATTGATGCTTTTGAACTGTGGTGTTGGGGAAGACTCTTGAGAGTCCCTTGGACTGCAAGGAGATCCAATCAGTCCATCCTAAGGGAAATCAGTCCTGAATGTTCATTGGAAGGACTGATGCTGAAGCTGAAACTCCAATACTTTGTCCACCTGATGCAAAGAGCTGAATCATTTGAAAAGACCCTGATCCTAGGAAAGCTGAGGTCAGGAGGAAAAGGGGATGACAGAGGGTGAGATGGATGGTATCACTGACTCAATGGACATGAATTTGGGTGGATTTAGGGAGTTGGTGATGGACAGGGAGGCCTGATGTGCTGCAGTTCATGATGTTACAAAGAGTCGGACAGGACTGAGTGACTGAACTGAACTGACAATTTGTGATGACTTTCACATGAAAGCTATTGCAGAGATGGTTTATCTGGTGGCTCAGACAGTAAAGAATCTGCCTGCAATGCTGGAGACCCGGGTTTGATCCCTGGGTTGGGAAGATCCCCTGGATCGGGCAGGCATAGCAACTCACTCCAGTACTGTTGCTTGGAGAATTCCATGAACAGAGGAGTGTGGCAGGCCACAGTCCATGGGGTTGCTAGAGTCAAACACCACTTAGCAACTAACACTTTTACACTTTCTTCCTCTCTAGTTACAATGGAAAATATACACATGCTCTCCTCAAATTGTCCTGTGGCATATAGTTGCTTGACAATGTGTAGTTTCTACTGTACAATAAAGTAAATCATCCTGTTTGCCTACTCAAGGATTTTTCATTTGCTATTTTGTTCTTCTGTATCTCAACTGCTCTTCTTTCCTGGATCTTCCTACTTGAAAACATAAATTTCATTCAATACCTCTTTAGCCAGTACTTTATTCTCTGCTGAGACCAAAAGCAAAACTACTTTAAAAAGTTGAGTAAATTCAGATTATCCTTTTCTTCCCCTCCTGTTTCTTTTCAGCAAAATTCAATAGGCTTCAGCAGACTTTTGTCTCCACCTCTCTATGAGAGGACTTCCACCAAGGTTATCAATGGCAACTGTCTTACCAAATAAAATGATAGCATCTCTCAGCACTAGTCAATAGAGTTGAATTTTTCCTTCCTATAATAATTTCCTCTGCTGGGCTCTGAAAGTGAAAGTGAAGTCACTCAGTTGTGTCTGACTCTTTGGGACCCCATGGACTGTAGCCTACCAGGCTCCTCTGTCAATGGGATTTTCCAGGCAATAGTACTGGAGTGGATTGCCATTTCCTTCTCCAGGGGATCTTCCCGACCCAGGGATCAAACCCGGGTCTCTCACCTTGTAGACGGATGCTTTACCGTCTGAGCCACCAAGGAAGTCCTTAATATAGACTTAAGGTCCTACATAATTTGCCCATATCTTTAAGTTTATTTCAAATTACATCCTTCAACCTTACTATGCTCAAGAAACACTGGCTTTCTCTCTCTTCTTGCAAAACTTTTACCTATTCCTGCAACTGCATCCAGGCATTTGCACCTGCCATTCTCTCCGTGTGAAATATTCTTGTCTCATGTCCTTGCATGACTGGCCTCTTTCCCTTGGTCAGAACTTAATTAAAATATTATCTTCTCTCAGAAGCCTTGCCTGACAACCATATCTTAACTATGTTATCCTCCAGCCCCTGAATACTCTCTATTCCATTATTATATCATTGTAATTCATTTCTATGTGGATTGTTTATTGTTTCTCTTCTTCCACTAGCATGGAAAATACGTATGAACAGAGCTTATCATTTGTGTCACTGCTATACCGCTATACCTAAAACAGTGCTTCCTATATAAAAGGCACACAATACATATTTTAAGAATAATGAATGAATAAATGTTATTCAACTTATTTATATACTATGAAGGCTTCCCACATGGCACTAGTGGTAAAGAACCACCTGCCAATGCAAGAGACAAAAGAGATGTGGGTTCAATATCCGTAAGTTGGGAAGATCCCCTGGAGGAGAGCATGTCAACCCACTCCAGAATTCTTGCCTGGAGAATCCCATGGACAGAGGAGCCTACTGGATTACAGTCCACGGAGTCACAAAGAGTCAGACATGACTGAAGAGACTTAGCATGCATGCATACACTATAAGAATTAAGAAACATGAACTATAATTTGAAAAACAAGAATTAAGTAGAAAAAGTAACTTGGAAGTTCAGTTAGCTCAGATGACCTTTAAGCTTTCTCAACTCTGCAGCACCCCTCTCTGAAAAATTAGCTATATTATCTGATTTGCACTGAAATCTTCTCTAGGTCAGAATTGATTTCAGAACAACTGCTATTGCTCTGGCCAGCTGTGTCTAATTCAGAACTGAAGTTAATCAGCCTTCTCTCAGCTGGTCTGCACCATGGGCACTATGGAAGCTGAAGACCAAGAAATCACAGAAGCCATCAATTTGGCGGAGTCTTGATGTTTCATTTATTATAGCTTTGCAGAGGACAATGTGGTGGGGTACAAAATGGTCTCCGAAGAACTCTTTGCCTCTTGGATCACAGTTCCAATGAGCTACATTAAATGCATTTTTTGAGCTCAACTCTTGAGTTCTCTATATCTTCATAACAAGTGGAGAGACCACTTTGAATACTGAAAGGCATAATTGATGCTTAATTATCTTATGTGTAAAACAGCTATCATTAAGTGAATATTTTACTACCTATGTCCTTTTGTCTAACTGCGGGGGAATATTGGATGTATACAGGGACAATGAAAGAGCTGGGAATTTTCATGAGGCTGAACATGTCTAAATTTAAGGTTCTTGGGTTTAAGCTTATCCTCTTAAAATATATTTGGTCTCATGTCAATCTGTTTAGGACAACTATATCTAACATCTTTCTCTTAAGTACCAAATACCAGTTTTTACTATGAGATTTTCTCTTATCATTTCACTTATTGCTGTTTTGTTATGTTTTAATGGAGTGAAGAGAACATGCTTTTGAATAAATAAATAGAATAAATTTTAAGTGTTCCATACAATATTCCAGTTGAATGTCTGTACTCAAGCACTTTGTTTGGAAGTAGTGTAAAATGAAAACATGTTATACAAACCTTAAATTCCAGGTTAGTTATTACTAGGAGAGCTTTGCAAGTTATCAAAGGCTTGAATGAGATAAACTGCTTTAGTTCTCTTAATTTCTCCAGATGTTCACTGTAAACTGAGGAAAATCTGGCTGGATGATTTTCTTTCTGTCTGCTTTTCATTTGCTGCAAACTACAACCACAAACTCTTTTGACAGAGCATGGCAACTGTCCAGCCCCATAGTTTCTGTGACTATTTTTGCCTGAACAAGGGAAAATGGGCATATGCTTACAATTGGACAGCAGTGGGAATGCCTCTCTCGCTGGCTGTTTTCTAGTCACTTGTTTTTGTGTTGACATCTGTAACTATAGCCAGTTAGAAGCTTCTCTCCTTTTGCCTTCTATTAAAGACGACCGGTCCGTCCATCTTACCTGATTGACTTCTTTCTTTTGAACAGTTTTTGCATCACAGTCTATTTGAACAGTCACACCAATACAAAGCAACGATTATAGTATTGCTATGTTTTCACTTCTCAACACTATAGTTTGTAATTTACTTCTTTACATTCTTAGAAAACGAGTAAACTCTTAGGAATATGAAGAAAGTTACAAAAGGACTGATAGAAGTTACTTAAGAATTTTACACTTAGCTCTTTTACAGAAGTATGCATGCGTGCTAAGTCATTTCAGTCATATCTGACTCTGGGACCATACGGACTATAGCTCACCAGGCTCCTCTGTCCAAGGAATTCTCTAGGCATACTTAGAGAGGAATGTACATGCTTACATCATGAATATTTAACCTGTGTGTTTTTAAACTTGTTAAGGTACATCAATATTTTTAAAGTTTAAAATTGTCCTAAATATTATAAAAGTTATAGGAAATAGAATATTATCTTTTGGGGAAAAAAATGATCAATGTCAGAGGCCAAAATAAAAACCCTGTGAGAGAACTATCAGTAATTATGGAGACTAGATACAGGATGGGAGAAAGAAGTTTGGATTAAATTAAACTGTGGTAGAAAAATGTAAAAGTACTTTCTTATAATTGAAAAAGAGTCCTCAATAGGATTTCACACAGCCTCATACAGCNGCCTCATACAGCCCCATTGCTCCTTAAATTTTCTTTTTTTGTCTTATCTCATGAAATGAGATAAGAAAATGTATATACACTAGAAACTTGAAAAAAAATGAATCTGTTTGGTCCTTTGATCAATTTTAAGTAAGAAATTATCCAGCTTTCCTGTTCAAATGCAATCTAAGGTTGTATGTGCTGTTGCTGTGCTGTGCTTAGTCGCTCAGTCGTGTCCGATGCTTTGTGACCCGTGGACAGTTATATGTGATCTGCCTGCAAAATCCTAACGTCATTCTCAAATGATGCACACACTGGCGTATTTAGTTATACACTTATTATCCTCCTCATCTTATGCAGAATTAAGTCATCAAGACCACAAGAGCTTTTGCTTTAGTTCTGTAGACAACTAAGTCATCAGGTAAAAGCTTTTTGAGAATCACTGTTTGTCTGCTGGAATAGCCAGAGCTTTTCCTTGAATCCTGAGATTTTCAGTGTTTTCTGAATAATATCATGAAAAATAACAGCTCTGTTATTACCACTAACTAATCATCCCTAATGAATTCCTTTACCGTACTCCTCCAGTCTTTTCAATTGTTTTGTACACCTCTAATATCTTGTATTAGAATTATTAATACTTGAATATAATGTGGCTTTTAATTTCCTGATCAAGAGCTATCTGATAGAAACAGTGATATTTATACTATTTTAAATTTTATACAAATGGCAACCTACTCTACCTACTCTTCCTCAATTTTCTTTTTCACTCATTTACACGTTTGAGATGAATCCATGTTAATACATGTACTTTTATTCATTTTAATTGGTATATAATGTGCTGATGTTTTATTTACTACAATTCATTTATCCATTTTTTTTCCAGTTAAGTCATTTTTCAGTTGGTTGTCAGTGTTTTGATATCACAATAAGATTAGAATGAAAATCCTCTTATTTGTCTTGTCTATATAAAAAAGAATTCTTTTTAAGGATTTATGTAAGGAGTAGCATTCATTCCATCAATGGTATCAGAGTTTCCTATGTTATGCTAATTAAAGCTTAGAATCATCAAACTTTATAAAATTATGTCAATAAGTAATGAACAGTATTGCATTATCATTTTCATTTGAATTTTTAAATTTCTCCTGAATAAAAACATAAATTCAGCTGCTTTATGTAATATAAAATTTTAAATTTTTCTTACATGTGTTTTTGCTTAAAAAGCTATTTTATAATAAGAGCTGAAAAGACCATTAAAAATAAGCAAGCTATTGAATATTATACTATAAAACATAAGAAAATACAAATTGTTCAAGGATGATGATTTTCTATAATTAGGTTATGAATTTCTCAATAATTGGCTTCATATTTTTATTTGTAAATCCTTTGAATCAAATTTCCAGTTAAAGATGAAAGAATAGAGACATTTCTATTCCTTATGTTTGAAATCAGCCAAACATTTCAAAGAACAAAATAATTGTAAATACCACCTCCAATGAACTAGAAAATAGCCACAATCAATGCCCAATGACAAAAATTTGAAATCTGGGTTAGTTTGAAGGTGAAAGCCAAGAAGGATATATACATCTGTAGATCTAGTGCAAATTTCAGAATTTTTCTAAAGTAAAAGGGCCTCATCAAAGTCCCTGTCCCAGGGCTGATCTTCAGAATGGACTGGCTAGATCTGCTTGCAGTCCAAGGGACTCTCAAGAGTCTTCTCCAACACCACAGTTCAAACGCATCAATTCTTCGTCGCTCAGCCTTCTTCACAGTCCAACTCTCACATCCATACATGACTACTGGAAAAACCAAAGCCTTGACTAGATGGACCTTAGTCAGCAAAGTAATGTCTCTGCTTTTGTATATACTATCTAGGTTGCTCATAACCTTTCTTCCAAGGAGTAAGCGTCTTTTAATATCATGGCTGCAATCACCATCTGCAGTGATTTTGGAGCCCCCCAAAATAAAGTCTGAAACTGTTTCCACTGTTTCCCCATCTATTTCCCATGAAGTGATGGGACCAGATGCCATGATCTTCGTTTTCTGAATGTTGAGCTTTAAGCCAACTTTTTCACTCTCCTCTTTTACTTTCAAGAGGCTTTTTAGTTCCTCTTCACTTTCTGCCATAAGATAGCCTATGTTAATTTTGCGATGTTTTCTATACATCAAGCAGATAGTTGGATATAGGATGCTGGAGTTCAGGGGAGAGTTGGATCCAGAGATAGGAATTTGGAAGTCCTCATTCACAGATGGCATTTAAAGCCAAGCTGAAGGAGTATGGCTTGAGGTGTGTGTTCTTGATGTGGTTCTTCTCTACAGGGAAATTAATGGGACTGGCAAATTGTGCTTAGAATTTCATTTATTTAAAAAGTTCATATCACATTCTGCCTGCTTTTTTTCTTGGTTTACTTGGTTTTATAGGTAACTCTTTCTATTGATTTTCAAATATAACCATTTCATAAAATACTTCTATTGCCTATCTTTCTTTAATTCCTTGAGCCAGATCCCAAAGGCCTACAGCCCTTTATTATTAAGCCCAGGTCTGGTGCCAGACCACTGAACTAGTTAAGTCTGCATTTTTCCCCACCATGATTTTTATAATACATGACCAAAAGTTACTACAAAGCCAATTATATACTTTGGGTCACCAAAAAAGACAGTCTGCCCAGGAGTGGTTAGGAGTTACACCTATTGTTCTGGCCCAATTATCAATAACACTCCCTTTCACTTTCCAAATTTGAGCAACAAATTTTATGTTCATCTTAACAATAGATGATATTTTTTTCTTCACAATTCATTAGATGAGTGTTAGCTACAGATTTTAACTCAAGCTATGTTTATCTATGATTGTGCTTCACAGAGTTGAGTAGTAAAAGGACATATTTTAAAAGGAAAATATTCTTTGGAACTCCTAATATCAATTATATATTGGTAAATAAAAATAAATATAAACTTGATATACAAATCTTATACTAGGTAACAATAGGCTTGCCTGGTGGCACATTGGTGAAGAATCTGCCTGCCAGTCAGTTGGGAAGATCCCCTTAAGAAGGAAATGGCAACCCACTCCAGTATTCTTGCCTGGGGAATCCCATGGACAGAGAAGCCTGTCAGGTTATATTCAGCCCATGAGTTCGCAAAACAGTCAGGCACAACTTGGCGACTAAACAACAACAGCTAGGTAACAATGTCAGATTTTTTAATTAAATGATAAAAAAAATCTTTATATAAACCATAAATTTGAAGATAATGATTATGATTTAATATGAAAATTGATGTTATTTTACAGAAGCTAAATCTCTTCTTAGAATATAACTATGGGTGTGTGTGGTCAGTCACTTTAGTCATGTCTGACTCTTTGTGACCCTAAGGACTATAGCCCATCAGGCTCCTTTGTCCACAGAATTCTCCAGGCAGGAAAACTGGAGTGGGTTGCCATGTCCTCCTCCAGGGGATCTTTCAACCCAGGAACTGAACCTATGTCTCCTTTATTTCCTGCCTTACAGGCAAATTCTTTATTGCTGAATCACCAGAGAAGTACTATAGTACTTATGAAAGTTTTTTTTTTTGAGTCCTCCCAGAAATCTCTTTTTACATAACTATAGGCTTCCCCTGGTGGCTCAGATGGTAAAGAATCTGCCTGCAAAACAGGAGACCCAGCTTCAGGGGTTGGGAAGGTCGGGAATGGTTGGGAAGATTGGGAAGCTCCTTTGGAGAAGGGAATGGCAACCCACTCCAGTATTCTTGGCTGGAAAATTTCGTGGACAGAGGAAACTGGTGGGCTACAGTCCATGGGGTCCCAAAGAGTCAGGCACGACTGAGTGAGTAATACCATCACCATGGAATTAGTACTCATCAAGCACACCATGCATCATTTTGCCTTCATTGGTATAAAAACATCGCTTCATTACCAAGTGTGTTTTGTTCTTTTCTCATTACTGACAAGTGAAGTTGTGCTAAGTTCCTTTTTTTCATCATAAAGCAAACATTGGTAATAAAAGCATTTAGTGATACTGATTATATGGTGATTCTTCAGATGGCCAGAATACACCTCTATAATTTCTTTTCATAATTTTATTCAAGTGGAAACACAGAATCTGAAAAGTTATGAAGATCTTTAAGAAGTTTGTCGAACCATATGAACCATACAACCATTTTTATTTGTAAAATGATGCTGAAAGTTTTAAGTCTGATAATTTATGCAGTAAGTAAAAAATGATCAATAAACATAAACAAATCCTCTTCTTACTAGGAATAAAAAATGAAAATTATTGACGA
>SJYQ01000359.1:80640-105116 GCA_006410935.1 Redunca redunca | reverse complement strand
TATAGAAAAAATATAAAATATATAGTATATTATATATGATATATTATTTAATATATAAAAAGAATGATAACAAAATAAAATGGCTGAAATTACTGTCAGAAATCATGTTAAATTTAAACAGGTAAAATTATATTATTAAAGAGATTATTGTTAGTAAAGAAAAAAATAAAACAAAATCCACTATGATCTGCTTATAAAAGAAAATACTCCTAAAGCAAAACCACACGTAAAGACTGAGTATGTAGAATGTTAATACCAGTATTGTGGTTAGTCACTCAGTCATGTATGACTATTTGTGGTTCCATGGGCAGTAACCCACCAGGATCCTCTGTCCATGGAATTTTCCAAGCAAGAATACTGCAGTGGGTTGCCACTTCCTACCGCAGGGGGCCTTCCTGACCCAGAGATAGAACCCATATCCCTTGCATCCCCTGCATTGGCAGGCAGATTCTTTACAACTAGCACTCACTGGGAAGCCAGTCTCAATACTGCTGTTGTTCAGTCAGCAAGTCATGCCCAACTCTTCGTGACCCCATAGACTGCAGCACGCCAGGCTTCCCTGTCCCTCACCGTCTCCCAGAGTTTGTCCAAGTTCATGTCCTTTGAATCGGTGATGCCATCTAACCATCTCATCCTCTGTTGTCCCCTTCTCCTTCTGCCTTCAATCTTTCCCAGCATCAGGGTCTTTTAAAGTGAGTCAGCTGTTGGCATCAGGTGGCCAAAGTATTGGTACTTCAGCTTCAGCATCAGCCCTTCCAAAGAGTGTTCAGGGTTGATTTCCATATTTACTAACATCAATATTAATACCAATCAAATAGAATTTAAATAAAAATACATTAAGAGAAGTAAAACATTTAAATATTGATAAAAGCATAATCATCACAAACTTATATGCGTATAAAACATAGCTTCAAAATATATAAAACAATAGCTGACAGATGTACAAAAAGAAATGGACTAATTTACATTCATAGTGGATTATTTTCACAGAAACTACTGATAGATCAAGTAAATTAGCAAAACTGCGGAAACTCAGAGAGGGGGTTGCCAACATGGTTAATTGTAGTAATCCCTCCAATCTTTTCTACTCTTGATTCTTTTGAGATAATATTACATTATTTAACCTACTGATTCTTTATGATAGATTGTGCTATTCAAGAGGTAACATGTTCCTCTGTGTTCTATTTTTTTCTATCACGGTATTCTTAACAATTAGATTTTCCCTTTCATCTCTAAAGTTGCCCTTCAATTTCTGAAAGTTAAGCATCTTACTATAAACTTTGAGAAATGCATCCTATTTATAGATTCATTTGTGGAGAATTGACATTTTCTACAACATTGAGTCATCCTACTCGAAAAATACAGTGTTTGTGTCCACTGTAACACCTTCAGCAAAGTTGTACAATTACTTCTTTCATATCATTATTGTGCTCTCTGGAAGAAGAGTATTATATGTAAAAGCTGTTAGTAGTTAAAAGTGTGATGTAGCAATCTGCTTTACAGTGTTATGTTGGGTAATAACTTTCTAGTTCATCCAGTCCTTTCCCTTAGGTACACTATGAAATTATCTTTATAACCATTGGCCTTTCATTCATTGACTCATTCAAGAAATATTTATTTGGGATGTAATTCACATTATGAGTGAGTCCTGGGACATAATGGAAAATAAACTGTCATCTCTACCTTCAAGAGGCTTACAAATCTGAGTAACGAAAGAAAAAGAAATCAATAGATCCAAAAACTGAATGAAAAAACAAAAGAAAAAAGGAAGGAAAGAAAGAATAAAAAAAGGAGACCTCAGACTACATATTATGGGCCCAAAGATAACTCCCAGATTCATTTTTCAACCTACATCAATGTAATGTAATGTATGATTTATTAAGGGTTGAAAATAGATTTAAATATGTAAATAAAGTATTTATATTAGCAAGTGGATACTTTAAAATGCTGTGATAAACAGAAGAACAAATGCTGAAGCTTATTTTTGAACTAAAGGACACTATTGTGTCTTACTTCCATATATGCTTTTTTTCAGGTGTTTGGATTGCTTTTAGTTCAGCATAGTTTATTGTGGACAGTTTTCTGGCTAATTCGCTGACTTGCCCTTTAAAAATTTAAATATCTGGCAGGCATCAGACTTATTGGAATAATTACAATCCACCCCAAAATGAAACTATCTGTTGACATTTTAAATTGGCTTATTGTTACAATACTACCAAGGACTTTTAAAAATCAAATTCTGTAAAAAGCAGCTTGAGGTAGACGAACAAAAATAATTCACATTACTCAAAAAGATATTTTTTATTTAATACCTAGGGCAAACTAATTGAAAATCTAAAATTATCCTGCTTTCCTGTAGAGTATGAAAAGGGATTATAACATGAAAAAAATTTCTTAAATCTGAATACTCCATACCATTGTTACTTATATTTCCATTGTCAGCTTTTCCTATCAGGTGATATTTAGGTCTGCATTAATGGATTAAGAGTCATTGATCTCAGTTGGAAAATATGAGTCACTCTTGCTGATCACTGTGTGCTATTGCCAAAGCCGCCTGCTTTGCTAGCAAAGTATAATTCTATTGAAGTTCGTCCCAAATAATCATCTGTATAAACAATGATATGTGGTTTTAAACTTGAAGCACATTCTCTAACCAGCTGAACTAACTACTCTATTTAACTTTTTCTTAAGAGCAATGCTACATGCTGTGACTTTTTCTAATGAAAAAAAGTTGTTTTCAAATGGAATATAGTGATAGTTTATTTGATCAGATGCTGGATCTTTATCACAGGAATTTTTGCCCAAGATTCACCATCTAATTCAAAAATCTAACTTAATGGGATCCTTTTGATATACTTTGGATCAGAGTTTAGATCAGAATCATAATTCAGTCATTAAGTTAACAAATCTTTATTGAACATGTATCATGAACAGTGCAATTTAATGTGTTCTTGGGATCAAAATAGAAAAAAAAAATGGCCTCTGTCTTCTACAGAATATCTAGAGGCATAGATGCAAAAATAATTACGCCTCAGTGAACTAATCACCAATCTGGTTTAATACAAGTGAATTTTTTAAAGGTTAAAATTGGGAGGATATATAGAAACAAGTGGCTTCCCAGGTGGCTCAGTGGTAAGGAATCCGCTTAAATGCAGGAGACAACAGTTCAATCCCTGGATCAGGATGATCCCCTGGAGAAGGAAATGGCAACCCACTCCCAGTGTTCTTGCCTGGGAAATCCCATGGACAGAGGAACCTGGAGGGCTCCAGTCCACGAGGGTTGCAAAGAGCTGGACACGACTGAGCAACTGAGCACAAAAACACACACAGAGACAAACAGGAAGTAACTGGTGAATTGTCTTTTAAGCTGGTTTCAGAAGGAGTGGGTCAGGCACTGAGTTTATAAAGTAGAGATGCTTAGACAGATTAACCTGATTTACCTCTGTGCTTTCTACCTTCCAGCTGTGTGATTTTCGCTGTGCTATTTAAACTATCATTAAAACCATATGAATACTCTACCGTATCAGATAGTGTGAGGATTAAATTAAACAATAACGGGAAAATGACTGGTGTAGTGTCTGGTAAATATTCCACAAATATTAGGTAAACTAGTAGTGTAGTTATAAATATTTCACAAGTATTAGCTAAAACTAGTATTGCTCGCGAGAAAGGGAACAGAATGTATAGGCATATAAAATATGCTTGTGGCACCTTGGGCTATACCTGAATGAGTGGTGGGAGGTGGAACTGGGCCAGACTGTAAACAGCCATATGTGTCACGATAAGAAGCTGCTCACTGTTAAAATCTACCTTGAAACTTATTGCTCAATATCTTATAATGGTAGGTATTGTCCATGTCAATTGAGATAATTTTAGATTGTTTTATTACATACAGTTAAAGAATGCCAACAGATTTGCCAGGGCTTGTGACATGACATTTCTCTTCATTGGGAGCAAGAGGGGATCGAAGGCATAAAAAAGAATGAGTCTTAAAGTGACGATGCATAGCCAGGGTATTAGTGAAAAAAGTGAAGTTGTTAGTCTCTGAGTCACGTCTGACTCTTCTGACTCAACAGACTGTAGCCCACCAGGCTCCTCTGTCCACAGAATTCTCCAGGCAAGAATACTGGAGTGGGTTGCCATTCCCTTCTCCAGAGGATCTTCCTGACCCAGCAATGGAACCCAAGTCTCTTGCATTGCAGGCAGATTCTTTCACGTCTGAGCCCCCAGAGAAGCCTCCAGCAGGGTAGTATGGGAAGTCAAAGCTCTTCTGCAGGGATGTGCTTTACTCCTCTTTGTTTCCAGGGAATAGGAATGAAATACTAAACCAGGAGGTGTTGGTTGGTCACACCCAGCACAGAGGTTGGTCAGTGAGGCAGATGGGAGTTTTGCCTTTATGGACTTCTTACCCAGAAGTGTTTTTTGAATGGTACATGTATCACTATAATGCAATCAAATGAGAAATGTAATGATCTCTTTCCTAAAGAGAAGAAAACAGGTTTGAACAAGTAGTTTGCACAAGTTACACATTTGTTTAATGGTGTTAAAGATGTGAACGTTGTTATGTGTCAGCCACCTCAAGTTTTCTTCCCCTTAAACTCCAGGGCTTTCCTCTAGCTAAAACTTTGTACACCTGATGTTGTAATTCAGGCCATATTGTTGGTGAATACTGGCATTTTTTATTAAAAAAAATTTTATCTGTGTGTTTTCTGGACAAACAATAAAAATTATAAGCAAGGTCACATCTAAATTTTA
The DNA here is from genome assembly GCA_006410935.1 of Redunca redunca. Classification (NCBI taxonomy): domain Eukaryota; kingdom Metazoa; phylum Chordata; class Mammalia; order Artiodactyla; family Bovidae; genus Redunca; species Redunca redunca. The sequence goes on along the minus strand of SJYQ01000359.1, from coordinate 100,361 downwards.
ATATGTAAGTATCTGGAAACAGACTTTAATGCATTATAAAACTGCAAAGACACACACTCAGCAAAACATCATATCCCTGGCAAGTTGTAACGTATATATTTAATTTATTTTATGGTCTATCCATTAGCTTAGAGAAAAGCCTAAGAAAATAAAGGTAAATGTCACATACTGACACATTTTTAGTGTCTGTTTGAAGGAATTTTTAAAAATACATCTTTTTTAAAGGCTACAAGCAAGTGTGTGTGTGTGTGTGTGTGTGTGTGTGTGTGTGTGTACTCAGCCATGTCTGACTCTTTGGGACCCAATGGATTGTAGCCCACCAGACTCCTCTGTCCATGGAATTTTCCAGGCAAGAATACTAGAGTGGGTTGCCATTTCCTCCTCCAGGAGATCTTCCCTACCCAGGGATCAAACCCGTCTTCTGCATTGGCTGGCAGATTCTGTACCACTGTGCCACCTGGGAAAACCTATAAGCACATACTTATCATTAAATTAAAAATATTGCACAAAACCTTTTTTAAATGAGAGCTTTTTAAATATCTACCACAAGACTGAAGATGAATAGATTTTACTGGGAGAGAAGGATGAAGTCTAGGAACTCATTGTAATTTAAAGATTGTTAGACTTACAAAGATGGCGTCACCATTAACTGCTTCAATTATTCACTCAATATCCAATTACATTTTGACTGACCTTGTCTTTGGCTGTGGATGCAGAAGGATGAACAGTACAAACATTGTCACTGGTAATATTAGTAATTGCTGCAGAGAACAGAAATCTCTGTTGCATGCAGAAAATGATTTAACAAATGACTCTGATGCTTACGAAATTGTGGGGAAAGCTGGAGGAGTGGATTCTAATCTAGATCTCCCAGAACACTATCAAAAAGGGATGAGTACAGTCAGAAAGATGGGAGTGATGAGGTCATCCTGGTATCATTGACATCTAATTCATCAGTATAGCTGTACATTGGAGGCAACCAACCACTGGCGAATCTGCCACAATTGTTTCTTCTTTTAATTAACTGATTTATTTTAATTGAAGGATCATTACAATATTGTGATCGTTTTCATCATACATAACTGCTTCTAAATGATGGCTAGGATCCTGTCTCCACCTCTGCTGCACCTGCTTCTAAATATACACTAAGCTGGATACTGGACACTGGGACAAGCCTGTAGAAAAACCTATGTCTTCAGTCTCTGGCTTGATAGCAGAAAACAGTCCTAAACAGCAAAAGGATGGATTCCACCTCGGGTCCAAATTTCACAGGAGTATATTTCACAGGTGGAGCATGATTCCCATGCAGAAGTCTAGATGTAAAGAAGTCAGTTCACTTTCTACCCCTAGAGCAGGGAGGCAGGTAGAGGTGCAGGTACAGATGTTCCATGATACCTGCCACAGCGAGAGGATGCCCCTCTTACCAGGTTTTATCTTACCCAAGAAGCCAAGTGCATATGTGCATGCTTGCATGCTAAATTGCTTCAGTCATGTCTGACTCTTAGCAACCCTATGGACTGTAGCCAATCAGGCTCCTTTGTCCGTGGGATTCTTCAGACAAGAATCCTGGAATGGACTGCTACCCTCTCCTCCAGAGGATCTTCCCGACCCAGGGGTCAAACACATTTATCTTGGGACTTCTGCTTTGGCAGGCAGGTTCTTTACCACTAGCACCACCTGGGAAGCCCACAAGACATAATTAAAAATAGGTCTTCCCAAGTGGCTCAGTGATACGGAATCCGCTTGCTAATGCAGAAGACACAGGAGACACGGGTTCCATCCCTGGGTCGGGAAGATCCCCTGGAGAAGGAAATGGAAACCCACTCCAGTATTCTTATCTGGAGAATCCCATGGATGGAGGAGCATGGCAGGCTACACACCATAGGGTCACAAAAAATCAGATACGACTGAAGTGACTTAGCACACACAGGCATGACTGAAGTCATGTCTTGAAAACTGCTTATAAGATTGGGTTTGAAGTCTTGTGTAAAATACTTACTGTTGCATGCACGGAAATTTGTTATTAATTACATATTGCTTTTATTGAGTCAATATTGGCCTACATATTGCAAAACTTTATTCGTGTGGATGGATTGTGACTTTTCCATGACTGGTAGAAAAAGTGCATGAAACGTGATTTTGGGATGTGAATTAATTTCATCTATATCAGAATCCTGATTTTGTGAAGTTTCAAGAAATGGAAGGATCAGAGTAATATAAATCAATCCAGGTTTGGGGCTTATTTGAAAGATGAATTAATTACATAGATACATTTGTGGTTTTTCACTGTTCCACCAATAAAATAGCTCTCTATTATCTAACATGTGCAAGCTTAAGTTTTGCTTTCTCTGTGGCATAAAGCTCCAGATAGAGCAAGAGTTTAATGCAAAATAAAATTCTAAGCAGAAACTGAGTTCTATCTTTACAACGTAACTGTTCCAAACTTTAGTTAGCTAATATCTTTTTTTTTTTTTCATAACTTGGCTCTTTTTTCAATCTTGCTAACTCTAGCCTCACAGGTGCTTTTTAATGTCTATAGTCCATTTTACAATGTTCTTTACATAAAAGGGGTGAAAAGCTTTCTCGCTTTCTCGGCTCATCCTATCTACTCTGAGCATTGTAAGACCTTCCTCCCCAGAGGACAGACTTCTAAATTCCTCCCAATGTAGGTCAGGCCAGATCCATTATTCTCTGTCTGCCTACTGGCATTTCTTTTTCTCTGCACAAAAAGGGTTACACATTCCCTGACTGTGTTATGTTTGTTGTTCATTGTTAAACTAAATTTGTTGAAACAACATTGAGCAGGTAATGGCCTCCTCTCGCCACAGAATGGAATCTAAAACAGTGTCTGCAGCAGTCTTTCTAGATATTCTGCCCAGATACCCCAGTCACTTTCTCTGTACATACTCATGGCTTCTTACTGTGAATGCCTGTAACTCTCCCCAGGGGGCCTCTGGTGGCGCGAGCACGCACAGCTCTGAATAGGGCAGGCAGAGCCTCTAGGGGTTTAACAGTCCTTAGGTGCAGCAGTGTGTTAGTCGCTCAGTCATGTCTGAATCTTTGCAATCCTGTGGACTGTAGCCCACCAGGCTCCTCTGTCCTCGGAATTCTCCAAGCAAGAATACTGGACTGGGTAGCCAGTAAAGAATCTGCCTGAATGTGAGACTCTCCCCAGGTTTGATCCTTGGGTCAAAAAGATCCCCTGGAAAAGGAAATTGCCACCCACTCTAGTATTCTTGCCTGGAGAATTTCATGGACAGAGGAGCCTGGTGGGCTACAATTCATGATATTGCACAGAGTCGGACACGACTGAGCAACTAACACTTTTCACTCTCTAAAGTGCAGCCGTCAGCAGTGAGGATTGCTTGCATGCACGCTCAGTTATTTCAGTCGTGTTTGACTCTGTGTGCCCCTATGGATTATAGCCTACCAGGTTCCTCTGTCTATGGAATTCTCCAAGCAAGAATACTGGAGTGGGTTGCTATGCTCTCTTCCAGGGAATCTTCTCTACCCAGGGACTGAACTCACCTCTCTTGCATCTTCCGCCTGGCAAGCGGATTCTTTGCCACTGAGCCACCAGGGAAGACTCAGCGATGAGGTTTAGGAGATGGTAAATAAATGGCCCAGTTTTTCACCATTTTGGTGGGACAACTCTGGAACAGGTTCTATTCTTCTTCCCGGAGTTGGCACAGAGACTTCCAGTAGCTGTGCATTCATTAATAAAGTGCCCTGTGTCATCACCTTCTTTCACCTTCCTGTGCATGGGTGCATGCTCAGTGGTGTCCGACTCTGTGTGATCCCATGGACTGTAGCCTGACAGACTGCTCTGTCCATGGAATTTTCTAGGCAAGGATACTGGAGTGTGTTGCCATTTTCCTACTCCAGGGGATCTTCCTGACCCAGAGATCAAACCTGCATCTTCTGTGTCCCCTGCCTTGGCAGGCAAATTCTTTACCACTGTGCCACCTGGGAACCCTGTTTTACCTTCATATACCCCTATAAAGATGTTCTCTGGAATCACATTCCAAATAAACTAATTGCACTCAAATCCTTGTCATAAGGTGAGCATCTGGAAGAAACCAATACAAAACAGTGACTAAATTGTTTAGAAAGAAGGAAGGAAAGAGAAAAGTGAAAATTTAATAAATTTAGTCAATTAGTCACTTAAGCATTCAGCTTGACGGAATGAATAACCTAATTCTTACCATACACATATTCTGGACAAAAGTTTGAAAATAGAAGCTGCTTTCCAAAATAGCACATATGAAGAGAATTGCTGTAATCTTTTGGCCTTTCTGTCTCTTAGGGATGGAACATAATGAAGAAAGTGCACTGGCTTGGGAATCAAGCCCACTTCTTCACCAGCTGTGTGAACTAGAGCCTTTCCACTCCCTAAATGGGGACAGTGTGAAAAAAGATAAGCGTTGAGAGCCATAATCATCGCTTGCTTTCCCTTGAGCTTAATTTGTTATATTTGAGTTCTGGTCTGGTTTCCTTTTTAGAAGTTGACGGTTCCAAAACAAAAAGTAGATAAACAGCTAGACCATCAGGCCTTCGGAGATGACAGCTGACTTAAGATATTCTCAGAAAGACTAGAATTGCATCATTGTTTCTTAGAATTTTCTCCATACTTTTCTTATAGTTTCTGATATTCATTATGGTCAAAAGTAATAATTTTTCAAATGCAGCCCTAAACTTAATTTGAAAGAGTAAACGATAAAATATATTGTTTTTCCAGGACCATTTGCTAAGAGGAAAAGCAAACTATTAGTATCTAGTTGTGATAAAAAAAATCTTACCTCTATTCCTGTGTAAATAAGTAATTAAATAGATGGAGAAACAGTGGAAACAGTGGCTGACTTTATTTTTCTGGGCTCCAAAATCACTGCAGATGATGATTGCAGCCATGAAATTAAAAGACACTTACTCCTTGGAAGGAAAGTTATGACCAACCTAGACAGCATATTAAAAAGCAGAGACATTAATTTGCCAATAAAGGTCTGTCTAGTCAAGGCTATGGTTTTTCCAGTGGTCATGTATGGATATGAGAGTTGGACTGTGAAGAAAGCTAAGCACAGAAGAATTGATGCTTTTGAAATATGGTGTTGGAGAAGTGTTGAGAGTCCCTTGGACTGCAAGGAGATCCAACCAGTCCATCCTAAAGTAGATCAGTCCTGGGTGTTCATTGGAAGGACTGATGTTGAGGCTAAAACTCCAATACTTTGGCCACCTTGATGTGAAGAGCTGACTCATTTGAAAAGACCTTGATGCTGGGGAAGATTGAGGGCAGGAGGAGAAGGGGACCACAGAGGATAAGATGGCTGGATGGCATCACCGACTCAATGGACATGGGTTTGGGTAGACTCCGGGAGTTGGTGATGGACAGGGAGGCCTGGCAATGCTGTGGTTCATGGGGTCACAAAGAGTCGGACATGACTGAGCCACTGAACTGAACTGAAACATACTAAAATCACATGTGTTTAAGAATTATTATAAAATCAACAAATATTGATTGATTGCATCTTAGGAATGAGAGATGTGTACTCAGTCTATGGGGTTTCACAAATCTTTCTAGGATTGTACTGGTTACACTGGTTTGTGATATTGAAGGAAACTTGGTTCCACTTGCACACAGACACAGTAAAGCCAATCTACTGACACCAGGTTGTGGTGAAAATACAGTGTTTGTTGTAGGGCGCCAAGCAAGGAATCCAGGGCAATTAGTGCTCAAAACACTTGAACCCCTAGATGTGTTTCAACAAAGCATTTTTAAAGGCCAAGTGAGAGGAGCGTGTGTATGATCAGTTCATGCACAGTTCTCTAGCTGATGGTGAGGTACCAGGATGGTATCACACTATCCATCCTTAGGCTCCAGTTGGTCTGGAGGCTATGTGCTCATGGTCATCAGGTAGTTAACTTCTTCCATTTGATGGGAGTTTCAGCATCTTCGAAACTACTCAGGAAATGTGCATCAGACACTCCTGTGTGTGTGCTCAGTGGTGCAGTCGTGTCCAACTCTTTGCCACCCCATGGACTGTAGCCCACCAGGCTCCTCTGTCCATGAGATTTTCCAGGCAAGAGTACTGGAGTGGGTTGCCATCAGATACTCCTATCTGGGTACTTCAAAGAGGATCTAAAGCAGAGGATATGAGCAAGGTGTTTGTCACGGGAAGGCCCTTAGGGTCCTTCCCGGTTACAATTGTCCTGAGAGAGGCATGGGAGACCCAAGGATCTTATTCCTCCTATTTTACAAATAAGGTCGGTCACACTCAGAGAGGGTAAATGAATTTGCCAGAATCTCAAAGCTAAACAGCAGTACAGGCAGGAACTTGAATCTCAGCCTAACAGTTTCCCTTTTCATGTGCCAGTTTGTAAGTTTCCATCTCAGTGTACTGAAGTATGCTTAAGAAAGGAGAACATATAATCCCTTTCATAACCTAGCACTTTTCTTTATGGACTGTTCTTATTGAAATGAAGTAAGAAATCAAAATATAGTGAGCTGGGCATCCGTGTCTCATGACAACAGCCAGTTTTCTTTTATGGATATTAAACATGTTTAATTTAGAATGAAAAGTCAGGAGGTAGGAGTCCCTGGAGGCTCAGGGATGGGCCCTCACAGGCAGCTCTGGCTCCACTGTCCTTGGTTTTACACTCATGACATCTAGAGCCTGATTAGCCTTTACCCATTGTAAGATTCCTTACCTCACTGGTTTCGTCTGGGAAAACTGCCGTGTGAAAATTAACGAAAATTTTCAAATTACCGTGAATGACTCCAGTGTTTTTAGAAGTTTCCTATGTGGTCTCCTATCACATCTCCAAAAATTGAATCCAAATACTGATTTTTTTTCCCCTGACATTCTATATTGAATAATCTGAGTTTCAGCACATTCACTGTTGGACCCTTTGGAGGTTCATTCTCGATGCTTCACCCAAAGGGGAAAGGAACAAGTTAAGGCAGAGTGAACTGAACAGGTACCATTGTAAAGGGGAAGAAGTGGATCCTTGCCATGGGCACCCTATTCAGGCTACAACCTGCTCAAAGCGAGGACACATATGAGCCTTTTTTATCCAGAGATCTGTCTGGCGCACATCAGGCGGCGTTACTTGATCACAGCAGGATAAAAATTCACACCCAGGGCAAATCTGTAAACACCAGCTTAATCTGCATGGGAAGAGACACTGTCATCTCTTCTGACAGAAGAAGCCTCCAGGACGCATTCCAGCAGTGACAGTCACCTCAGCGTCTTAAAATCCTAGCAAATTTATTACGGAACTGTACAAAACGTTAAAAAGCTGCATTGGGCAAAGATAATAAGTTTATATTGTGATTAAAAGAAAACTGTTTATTATGCTAGGACCCGCATTGTTTTCAACACTGTTACAGACACCATCTTTTTCATATACTATTACATCTTCAAGCAATCTGACTAATATTATCTTAGCACATTCACCCAATAGAATAGGTTAAAGATGATCATTCCCAAATTTAACTTAGTTTCTTAACATGTGTCAGTGCAAAGAAAAACAAAACAAAAGACACAAAATGAGATTCGGGGTAATTTTTAGGGAAAGACAGGAGCAGACTTATAAGCTACCTGGAAAAGAATTCTCAGTTGTTATAAAAATTGAACTGGTTTAAGTAATGAAATATAGTTAATCTACAAAATACAATTTTCTCCAAGTCCCAGAAAGATTTCATGTGAATCTTCATAATACTAAATTTAATGAAAGACAAATAACCACCCAATCCTCCTTCTCCACACAGAGAAATCTAGAGAACCCTGAGTTTTGAAATCTTATTTCTTTGTAAACTGAGAATTCTAACTATCAGGGGTAGTGGTTGTGGAACAGTCAAGAACACCTTCTTGGAATTTGATGAATGCTCTCAATTTTCTTTCAGGAAAAAAAAAATCATATACAGACAATTTGGTGTACAGCTTCAGGGAATTTACTGGTGCCCTAAAATTATATTGTCTTCTGTTAAGAACCCCTAATGTATGCATTCAAGTGAATGATCTGTTCTGAATATGGCCCGAGTACTAAGGAAGGATGGGCAATTCCCAAAGTCACTCGGAGTTGTCCTCAAAGTTGGAAAACATGGACTTTAAATTTCTTCTTAATGCTCTGCCTGAGTTCACCTGAGAATTGCTTGACTTTCTGCTTCACTTTCATTTAATTCAACATCCTGGCTAATTCTTGAGCAAACATATGTTTGACTATACATATATGGAGAGAAACATATTGAAACTATTAAGTGTAAAAAAAATGGGCAACATTAGTTACTTCCATATATGTTCATTTGAATAAGGTGAAGCATCAAGAAAACTAGTTACCAAGAGCCTTATTTATCCAAGATGAATACCTAGAGATATTCCTTAGTATTAGTGTCAGCGTTTGCAAGAAAAAATTATCCCATTAAAATAGCCCTCATGAATAATTCAGAGAGTTCAATTTAATGGAGAAAGGAGGAGACAGAAACAGGTTATCAAATTTGTTGGAAACCCATGTTGCTGCACAGCACTTTTTTTATGAGCAGTCATAATGTAGGTTATTCTTTGTTCTGTATCTACATGAAGAAGTACATCTCAACATTTAATTTGTTTATCTTCAGTATTCTGCTTCATAACATTCATAAAGGCATTTTTCAAATAATATTTTCTGAAAAAAAATGTGTTCTCACTGTGGATTCCAGATTATGATGATGACTGTACTTTTTTGCCATTGTTCATAAGAAATGTTTGTCAATGTTGAAATAGTAACAGATGAAGGAAATATACATGGGATGGCAACATTTCTGCATGGTAAAGAAAGATCATTAAGTGATTGGGGTGGATACAACATTTCAGTATTGGCCAGGGTAGAGTCAAAAAACAGAAGCCACTCTAGGAAGCCCTTGAATGAAGGGTTGAGTGCAGAAAATGTAGCTAAATCCTTACACAGCATTTGGGAGAGCTGGGGGCAGTGTGTGTGTGGGGGGGTGGGGGGGTGGAGCAAGAGGGAAGAAGACATTAATTCAAGAAGGACAGCAATAGGATTGAGTGGTTCACCAAGCATGAGAGCTTCTCTTCTTTATGAACGTCTCAAGGTCTACTGTTCCTCATGTAGGGAAGCTTGATATATGTAGGGTGTTTCAAAGTTTTTTGAGTTTTAACTATTAATTATTAATCAACAATCTTTCTTATTGTGTAGGTAGCATAATATTTTTCACTATGGAAAAAAATTGTATTCCCTACTTTTCTGTGTTTTGGGTGCCTGCTGTGTATCATATTAATCATCTTGCATGTATTTCACAGAGACAAAGTTGCAAATATTAACATGGACCAAATAAACACTAAGTTGTATAATGCTGATAATTTTAAGCACCAGCTCTTTTTCCTTATCATCATTGTCATCATCACACAAGGGACACTGACTTCATGATGGAAAGAAAATGCATAAACTTTTGTGGACCCTTCACTCAACCCTTTCAGGGGGTTATTATAAGGACAGTGAAAGTGGCAGTTTTAAGGAAGGCAGAAATGAGAAGGGTTGTGAGTTGGATTCCCTCAGAAGCAGAACCTGAGAAGGAGATTTTCCTTAGGATGCTTTTGGAATCAGCACCTAGAGAAGAGAAAGGAAGGAAGAAGCAAGAGTGGGCAGAAGGAGAAGGCATGCTGACAGGGAACTGGTTAGTCTCACTAGGAGCCTCAGGGAACCATTTGAGGTATCCTGAAGAGGGAACATACCCATCACAGCCATCCCAAGTTGGACCTGAAAGAACAAGCCCTTCATAACCCCATGTTCACTATTGAGTGTGGGTTGACCTAGGAAGAGGCATGGCTTTGGATAAGTTTTCTCCTTTCATCTATGGCCAACCCCAAAAAGGCTAAATAAGATTTAGGAGCTACCTGCCAGTAGCACTCACAGCATCTGGAAGAATAAGTCTTAGATTCCCAAAGGTAATAAGAGGAAAGATGGAATGGTCAAGTATTAGTACATTTCAGATAGAAAGAACAGTACATGGGGACAGATTCAAAAATAGGAAGGAATAACACCATGAAAAGAAAAACCTGAATGAGACAGGTCTTTGTAGGAACAGTTAGGGCAAGCGTAGTTGGGCCAAGTTATGAAAAGCATTAAAAGTCAGGCCAAATAATATAGTAATACATAGGAGATTCTTCTATTTGGCTTTGAAAGGAAAAGCCATGCATAAAGAGTAAGACTGCCAATGTGTAACAGATATATCAGACGGAGAAAGTCTTCAGTCAAGCATGTTGTAGAAAAAACTGGTGGTTACTTAATATCTAGTTCCTTCTCATATTTTTAGTAACTTGTTTTCTTAATAAACAGAGATTTTCCATGAAAAAAAAAGTAATCAGTGTGATCAATGAGATGTAAAGATAAATCAGGTAGGGCTTTAGGGAAAACAGTTTAAAGTGTGACTTCTTGCTCCCTCTACCTTCTTCCTGCTTGGAGTTCACACGATGGTTAGAGCTCCAGAACCCTGCCTAGATTGCAAGGAAGAGACCAGAAAGAACTGCAGAGACTTGGCTTCCTTGGTGACTCAGTGGTAAAGAATCTGCCTGCCAATGCAGGAGACATGAGTTGGATTCCTGGGTGGGGAAGATGTCTTGGAGAAGGAAATGGCAACCCACTCCAGTATTCTTGCCTGGGAAATCCGATGGACAGAGGATCCTGCAGGCTACAGTTCATGGGGTCCCAAAAGAATTGGACATGAAATGGCAATCCACTCCAGTACTATTGCCTGGAAAATCCCATGGACAGAGGAGCCTGGTAGGCTACAGTCCACGGAGTAGCAAAGAGCTGGATAGACTGAGTGACTTCACTTTCACTTTCACTTAGTGACTAAACAACAACTGGGCACTGGAGCCACTGAACCAATGCCAGCTGCTTTCTCCTTCGAGACATTTAATTACATGAAAAAATAATTATAAGCCTCTGTGTATTTAAGTCACTATGGTTGGATCTCTGATACATGCAGCCAAATTTATTTCCAACTGAAATAACCAATGGTTTGACAATAGACAAGACTTTTGATGAATCTCTGCTATTGAAAGAGAGTAAAGAAAACAGTTTTGCCCTCAAAAAGGCTACTATTAAATTAGGAAGATAAGACTACTGCCTTGAATTAATAATAACTGGTGTAATATATAATTAAGTACCTATTTAACTTCATACTGCAGAAGATATATCATACAGTTGAAAGAAGGGGGAAATTAATGAAGACTTGGTCATCAGAGAAGGTGTCACTATGAAGGGTAGACACAAACTAAGCCATGAATAATGGGTATATTTGCAGAGGAAAAGAGAGCAGGGAATTTAGGGAGAGCAAAATGATCAAGCTGGGAGTGAAGATGACATGCTTTTTGGAGTAGAGTCTGATTGATAGAAAAGGGTCAAAAATATATTTGGATAGCTGATGTATTTACAGAGAATGGGGGCGGGGGCGGACCCAGCAAATTGCAAAGGGAAGGGTGGATTTAGTGTGAGAAAAAGTAGAGAGCCACAGAAAGTGAAGGCAGAGCAGCCACTCTGATGACCTTGGGTGTAGCATGGACTAAATTTGAGAGAAGCATGGACAGAATACAACATTCAAAAAACTAAGATCATTGCACACAGTCCCATCACTTCATTGCAAATAGATGAGGAAACAATGAAAACAGTGACAGACTTTATTTTGGGAGGCTCCAAGATCACTGCCTCCAATGCGGGAGAGCTGGGTTCAATCCCTGGGTCGGGAAGATCCCCTGGAGAAGGAAATGGCAACCCACTCCAGTATTCTTGCCTGGAGAATCCTATGGATGGAGGAGCTGGGTAGGCTACAGTCCACGGGATCGCAAAGAATCGGACATGACTGAACGACTTCACCTCACCTCCAAAATCACTGCAGATGGTGACTGCAGCCATGAAATTAAGACGCTTGCTCCCTGGAAGAAAAGCTATGACCAACCTAGACAGCATATTAATACTTTGCTGACAAAGGTCTGTCTAGTCAAATCTAAGGTCTTTCCAGTAGTCGTGTATGGATGTAAGAGTTGGACTATAAAGAAAGCTGAGTGATGAAGAATTGATGCTTTTGAACTGTGTTGTTGGAGAAGACTCTAGAGAGTCCCTTGGACTGTAAGGAGATCCAACCATTCCATCCTAAAGAAAATCAGTCCTGAATATTCATTGGAAGGCCTGAGGCTGAAGCTGAAACTCCAATATTCTGGCCTCCTAATGCGAAGCACTGACTCATTGTAAAAGTCCCTGATGCTGGGAAAGATTGAACTCAGGAGAAGGGGGCAACAGATAGCATCACCAACTTGATGGACATGAGTTTGAGCAAGCTCTGTGAGTTGGTGATGAACAGGGAAGCCTGGCGTGCTGCAGTCCATGGGGTAGCAAAGAGTGGGACACAACTGAGTGACTGAACTGAACTGAACTGGACAGAAAGAGATCAGCCAAGAGACCACAGTAGTAACCCTGAGGGCAGGTGGTAAGAGGCTGAATCACATTGTGCAGTGAGAAAGGATGACGAAGTACAGATTCATGAGGTGGTTTCAAATTTCAGCTTATGGTCAATTTTTACCTATATGCATTTTAAAAAACAAACAAGAACCAATCATGACCAACATCCCAGCATGAACTTGATTGCTCTTCTAGGTAAAAGATTCTCATAACCCTCCTATGAGCCTTAAGAATAGAATAAGCCTTCACTGAGATCCCTCCCAAGAAGATGGTATTTCTAACAGCTTAAATTTTCTTTAGACTTTTAAAAGATTTTAGAGCTTTATTGATATAAAAGTATAATTTTCTTGTTAGGTACATTGCTAGTTTTTGTTCTTATTTTTTAAATCACACTGTGGTAAAAAGAGGGTTCCAGATTGGACCACTTGGGTTTTTGAGTACATTTTCCAAGTCCCAAGTCTATGTATGACCTTCCATGTTCCAAATGCTTGTACTCTGCATGTTTGTTTCCTAGGTGCAAGTGAGAATGGGCTTCACAGGTTGCTTAATGGTAAAGAATCTGCCTGTAATGCATGAGATGCAGGAGACGTGGCTTCAGTCCCTGGGTCGGGAAGATCCCCTGGAGGAGGGCACAGCAACACTCCAGTATTCTTGCCTAGATAATCTGATGGACAGTCGAGCCTGGTGGACTTCAGTCCATAGGGTCTCAAAGAGTCAGACACAACTGAAACGATTAAACATGCACGCACACATGCAAATGAGAATACCACTTTCTTCATTGGAGTGTTAATGCATAAAGAATTTAGAATGCCCTGGAATACAAGTGTTCAATAAATGTTAGGATTATTATTACTTTGAAGTTAGCTAATTTTTACCTAGTTCTTGGAGAAATAATGTTAGTTAATAAATAATGCTAATATGACATGCTGTCCTATCTGAAAGAAGTAACTACTTCTAATAAGAAAAAGAGAAAGAAAGAAACTTTTCCTCCAAGTCTTTAATATAACTGCCTCCTCAATAAAAATTCAATGTTTGCACATTTCTAGGCCTCAGGTCACCACCTAAAAACCATCAGGATAATTCATTATCACCACGGGCCAGTGGTTCAGGATTTTCATCACTGAAACATAGAAACATTGAGAGGCAGGCCTCTCCTAACACTCTCTCAATCTGTTTTCAGTCATTTATCCTTTGTCAATCTTGACTTCCCCTTCTGTAACGTGTGAGTTGAAATATATGCTGAATCAATCCCTCTTATTGTCAAGCAGTTCAGAGAAACACATATATTTAAGAGGACTTTTTAATGGACTTTGTTTTCATCACCAGCATTATATTGTCCATTGTCTCCTCTTCACACTCAGCAGAATTAACTTATAGAAAAGTCAGTTCCATTTTAGGAGTCTGTCTGATAAAGCCAACCTTGGTGAAAATGGGAAGTAAGCTATGTAGATGCTGGAAAACCTTTCCTCTCCAAATTCCCTCTCACACACTGTTGTTTGCTCTCCAAGGCCACTTCTTGGTAGCCTGGCTCTATCATTCCACATGTGTTGCTTCTCTGGCATCAGTGGTCTTCTAAGAATCAGACCCAAAGGAAAACTTCCTATTTCATTTTCAGAGAAATTAAATCCTTCCCTCAACTCACTGGACATAGGTTTGTAGAGATTCTGAAATACCTTGTGCTGCTGCTAAGTCACTTCAGTCATGTCCGACTCTCTGCGACCCTATAAACAGAAGCCCACCAGGCTCCCCCATCTATGGGATCCCCGAGGCAAGAACACTGGAGTGGGTTGCCATTTCCTTCTCCAATCCATGAAAGTGAAAAGTGAAAATGTAAGGGATGTCGCTCAGTCGTGTCCGACTCTCAGTGACCCCATGGACTGCAGCCTACCAGGCTCCTCCATCCATGGGATTTTCCAGGCAAGAGTACTGGAGTGGGGTACCACTGCCTTCTCCAATCTGTGCTAATAATATTCTATTCTGAGCTGGATCAAAGACTACAGAACAGAACAAAGACTCTGGCCTCACTAGGTCTCTGAACACGCCTGGGGTCTTCTCACTGGTTTTCTCATCAGGAAGCCAGTTAGTTTCATGGGATCCTAATCCCTGTCATGTTTAGCCCTCTATCTTTCCAGAAAACTTTCTCAATACATGCTACTGTGTGCTTCTGGACCTCATAGCCTCCTTCTCTGAGCCCTGTAAAATCCCAAATCCACTCTAAACAGCCTCTCTAGTTCCCAAAAAGCTCCTTCACTGCCAACCTTAAGTCACATTTGCTATTGGACTCTACTGTGCCCATTTCTTTTGTGAGTAGACAACGGAGGATGTCTTACTTCCATCTATGGATACACTTCTTTTTTAATTAAAAAGCTTTTTTTTTTTTACTGGAGTATAGTTGCTTTACAACGTTATGTTAACTTCTGCAGTACAGTAAAGTGAATCAGGTACACACACAGCCTCTCTGTTGTAGATTTCACTCCCATTTAGGTCACCACAGAGCATTGAATGGGTTCCTGCACTTTAAGAAGGTTCTCAGTAGTTGTCTATTCTGTATAGTCATATATATATATAAATATATACCAACCCCAGCCTCCCAATTTATGAATATACTTCTATTGGTCTCATTTATATGGAAAATGGAACACATTACATGGTTCTTGCACTATTACTTTTGCTTGTAGGAATATGGTGGTGGGCTTTTTTTTTTTTTTTACTTTTCTGATACATAAGCCAGTATTTAATCATCTCACTAGGCAAGATGAAAAAAAAATAATGATAAGAATATGAGAAAGAGAAAAATATCATTGTTTTAAGTTTCCAAATGTCTACCAAAAAAATTAGTACACTATAAAGTACTATATGCACAGATAAATTATTTTCTCATATGTTATCTCATTTAGAAAGTTAAAGTCTGAGGAGGGATGGCAGTTCTTAATTATTGCTACTTTTTTAAAGAGGAAACTGTGACTCCAAGTGGCAAGTGGTGTGCCTGGGTTTACTCAGTGAGAAACAACTCCCTGTTAGGGGCTGCCTGATGCGTATTCAGTGCCTCTCTCCACAGCTACAGGATTTCCCAGTTAATAACTTTAATTGTGATCATTTCTATGTCATATCAATATGGGACTTTTTAAATGCATGTAATTCTATCATACTATTAATTCATTATTTGTATTCTAAGAACATGGCCTGATACTGACTCTCTAATCTTACACTTAAAAAAATAAAGTGACCCTTTAAGAATGGTTTTCTGAGCAGTAGAGCTATCTGTGCTGTCAAGCTCAGAGGCTCGTTTCCCGTTTAATGGAGAGGGCTTGCATGGGTGAAATGGTTTTATCTGAACCTAAACCCTTGCCATCAATAAGCGACTGGCCTGAAGGTACAAAGTGACAGAGTAATACTTTCACAATTAATTTCCTTAACTGCTGTTGCTGGTCTTTGGAGACTAGTCTCCTCTATGGGATATTGCTTCAGAAGCTAAAGTGAACATTTTTCAGGATACAATCGTCGCTAGGTTTCTTTAATCCCATGGGCTGAAGTAAATCCGTGTCAGCTTTGCAGTTTCGTGGCTGATTCTACACGGCCTCAGAGAATCCTTCACTGCATCTAAAGAAAAAAAATTTTATCAGGAGAAGGTAAGACTGAAGGAACTCACCTCTTTTGAGGGCTTGAATACAATAGTCCATCTTAATCTTCATGGTAGTCTTTTGAAGCTGACTATTATTATTATTATATTTTAGATTAAAGGATGAATTGGGAGAGTAGCATTGACATACATACATTACCATGTGTAATAAAGCTAGTGGGAAGTTGCTGTATAACGTTAGGAACTCAGCTCAGAGCTCTGTGATGACCTAGAGGAATGGGGTGGGTAGAATGAGAAGGAGGCTCAAGAGAGAGAAGATAATGTATACGTATGGCTAATTCACTCTGTTGTACAAAAGAAACCTACACAGTATTTTACAGTAATTATAATGGCACCCCATTCCAGTACTCTTGCCTGGAAAATCCCATGGACGGAGCCTGGTGGGCTGCAGTCCATGGGGTTGCTAAGAGTTGGACACGACTGAGCGACTTCACTTTCACTTTTCACTTTCATGCATTGGAGAAGGAAGTGGCAACCCACTCCAGTGTTCTTGTCTGGAGAATCCCAGGGACAGGGGAGCCTGGTGGGCTGCCATCTATGGGGTCGCACAGAGTTGGACATGACTGAAGCAACTTAGCAGCAACAGCAGCATACTCCAATTAAAATTTAAAAAAAAGTTGAAGCTCAAGAATGAAGTTACTTGCTGAACAAGGCTGTAGATATGAAAAGAGACAGAAATCTGTTAAATTCTGAAAGGCAGTTTTCCCCCACTTTGCTACATACTTTCATAAAAATTCTATGTTAGGGGATCTTCTCCAGAGTCATCATGTACTCAATGATCCTAAGTACTATACAACAAATCCAAGTTCCTAATTTTAAATAGTTTTACAATTGAAAACTTCATTGCAGACCAGTCATCACTTTTCAGGGCTTCCCTGGTGGATCACACGGAGAAGAATCTGCCTGCGATGCGGGAGACGGGTTCAATCCCTGGGTCAGGAAGATCCCCTGGAGAAGGGAATGGCTCCCTACTCAAGTATTCTTGCCTGGAGAATCCCATGGACAGAGGAACCTGGTGGACCATAGTCCATGGTGTCGAAAGAGTCAGACACGACTGAGTAACTAACACTTTCATTGCTTTCCATGTGCATTAAAAGGCTGATCAATGAGCAGTATGCACTTTTCTTTCTTTTTTGCTTATCTTTTTTAGAAGGTACTCTATTAATATAAACGAGACTCATTTAGAAAAGAAAGTCTACCTTGAATTTATACTTGGTACCAATTTATGTTGTAACATTTCTGACAGTGTCACTTAATTTGCCTAGTTGCCTATGGTCTAAATGTAGGTAATTTACAAACCTTTAACAATTTTCAGCTTTGCTAAATGGTACAGAGAACTGCAATTACATTTAAAATGCACTGGTGCTCTATATGTCAGTAAAAAGCACCTACAAAGACATAATTACAATGTAATTGCCCACAAGTTCATGAAGTAAACATACATTATTAGAAGCACTCGTCTGTTCAATTTAAGTAACATTACAGCTAACATATTGCATAAATAGGGAGCCATTTTGTGACTAGTTACTGTAATAACAGGAGTTTAAATTAAAATGTAGTGTGTAAGTATATGTATTTTTAAGATCACTTTAGATATGTTATTCAATCTCCAGTGGCTTGATTTTAGTCTTTAAAAATTGCATTTTAAATATTATATTTATTTTAAGGAAATATTTACAATCAAAGTACAGTGTCAGATCTGATTGAAAAGTGGTGTTATGAAAAAAGCTTTGCAAAAAGTTTTAACTATGAAAGAGATACAGATTCATATTTGCCATACATTAAAAAATAAAATACATATCTAGTAGGATGGTCAGTTGAGGTCTCGTGCTATATAAAATGTATTTGTAGCTTGAAATCATTAAAATGTTTTCACTGTACTACTATACACATGGGCTTCCCTGGTAGCTCAGCAGGTAAAGAATCCGCTTGCAATGCAGGAGGCCCCAGTTCAATTCCTGGGTGGGGAAGATCCCCTGGAGAAGGAATAAGCTACCCACTCTGGTATTCTTGGGCTTCCCTGGTGGCTCCGATGGTAAAGAATTCATCTGCAATGCGGGAGACCTGAGTCAAGAAGGTCCCCTGGAGGAGGGCATGGAACCCACTCCAGCATTCTTGCCTGGAAAATTCCCAAGGACAGAGGAGCTTAGTGGGCTACAGCCCATGGGGTCACAAAGAGTTGGACATGACTAAGCAACTAAGCACAGCACAGCTATACACATATCATTCCAGCCTTCATGTTTTCACACCAAATATGCATTACTTGTGTCAAAGGATTTGTGTTACAGTTTGGAGGAAAGGGATAACAGGAAGAGAGGTCCTAGAAATCAATTTTGGCTCAAAATCTTTCTTGGCTCCCCTAAAACTACTGGTTATTCTTTGTTTGAAATACTGTAAAAGAACTAAGTGGAATATAAATATACATATATATATACTGTATCTTTATACATTCATCTGTTGATTGACATTTAAGTTGCATCCAGCTCTTGGCTATTGTATTATAAATAATGCTGCAATGAACACTGGGTACATGTACCTTTTTTAATTAGTTTCTCCAGGTATATCCAGGTGTGGGACTGCAGGATCATATGGTAACCCTATTTTTAGTATTTTAAGGAACTAAATATATATACATTTATATGCATACATTGCATAATGTATAAATGAAATGGAGTATTACTAAGCCATAAAAAAGAATTAAATAATACCATTTGAAGCATCATGAATGAACATAGAGATTTTCATACAAAGTGAAAAAGAAAGACAAATATCATGATATTACTTATATGTGGAAACCGAAATAAAGGGATACAAATGAATTTATTTACAAAGCAGAAATACCACAGTCATAGAAAACAAACTTATGCTTACCAAAGGAGAAGAGGGGAGAGGGATAAATTAGGAGGATGGGATTAACATATACACAGTACTATATAAAATAGATGACCAATAAGAAGCTACAAGGAATGATACTCAGTATTTTGTAAAAACCTATAATGTAAAAGAATCTGAAAACCTCTCTCTCCCTGTACATGTATATATAGTATATACATATACTTTGCTGTACACATGAAACTAACACAACATTGTAAATCAAATTATAATCCAATAAAAAAGAAAAGAGTATTTATTTTGTCTTTTACTCAATGTAACTATTTGATATTGATATATAATAAATTTATTACATTTAAAAAAGTGATAGAGGTAAAGGAAAAAGAGAGAGACCATAAACCTGAAGCTTATTAAATATTGGCATAATTATTTAATAACAATTATATTTATAATATAGTATCTTTTATCCTGAAGTTTCCTAAAGCACTTAGCAAACTGTCTCAATAGCATTTTGGGCACACATCCAGCCCTGAGTTGAGGAATAACAACAAAACAGACAAGAAAACAAGATGCCTTATCCAGCCTTGTAGAAAGCCAGATTTTAGCCACAAGTAAAAAAAGAAAGGAAGAAAAGAGAAGAGAAGGAAAGAAATATTTAGCAAGATGTTAAGGTAAAAATCTTTCTTATTTGTTCCTCCTCATTTTTATTTTCCCCAAAGATGGAGTCAGTTCCTACAAAGTAGCTCTAGTCATTACAGGAAGTCAGTTGGTTAGGCCAATTAAACAATAATAAGTTTTC
>SJYQ01000359.1:68160-80279 GCA_006410935.1 Redunca redunca | reverse complement strand
TGACTGCAGCCATGAAATTAAAAGACTCTTACTCCTTGGAAGAAAAGTTATGACCAACCTAGATAGTACATTCAAAAGCAGAGATGTTACTTTGCTGACAAAGGTCCGTCTAGTCAAGGCTATGGTTTTTCCTGTGGTCATGTATGGATGTGAGAGTTGGACTGTGAAGAAAGCTGAGTGCCGAAGAATTGATGCTTTTGAACTGTGGTGTTGGAGAAGACTCTTGAGAGTCCCTTGGATTGCAAGGTGATCCAACCAGTCCATTCTGAAGGAGATCAGCCCTGGGATTTCTTTGGAAGGAATGACGCTAAAGCTGAAACTCCAGTACTTTGGCTACCTCATGTGAAGAGTTAACTCATTGGAAAAGACTGTGATGCTGGGAGGGATTGGGGGCAGGAGGAGAAGGGGACGACAGAGGATGAGATGGCTGGATGGCATCACTGACTCAATGGATGTGAGTCTGAGTGAACTCCGGGAGTTGGTGATGGACAGGGAGGCCTGGGATGCTGGGATTCATAGGGTCACAAAGAGTCGGACACGACTGAGGGACTGAACTGAACTGAAATATATACTTCTGTGTAGACACTATTTTTCTGAAATTTCTCTATCTACTTGTTTTTATTGATATATTGAGGATTTAAGTACAATAGTTGAGTTGTATTTATATAGGAATTTGAATATGATTGGTGCTTTACCAATTACCAATAATTTATACCGACCTATAGATTTACACTAATATCTTGTGGGTTTAGCATAGGGCAAAAATCCTCCTCATTTTCAATCATATTTGATAAAAGTAAATTTGAATCAGTAGAAATGGAATGGAGGTTTAAGAAATTAATCCTTACAAATAGTGCAATAAATTAGTCTTTTAAAAATTTTTTGTGAAGAAATTATTAAACTTGTCTCCTGATCCAAAAGTAACAATGGGAAGTTTTAGAGCTTTCTCTCCATTAATAGGAATATGTTTTTAAAAATTTATTTTATTGAAGAATAGTTAATTTACAATTTTCTGTTAATTTCTACTGTACAGCAGAAATTCAATTATATGTAAATATATACACATTTTTTTTCCTATTATTTTCCATGGGTAATCCCCAGAAATTGGACATAGTTCTCTGTGCTATATAGCAGGATCTTGTTGTTTATCCACCCTATATATAATAGTTTGCATCTTTTAAACCCAAACTACCAATTCATCCCTCCCACAATGTCCTCCCCACTTGGCAAACACAAGTCTGTTCTCTACGTCAACAAGTCTATTTCTTCCATTTCCTTCCACATTTTACCAGTACTCTCTTTCTCAATGCGTTCCTCCACCTGAAGCCAACTCTCTTTAAAGACTCATTTCCAGCTTCTACATCCTGTATTTGTAAGTGAGGAAGAACAGTAAAAAGGCCAAGAGACCGCCATCTAGATTAAGCCCTCTATGATTTTTTTGACTTCTGACCAATCACCTGGATCCCAGTCAGAGTCATGATCAATACCCACCAGAGGATCTCAATGTGCCTTCCATCTTGTTCTAGGCTATTTCGGTAGTTCAAGTTATAGGCAAATGAATCAGCTCAGTGCAGTCGCTCAGTCATGTCCGACTCTTTGCGACCCCGGGACTGCAGCACGCCAGGCCTCCCTGTCCATCACCAATTCCCGGAGTTCACTCAGACTCACATACATCGAGTCAGTGATGCCATCCAGCCATCTCATCCTCTGTTGTCCCCTTCTCCTCCCACCTTCAATTTTTCCCAGCATCAGGGTTTTTTAAAATGAGTCAGTTCTTAGCGTCAGGTGACCAAAGTATTGGCGTTTCAGCTTTAGCATTAGTCCTTCTAGTGAATATTCAGGACTGATTTTCTTTAGGATGGACTGATTGGATCTCCTTGCAGTCCAAGGGACTCTCAAGAGTCTTCTCCAACACCACAAAAGCATCAGTTCTTCAACGCTAAGCTTTCTTTATAGTTCAACTCTCACATCCATACATGACTACCGGAAAAATCATAGCTTTGACTAGACAGACCTTTGTTAGCAAACTAATGTCTCCGCTTTATAATGTGCTATCTAGGTTAGTCAAAACTTTTCTTCCAAGGAGCAAGCGTCTTTCAATTTCATGGCTGCAGTCACCATCTGCAGTGATTTTGGATTTCAAGAAAATAAAGTCTGTCAATGTTTCCATTGTTGCCCATCTATTTGCCATGAAGTGATGGGACCAGATGCTATGAACTTAGCTTTCTGAATGTTGAGTTTTAAGCCAAAATTTTTACTCTCCTCTTTCAATTTCATCAAAAGGCTCGTTAGTTCTTCGCTTTCTGCCATAAGGGTGGTGTCATCTGCATATCTGAAATTATTGATATTTCTCCTGGCAATCTTCATTCCAACTTGTGCTTCATCCAGCCCAGCATTTCTCATGATGTACTCTGCATATAAGTTAAGTAAGCAGGGTGATAATATACAGCCTGACGTACTCCTTTCCCTATTTGGAACCAGTCTGTTGTTCCATGTCCAGTTCTAACCGCTGCTTCCCAGCCTGCATACAGATTTCTCAGGAGGCAGGTCAGGTAGTCTGGCATTCCTATCTCTTGAAGAATTTTCCACAGTTTGTTGTGATCCACACAGTCAAAGTCTTTGGCCTAGTCAGTAAAGCAGAAATAGATGCTTTTCTGGAACTCTCTTGTTATTTTGATATCCAACGGATGTTGAATATGTTCTTCTGCCTTTTCTGCTGCTGCTGCTAAATCCAGCTAAAATCTGGAAGTTCACACTTCACATCCTGTTGAAGCCTGGCTTGGAGAATTTGAGCATTGTTTTGCTAGCCTGTGAGATGAGTGCAATTGTGCAGTAATTTGAGCATTCATTGGCGCTGGCTTTCTTTGGGACTGGAATGAAAAGAGATTTTCAGTTCTGTGGCCACTGCTGAGGTTAACAAATTTGCTGGCATATTGAGTGAAGCACTTTCACAGCATCATCTTTTAGGATTTGAAATGGCTCAACTGGAATTCTATCACCTCCATTAGTTTTGTTGGTAGTAGTGCTTCCTAAGGCCCACTTGAGTTCACTTTCCAATGTATCTGGCTCTATGTGAGTGATCACACCATCGTGATTATCTGGGTTGTGAAGATCTTTTTTGTACAGATTTTCTGTGTATTCTTGCCACCTCTTCTTAATATCTTCTGCTTTTGTTAGGTCCATGCCATTTCTGTCCTTATTGTGTACATCTTTGCATGAAATGTTCCCTTGGTATCTCTTATTTTCTTGAATAGATCTCTGGTCTTTCCCATTCTATTGTTTTCCTCTATTTCTTTGCATTGATCACTGAGGAAGGCTTTCTTATCTCTCCTTGTTATTCTTTGGAGAAGGAAATGGCGACCCACACCAGTATTCTTGACTAGAGAATCCTGTGGACAGAGGAGCCTGGTGGGCTGCTGTCCATAGGGTTGCAGAGTCAGACAAGACTGAAGTGACTTAGCAGCAGCAGCAGCTTGCTGCTTTGGAACTCTGCATTCAAAAGGGTATATCTTTCCTTTTCTCCTTTGCTTTTCACTTCTCTTCTTTTCACAGCTATTTGTAAGGCCTCCTCAGATAACCATTTTGCCTTTTTGAATTTCTTTTTCTTGGGAATAGTCTTGATCCCCTCTCCAGTACAATGTCATGCACATCTGTCCATTGTTCCTCAGACACTCTGTGTATCAAATCTAATTCCTTGAATCTATTTCTTACTTCCACTGTATAATCATAAGGGATTTGATTGAGGTCACATTTGAATGGTTTAGTGGTTTTCCCTATTTTCTTCAGTTTAAGTCTGTATTTAGCAATAAGGAGTTCATGATCTGAGCCACAGTCAGCTCCCAGTCTTTTTTTGTTGACCAGATAGAGCTTCTCCATCTTTGACTGCAAAGAATATAATCTGATTTTGGTATTGACCATCTGGTGATGTCCATGTGTAGAGTCTTCTCCAGTGTTGTTGGAAGAGGGTATTTGCTATGACCAGTGGGTTCTCTTGACAAAACTCTGTTAGCCTTTGCCCTGCTTCATTCTGTTCTGCAAGGCCAAATTTGTCTGTTACTCCTGGTATTTCTTGACTTCCTACTTTTGTATTCCAGTCCCCTATAATGAAAAGGACATCTTTTGGGGGTGTTAATTCTACAAGGTTTTAGAACTGTTCAACTTCAGCTTCTTCAGCATTACTGATTGGGGCATAGACTTGGATTACTGCAATATTGAATGGTTTTCCTTGGAAATGAACAGAGAACATTCTGTCATTTTTGTGATTGCATCCAAGTACTGCATTTTGGACACTTTTTTGTTGACTATGATGGCCACTCCATTTCTTCTAAGGGATTGTTGCCAACAGTATTAGATATAATGGTCATCTGGGCTAAATTCACCCATTCCAGTCCATTTTAGTTCACTGATTCCTAAAATGTCAATATTCACTCTTGCCCTCTCCTGTTTGACCACTTCCAATTTGCCTTGATTCATGGACCTAACATTCCAGGTTCCTGTGCAATATTGTTCTTTACAGCATTAGACTTTACTTTATCACTAGTCATATCCACAACTGGGTGTTGTTGTTGCTTTGGCTCTGCCTCTTCATTCTTTCTGGTGTTATTTCTCCACTGACAAATGAGTAAGTGTGGCTTTATTATAATCCCATCAGGCAGTAAGCACAACTTTTGCTTGGCTGTCCATGGGGTCATAAAAGAGTTGGACACAACTTGCCAACTAAACAACAACAGCAAAGCAATGAAAACTTCCCTATTTTTCTAGTTTGAATAATTTTGGAATAAACAATATAGCTAAAGCTTATGTCAGCTGCCTTTGTGGAATGGTTTCCAACATTCCAGAAAAAATTTTTGCTCTCTGAACACCCTGCCTGTGGACATATATGAAATGCTCACTCTTACCTAATAAGACCTGAAATTCTATAGCCAGAAATTATTCTGAATGTCTTAAGGAGTAAGAGAATTAGGAAAGGAGTACGACAAAGCTGTATAATGTCTTCTGTTTATTTAACTTATATGCAGAGTACATCATGCCAGGCTGGATGAAGCATAAGCTGGAATAAAGATTGCCAGGAGAAATATCAATAACCACAGATATGCAAATCACCACCCTTGTGGCAGAAAGCGAAGAGGAACTAAAAAGCCTCTTGATGAAAGTGAAAGTGGAAAGTGAAAAAACTGGCTTAAAACTCAATATTCAAAAAACTAAGATCATGGATGGGATCCAGTCCCATCAATCATGGCAAATAGATAGGGAAACAATGGAAACAGTGACAGACTTTATTTTCTTGGGTTCCAAAATCACTGCAGATGGTGACTGCAGCATTAATTTTAATGAAATTAAAAGATGCTTGCTCCTTGGAAGAAAGCTGTGACCAACCTAGACAACATACTAAAAAGCAGAGACATTACTATGTCGACAAATATCCGTCTAGTCAAAGTTATGGTTTTTCCAGTAGTCATGTATGGATGTGAAAGTTGGACCATAAAGAAAGCTGAATGCTGAAGAATTGATGCTTTTGAACTGTGGTTTTGGAGAAGACTCTTGTGAGTCCTTTTGACTGCATGGAGAGCAAACCAGTCTATCCTAGTGGAAATCAGTCCTGTATCTTCATTGGAAGAACTGGATGCTGAAGCTGAAGCTCCAATTCTTTGGCCACCTGATTTGAAGTACTGACTCATTGGAAAAGACCCTGATACTGGGAAAGATTGAAGGCAAGAGGAGCAGGGGATGACAGAGGATCAAATGGTTGGATGGCATCACCAACTCAATGGATATGAGTTTGAGCAAGCCCTGGGAGCTGCAAAGATTCGAACACGACTGAGTGACTGAACTGAATTCAACTGGAGTGATTGCTTTAGAGACAATGATCATGAGAGCTGTTAAGACTTTAAGCCTAATTAGCATCATAGGGCTCAAAATGGAAGTTTTAAATCAAAAACCAATATAACAGACTAGATTTTAAACTGTGTGAGAGAAGCATACCTATTTGAAGATTTTACAAGAGAATATTTGCATTTTAGATGCAAGGAATGCAAGAGAAAATTCCTTACTCCAAGTGGACTACATGGAGAGATAATATAGTATTGTTTTGGATCCTGTTCAGAAGGGGAACCTCAGGGTTGCAACATGAAACTGAAGACAAATTTGGATGGTAGAGCTTGCAGAATGAATTGCAATCAGTATAGAGTAGTGTCCAATAGGGCTCAGAGGAACTTCACAAGAATGTTCCCATTGGTAGAAATCTCTACAGGACCCTTATATCCCCCTGAAGGTTGGCTTTTATCATATGTCAGACACAGAAAGTAGAAAGCTACTCAGCCTAATGAGAAAATCCTTGCCTCTTACCTTTCCTCCTTCTCTTCTTGAACCTGAAATGGCCTAACATAGCAGCTACCAAGTGAAGATGAGAACAGAAGTAGGAAAAAGGGGAGAAAATTGAATCAGGATCATTTCATGATGGTGCAGACAACTTCTAACCAGCTTACCAAAAAGGAATAAAAATTTAATCTGGGAAGAAAATCAAAGTATTGATTATCTTCTACCAGACACTTTCTAATTGCTCAACAAAGACTCTATCTAAGAGTGAACACAAAATTCATGATTTCTTTCCAAATTTCTATCCAGGGATACAAATGTTAGTCTCAAGTAACAGATTTTAAACTAATGGTGAGATACAAAGAAAAGTTGCACATTGATTATATTATAGATTGTGTTTATTCAACATATGTATTATGACAACTATTTATCTCTTTGCAACAGTGGGTTTCCTGCAAACATCCTCAAGGTGGGCAGTTGTAACGTTAGTGAGGAGTAGGATGTGGGAGTGGGGGATAAGTTGGAGAAAGTTGGGGAAAACAAATTAAGCAGAGAGATAACAGTAAAGAGCGTCTGATGGGGCAGGATCAGTAAACATCAGTGAAAGAATATGGGGGCGCTGGAAGAGCAATCTTTCCTGAGTTTATTGAGAAAATAAGTGAAAGTATGAATGAGAAAAATAAGTGACATGAATAAGTAATTTGCAGTTCTTCAGGCGGTTAACTTCGAGCTTTATAGATAACATAGACAAACCATAAGATTAATAAAAATGGCCTCTCCCTGGACTTTTAATTGTATAATTTATATATAGTAATGTGTAATTCTTTGAGCCCCTTTTTTTGAGGGCGGGGGCAAGAATACTGGAGTGGGTTGCCACTCCCTTCTCCAGGAGATCTTCCCAACACAAGGATTGAACCCAGGTCTCCTGCATTGTAGGCAGACGCTTTACTGTCTTGAAAACAAGTCATTCCTTGATTTAAACAAATGACGATGTCATATTTGATTTCCTAGTAAATTCCCAACTGTCTAATTTTTATACCTGCTGTGAAATTCATAGTAGATGAACCATACCAAACTATACCTACTGGAGAAAGGTCAGAAGCTGCCTCAGAGCATTGTTTCATAGACATTATGTTGATACAAGTTTATCTTCTTAGAAGGCCAATCACATTTTCAATAAGACCCTGAGGCTTTGGCAGTGTAGGTACATGTGAAAATTAAAAGGGAACTTTGTTTGTCAAACTGACAAACGCTTTTATTTCTCCTTAAAATAATGCAATAGTATTTAACTTGAATATTTTATCTCAAAAATCATTGTAGAGCCATGTAATGTCTCCCCCCAAAATTTAAGATTGAAAACTCCTTGAGAGAAAAGACTTTATTTTTAAACAGTCTTATTGAAGTATAACAGACATATAGTAAACTGCATATTTTAAAATCAGCCTTTGATATATTTTACATGTATACATCCATGAAATTGGCACAACAATCAAGATAATGAATATACCCATCATCCCCCATATTTTTTCTTGCTCTTTATAATTCTTGTTTTCTGCCCTCCCATGCTTACCCCCAGACAGCCAGCCACTGATCTTCCTATTACTCTAGATTAGTTTGCATTTTCTAGAGCTTTTTATAAATGGAATTGTCTTGTATGTCTTCTTTCAATTCTTTCTAGATTCATCCATGTAGTTGTGTGTACCAATGATTCCATTTTTTATTACTGAGTAATATTTCACTGCATGCATAATCTGTAATTTGTTTATCGATTTACCTGGTGATGAGTATTTGGTTTGTTTCCAGTTTGGGGCTACTTCAGTTAAAACTGATGCACATACTCATATACATGTTTTTGTATGGACATATACTTCCATTTTTCTTAAGTAAATATCTAGGAATGGAATGGTTGGATCAAATAGTAGGTATGTAATGTCTAAGAAATTTCAAGTTGTTCTCCAAAGTGGTGGTGTTATTTTATGTTCATACTAGCAGTGATGAAAGTTTCTAGTTGCTCCACATTCACACCAATACTTGATGTGATTATGTTAGCTTTTCTTAATTTTAACCATTCTGGTGGGTGTATAATGTTATTTCATTATGGTTTTAGTAAAAATGTCCTTAATAGATAATGATGATTAGCATTTCATTTGCATATCTTGTTTATGTAATGTCTTAAAATATACTGAGCATTTTAATAATTGGATTGTTTGTTCTTATTAATAAGTTTGAGATTTTTCAATATACACATTCTAGATAAAAGTCCACTACTGAACACATGATGTACAAGCATGTTCTCTCAGTGTTAGTTTTTTTTTAAATCCTCTTAGCAGCATATTTTGGAGCATTGTGCTGTGCCAAGTCGCTTCAGTCATGTCCAACTCTTTGCAATCCTATGGATTGTAGCCCACCAGGCTTCTCTGTCCATGAGAAATACTGGAGTGAGTTGGGGTGCCCCTCTGCAGGGATCTTCCCCACCCAGGGACTGGACCTGCCTCTCTTAAGTTTGCTGCATTGGCAGGTGAATTCTTTACCACTAGCGCCACCTGGGAAGCCCTATTTTGAAGCACAGTTCAGTTCAGTTCAGTCGCTCAGTTGTGTCCGACTCTTTGTGATCCCATGAATCGCAGCACGCTAGGCCTCCCTGTCCATCACCATCTTCTGGAGTTCACTCAAACTCATGTCCATCGAGTTGGTGATGCCATCCAGCCATTACATCCACTGTCATCCCCTTTTCCTCCTGCCCCCAATCCTTCCCAGTATCAGTCTTTTCCAAAGAGTCAACTCTTCGCATGAGGTGACCAAAGTACTGAAGTTTCAGCTTTAGCATCAGTCCTTCCAAAGAACACCCAGGGCTGATCTCCTTCAGAATGGACTGGTTGGATCTCCTTGCAGTCCAAGGGGCTCTCCAGAGTCTTCTCCAACACCATAGTTCAAAAGCATCAATTCTTCGGCGCTCAGCTTTCTTCACAGTCCAACTCTCACATCCATATATGACTACTGGAACAACCATAGCCTTGACTAAATGGACCTTTTTTGGCAAAGTAATGTCTCTGCTTTTCAATATGCTATCTAGGTTGGTCATAACTTTTCTTCCAAGGAGTAAGCGTCTTTTAATTTCATGGCTGCAGTTACCATCTGCAGTGCTTTTGGAGCCCCAAAAGATAAAAGTCTGACACTGTTTCCACTGTTTCCCCATCTATTTCCCATGAAGTGATGGGACCAGATGCCATGATCTTTGTTTTCTGAATGTTGAGCTTTAAGCCAACTTTTTCCCTCTCCACTTTCACTTTCATCAAGAGGCTTTTTAGTTCCTCTTCCCTTTCTGCCATAAGGGTGGTGTCATCTGCATATCTGAGGTTATTGATATTTTGTTCTTAATTTTGATAAACCTAATTTTAAAATATTTGCCCTATATATCATGATTTTTATGTTTTAGCCAAGAATTTGCTTTTACCCTATATTTTTTCGAGACAGTTTATAATTTCAGGTTATATATTAAGATTTGTTGTTTCATTGAGTTAAATGTCTTCAGTTCAGTTGTTCAGTTGTGTCTGGCTATTTGTGACCCCAAGGACTGCAGCAAGCCAGGCTTCCCTGTCAATCAACAACTCCCAGAGCTTGCTCAAACTCATGTCCATCACCATCCAACCATCTCATCCTCTGCCGTCCCCTTCTCCTTCTGCCTTCATTCTTTCCCATCATCAAGGTCTTTTCCAATGAGTCAGTACTTTGTATCAGGTGACAAAGTATTGGACCTTGAGCTTCAGCATCAGTCCTTCCAATGAATATTCAGGACTGATTTCCTTTACAATATGGCTTCCCTAGTGGCTCAGAGGTTAAAGCATCTGCCTCTAATGAGGGAGACCTGGGTTTGATCCCTGGGTCAGGAAGATCACCTGGAGAAGGAAATGGCAACCCGCTCCAGTATTCTTGCCTGGAGAATCCCATGGACGGAGGAGCCTGGTGGGCTACAGTTCACAAGGTTGCAAAGAGCTGGACATGACTGAGAGACTTATCTTTCAACTCTTCAACTTTCCTTTACAATTGAATGGTTGATCTTCATGCAGTCTAGGGATGCACAGGAGTCTTCTCCAGCACCACAGTTCAAAAGCATCAATGCTTTGGCACTCAGCTTTCTTTATGGTCCAACTCTCACATCCATACCTGCTGCTACTGCTGCTGCTAAGTCACTTCAGTCATGTCTGACTCTGTGAGACCCCATAGATGGCAGCCCACCAGGCTCCCCCGTCTCTGGGATTCTCCAGGCAAGAACACTGGAGTGGGTTGCCATTTCTTTCTCCAATGCATGAAAGTGAATAGTGAAAGGGAAGTTGCTCAGTCGTATCCAACTCTTAGCGACCCCATGGACTGCAGCTTACCAGGCTCCTTCATTCATAGGATTTTCCAGGCAAGAGTACTGGAGTGGGGTACCATTGCCTTCTCCATCCATACATGACTACTGGAAAAACCATAGCTTTGACTAGATGGACCTTTGTCAGCAACGTAATGTCTCTGCTTTTAAATATGCTATCTAGGTTGGTCACAGCTTTTTATATAAACATCTTTTAATTTCATGGCTGCAGTCACCATCTGCAGTGATTTTGGAGCACAAGAAAATAAAGTCTGCCACTGTTTCCATTGTTGCCCCATCTATTTGCCATGAAGTGATTGGACCAGATGCTATGATCTTTGTTTTTTGAATGTTGAGTTTTAAGCCAACTTTTTCACTCTCCTCTTTCACCTTCATCAAGAGGCTCTTTAGTTCCTCTTCACTTTCTGCCATTAGAGTTGGGTGATCTACATATCTGTGGTTATTGATATTTCTCCTGGAAATCTTGATTCCAGCTTGAGCTTTATCCAGCCCAGCATTTTGCATGATGTATTCCACATATACTTAAATCTAAAGGTTGATATGGAAAGAACTGACATGTTAATAACTATTGAATTTATGATCCATGGGCACAGTGATATTTTCATTTACTAAAGTCTTTTTTAATTACCTTCAGCAATATTTTATAGTTTTCAGTGAATACAGGTCTTATGCACCATTTATCAGATCCATTCCTTAGTATGTTATATTTTGTTGCTGTTATAAATAGAATTATTCTTTCAATTTTATAGTACATGAAAATACAATTTAATGTTTATATTGGTTTTTTTCATCTTGCTAAACTCACCCACTACTTCTAGTAGCTTTTATCAGATTTTATCAGATTTTCTATGTATACAATCATGTAATATGTGAAAAAGGACTTCTGTTTTTTCCTTTTCAATTCAAATGCCTGTTATTTCCTTTTCTTGATTTACTGCCCTGGGCCCAATATCCAGTACAATGATGAAGAAAATGGGTAAAAATGGACATCCTTTTGACTTTCTATAAAGTTCCTGCCTTTAGGGAAAAATCATTCAGTGTTTTACCATTAAGTGTGATGTTAAGCATAGATTTTATAGATATCCTTTATCAAGTTGAGAAAGTTCCTTTTCTATACTAGCTTGGTAAGATTTTATTTCTTAATCAAAATTGGATATTGAATTATGTTAAATACTTTGCACCTATTGAAATGGTCATACATTTTCTTATTTTATCTGATATTATGGGGAAATACATTGAATTTTGAATGTTAAACCTTATTACTTGGCTAAATCCCACTTGGTCACGATGTAGTAAACTTTATACATGATGGAGCTTCATTTTCTAAAATTTTGTTGAGAGTTTTGAAGTCTATATTCATGGAGGATTTTGGTATACAGTCTGGTATTCATGGAAGATACTGGTATACTGGGATGTAGTTTTCTTTGCTTAT
>SJYQ01000359.1:0-42525 GCA_006410935.1 Redunca redunca | reverse complement strand
TTCAATACCCATATGTAAGATGCTTCCTAGGTTTGGAGAAAATATCCAGCTAGTTGTTGTTATCTAAAAAATTAAGACTGTGTTTATGAGGAGGTCATTCTAACATAGTCAGGCCAACATGTGATTTCTGTAAAGGACTGTTTCAAAGTAAATTGGTAATTCTGGCAGTCTAAAAGTTATGTAAACTGAAACCTTTGGATTTTATTTATTTATTTATTTATTTTTTGGCTGCATGGTATGACTTGTGGAATCTTAGTTCTCTGATCAGGGATTGAACCCGGGCTTTTGGCAGTGAAAGCACAGAGTCCTAACCACTGGATGGTCAAAGATGCTGCTTTTGGATTTCTTTTGGCTTGATCCAGACTTTATGGCCTAACCATTCATTAGAAACAAAGAGATATAATTTTTGTTAAAATGGTCCTGAACTGTTAAATTAAGTTTCATATTGAAAGAGAATTTGATGCCATATCAAAGAAATTGAAGATACTTACCAAGTTAGGTAATTCAGTACAAGGTAGCCAACTCTGACTTCTTTATTGTATCACTTCAATGCTGGACAGCCACTAGCTGACTGATTTTTTTCTGTGTGTTTGTTTTTTAATAACAGAAATTTACTTTCTCACAGTCCTGCAGACTCGAAGTCCAAGATCAAGGCAGTAGCAGGTTCAGTTTCTTCTGAGATCTCTCTCTTTGGCTTGCAGATGGCCATCTTTTTGCTGTGTCCTCCCATGGTCCTCTCTCTGTGTGTGCTGTGTGTCCTAATTCTTATTCTAGCTCTCAGACTCCAAATTGAAATCACAATAATAGTAAAACTAGTATAAAGGAAACACTTTAATACTGAGGGTTTTGGCTTAATGAAGAGTTCACAGAATAGGTATCTGTCATTCGTAGTTGTCTCCAAGCTACAATGACCCTCATTTTCATATTTTTGTTGTCCTGGAATTGTAAACCTTTCCAAGTTAGAATCTGAAAATTTTACATAGCCATTCTTTGTGTAAGGTGCAGTTTCTACTAACTAGACGCATTTGTATCAGATTTAATTCAGAAGCATGTAGTAAGGAGCCAGGTCTGGAGTGACAGAGATGGAGAGTTTGTATCTGAGATTCACAGCAGATATGGACAGTTTTCCTGTCCAGTGTAGTTCTGGACTTGGCAGTAGAAAAAGCCTGAAGTCAGGAAAAATACTGTGGTTCTGGTGTGAGCAGTTCTTCAGTGTGATGCTTGGAATTATTACTGTAAGTTCAACCTAGAATCTATTCCCTTCGTCTTTTCAAAAATTTTGTTACATTTCTAATATTTCTTAATAATCCATTACTAGTTTAACCAACTAAAGTAGATTCTGTTATCTCCAGCCAAGTTTCTATGTTGGAATAGAGAACTGTAATTTAACAGTAGCACATCTAATGGCTATTGTTTCATTTTCCAGAAAACAAAAATATTGTAGGCTCCTCCCTTCCCTGGGTTAACATTTTACTATGGACTACAATACTACTTGTCTGCTAGTTCTTAACCAGGACTTCATTATATGTTAGGAATAAGTGTTAAAATAATTGGACAAGTCATTCCCCTCGTGTAGCATATACATCTTGATGTAATTTAAGTAATGAATTGTTTTAAAGTAAGCTGATTTGTTGCAAATAAGAAAATTGGAAGAAAATGTTGTCATTTGTTGTAATTGCCCCTTAAAAGAAAACAACTTTTATCACTTAACTTTCCATATTCTTACTCTGTAAAACATTCTCCACAGTTTTCTTCCCTTACTAAACCTCTGAACACAACCTCTAATGATTCAATGAAGGATTCATTGAGAACTTGAAGAAAGAACTGTCAAGTGATCAGAAAAATGAAAAAGATGGACTGGAATACTAATTTCTATTTTAAAGAACCTGAAAACACTTGGAGAACCACACGAATAGAGATTTCAGTCTTTACTCTCAGATGAAGTTTGGTGGGCATGTGTGTTTCTTTAAAAAGCAAAAAAATAACATTCATAGAATCCTAAAATTCCATAGAACTAAGAAATCTACATAATCTAATTCAAACCACCATTTACAGGTAATTGATTCTCCTATATTGTGCAGAGGGGGTTAAAATATGTATTTATGTATTTCCTCATGCTTGTGTGTCTTTGCCACTCCTCAAATACACATGGACAAATGCCACTTGCAACTAAGCCTTAACACTACCCACTTTTCTATATCCAGTAAGCATGCCCCCGCATGCATATGTGTATGTGTGTATATATAACTTTGAAAAATGCATCGCATATTTTTCTTTCTATGGCATATATCACATTATACAATTAGTGGTTTCCAGAATCATTAAACTTTGTTTCTGGAACAATACACATAAATCTGTTTATTTATACACAGAAACAAATTTAGTTGTGGTGGGTATAATGAAATGATATAAGCCTTAATGGTCTTTTACTTAGAATTCACCTGTATCTGGAGATGATTTATGGGGAATACAGAGAATAGAATGCTATGTAGATGTTAATTGTATAGTGCAATTGTGAAGGTACATATATAGGAAACTACTCTTTCCGCTCCAAAATATAACACTCCATTCTTATCTCCTCCTCCATAACACAAAATTATCTTGGGAGAACAGGAAAAGAACTCACAGAAATGCAGCAAAAGTACATAAACAATTGAGATACAGCACCAAGGAAGACATAAAAAGTCCTTTAGTAAGTCAGACTGATAGTCTTGCTTTTTCTGTAGTCTGCATTTCAATGGTCTTTCTATTTTTGTTAAACGTAAGTGAAGGGGAAGAAGTTTTTATTAGAGTTTTGTTGACTAGTTGCTGACTCTCTTATGCTGTAAATGGTGCACTGGAGATCTTTAGCTGTGAGGGACTGAAGGAATGGGAAGTATTCTGAAATTTGCCCTGATTATTCTCCAAAAGTCTCACAAATACATATTTTAAATGAAATATGTTTGCTTTCTCTATCAACTAAATATGTTCTTTTCCCAGAAATAATATAGAATTTCAGAGTCAGTACATATATTTTCTTTGTAGAACAAGATGGTCAATGAAGCAGTCACTGTGAAAGCCTCATGAGAACAATTAAATCTCAGCAATTAAGTTGATGACTAAATTTGATGGTAGAAAAATGTTAATAACATACTTTCTGTAGCCCTTTCTGGAATGGTTCACTTTGTTTTTCCTCCAGTTACTTTAATCAAAATGAATAGGCACAAATGATTTAAAATATCTTACAAGTGTGTAGAACTAAGACTTTGGCAGATACAGCTAGAAGGAGCAGGAAAACATATTTTCAGAAGCTGAGAGGTTCAAGATCTTTAAAAAAAACTACAAAATGTATTTTCACAAAAATTTTTTTAAAATAATAAGTCTGAAAAAACCATTAATCTCCATGACTTATTGCTCATTTGTTTTGGTTAGATCTTTACAGTATTTTATCTGGGGAAGAGAAACAGTTTATTGTTTGTGCTCAGTGACTTTGAACAGGGCTTCCCAGGTGGCTCAGCAGTAAAGAATCTACCTGTGATGCAGAAGACCCAGGTTCAATCCTTGGGTTGGGAAGATCCCATGGAGGAGGGCATGGCAACCCATTCCAGTATTCTTGCCTGGAGAATCCCATGGACAGAGGAGCTGGCGAGCTACAGTCTATAGGGTCTCAATGAGTTTGTCACGACTGAAGCAACCTATCTTGTACACATGACCCTGAACTCTTAAAATAAAGGTTGAAGTGACTAGGAGAAGCAGGATGCAACATTGATTAATGAGTCTAAATATAAACGTGGGCTTTTGTGGTCGAATGAACCTCAATACTGTTTTTGATATGATAGAAGTTACCCACATAAGAGTTCATGTGAAAAAGTTGTTTTCCTGGGTCTGCATTAAGGCAAGTAATGCTCATCATTCACTTGTTTATTTAACAAAAAATAAATGTATTTATTTATTTATGCAAATATATCACAATTCATTTGTTTGTTTAACAAAACATTGAATACCTACAAAATGCCAGGGATTTGCCAGACCTTGGTGCCTCACAGCAAATGCTCTACCTTCAAGAAATACATCATCTTAAGGATTTATGATCAGTATTGTGACCCCAGGCTTTCCAGAGGATTTGACTCATCAGCTGTCATTTTAAAAATGTACCTGGATTACCCTGGATAGAAGATAGAGAAGGGCCCTCAGGGCTTAGGGAATGAAAGCATGGAAATAAGAAGTCCCCTAGATGATTTGCTGGTTGGTCTAAATATATTTACATAGAGATGAGGTTCTATTGTTAAAATATATTGGATATTATAAGTTTGAATTTACTTGGAGAAATACAGGAGCAAGCTTTCAATAGATGCTGTGATAATTCAGAACCACTGTGTGGTTGAGTTTCTTTTCTAAGGAGCAAGGTATGATCTTCAGGATATTTGGTTCTATCAAGAAGTTCTGGAGATTATCTGAAATCCCCCCAAACAAATTATTCTTTGTAATAGACTTTCTCTCCCTGATCTACAATTTCCCTTGAAAGAGCAGTAGCCTGTAGACTTTCCACAAAAGCAAGATTTCTCAACCTCAGCATTACTGACAATTTAGTCTGGATGATTCCTTATTGGAGCAGGCAGTCATCCTGTGCATTTTAGGATGTTTAGAAGCTTCCCTGGCCTTTGTGTCAGTGGAAAACTCCCTTGCCCCACCGTTGTGACAAACAAAATATGTCCAGACATTGTCAAATATCCTCTGGGTGACATAATCACCATTGGTTGAAAATCACTTCACCAACATAAGCTGTTGTGACTTAGTTTTCCTGCAGAAGTTTAGTATCTCAAATGTTTTACTGCTAGTAATTATAATGAATAATAACCATTGGGTGACTTAAACAGGGGGATCCAGCCAACTTGTAATAAAAGCCAAAAGTATACCAGACAGACTCTTTTATGAAATTACGTCCTCTATTGATGTGGGTATCATCACCATACTGGTGACATTGTCATTTTGTTCCTGGTCACACAAGGCAGGCCAAGCTCCTCTATGACATATGAGAAAGTTGGAAAGAGCAAATCTCCTTTTCACCTAAAGTAAGGCTACACTCTAACCTGTGGTTCTCAGGACCTTTGGAACCTTCTGAGGGTATTTCAATAATACGGAACTTTTGGTTACTCTGTAATGTTCTAATTTAAACAATTCTGATATCTCACACCCAAAGGTTCTGATTTAATTGGATTTAATTGGTCTGAGGTGAGGCCCAAGAATTAGGTTTTTAATGCTTTCATGAGATTCTTAGGTCAGCACTGCCAGGATGGAAAATACCTTAACTTGGGCTGTGAATCATCTATTTTTTAAGCTTAATTTTGTTTAGGGATGTTGGGAAACAGTTAAATCCTACTTGTTATATATGTGTCTGTGTATATATATATCATAAATCTATATAATAAGTCTTTATAAAGATCATACACTTAGTGTCTGCTTTAGGTCTAGGAATTTAGCCTTTGGAACTAGAAATTAAACAAGGCATTTAGCTTTTAGAACAAGGCATTTAGCTTTTAACCCACTGATTCTCAAACTCTGCACATCAGAAGAGCCTGATTCTTGTTTTTTAGAGTCCAGACCATATCCCAGACCAATTAAATCACAGTCTCTAGGGATGCTGCACCGCAGCAGTTATCTGTGAAGTTCTCCAAGTGATTTCAAAGAGTAGACACATTTGGGAACCACTGCGTGAACCAGATCTGGAAAGGGATCTAATTATTCAGGCCTGGTGATTTAGAGCATTGTTCTCATCTTATCTGCACATTAGAATCACCTGGGGAACTTTTGAAACTCCTGAAGTCCACACTGCACCCAAGTCTGTTAAGTCAGAATTGCATGCGATAGGAGCCAGTCACCAGCAGTGATGCTAATATGCAGCCAAGTAGGGTTCTCAGACTTCATCACACATAAGAACATCTGCAAGGCTCAATAAAACACAGAGTGCTGGGCTCCATACCCCAAATTTCTAATTCAAATAGGCATATGTTGAGGCTCAAGGATTAACATTTCTAAGTTCTCAGTTGATAATAATGTTGCTGTGGGTCCAGGGACCACACTTTGAAATCTAAAATACTGATTTTGAAAATTAGCTTGAGACACAAAAATTCAAAAAAACACATGTTGAATTGTTTTAGTAGATGTGATATTATTATTCAAATGTCTCCATGAGGACACTGACTGACTATTTTAATATTTTTTCCTATTTCCTATATTAACTCTCTTCCCATCAGATAAGTTTTTTCCCCCTTTTATATGTCTTGGTGCTTCTTTTTATTTCTCTCATATATATATGTAGATGAGAGGAGGGTCAACAAGTATGAAATCTAAATTTATTTCATTAATCCAAATGACAGTACTTGTATACCTGGCAATAAAGGCAATGTCTGATGACAGAACCCTGACTGTAAAAGTTGTGGCTCCACAGTGGGGGAAATAAGCATCTGGGCAGAGCAGACTTTCTCTTAAAGTATGCAGATTGTTCGTCCACCAAGCACTAAGTGACTTATCCGTCATAACAGCTCTAAGCCATGCAGAATCCTTGCCCCCTTTCTGTGGCCCCAGGACTCATTTTAGCATGCTCAGGAGTCTGTCTTTCTATGTTAGAATTGCATATACAGTTTTAGCCAGATAATGAATGCTCAGAAAATTCTGAAAGAAGTCGCATAGCCTATATTTTCCCATTTATGTGAGAGTCTGCATGATGATATCCCCTATCCCTACCCCAAAAAAAGAAAGAAAGAAGAAAAGAAAACTAAACCATTCAGAAACAAATCAGTGAATCAGGGGAAAAGATCAAGTAAATGGTAGATGAGTAAACTTCATATTAAAGAAAACAACTATGGAGTGGGAGAGAAAAGAGGAGAGGAGAAGAAGAAGAAGAAAGTGGAGGATGAGGAGAGGGAGGAGGAGAAGGGAGGTGATAATGTTTGTCTTCTCTCTTTGTTGACTTCTCAGTGTACTTCATACTTAAAGTATCTGACTTAGGATGTGATTATTTTAATGCTGGATCATGTTGCTCTAAA
Source organism: Redunca redunca (assembly GCA_006410935.1). Taxonomy (NCBI): domain Eukaryota; kingdom Metazoa; phylum Chordata; class Mammalia; order Artiodactyla; family Bovidae; genus Redunca; species Redunca redunca. The sequence goes on along the minus strand of SJYQ01000359.1, from coordinate 35,500 downwards.
TTAAACAAGTGGGTGATTCCAGAATTGATTGATTCCATTGTCACTATATTAATGTTTATTTCATTGCACTGATTAATCTTCCTTCTCAACTAGCCTGTTGCCACTTGGAATATACATCAGTTCATTATGGTGCTAAGTGGTAACATGGGAGTTTTTGATCCACAAAAATACACAATCAAGGGCAGCTAAAGTCACAAATGAAAGAAGCCATGATCAAGGTTGGTTTCCACATGCTCTGTTTCTTCATGTATCATTATGGTATGAATATGATCTGATATATTGAAGCTGGAGAAGATGTGGTTGAAATCAACTTATACTACAATGCACTATTGAGAGGCAGAGACTGTTTCAATCATCCTTAGAGCTATGACCATTACATAGCAGTACATTTTTTCCTCTCTGAACAAAATACTATTTCTGCTCTATTTTTACCACTCAAAGTATTAAANACTCAAAGTAAAAAAAAAAAAAAAAAAAAAAAAAAAAACAAGCAAAAAGGTCACACACACTAATGGAAAGAGGATTCTACAGAGCATGTGCATCACAGGATGGGACTCTTGGAGGCCATCTTGGAATTCTGTCTACCACCTAATCTCAATTTTTACAGATATATATATCTTATTGGTTCTGTTTTTCTGGAGAACTGTAATATAAAGCCTTGACTAATATACAGATGAATCTTGAGCATGTTATGTTAAGCAAAATAGCCAATTGTAAAAAGACATGTATTGTATGATTTCACTTATATAAGATATTTAGGGTATTCAAATTTATATAAACATAAAGTGACATGATGGTGATTATAGGGGCTGTGGGGAGGAAGAAATGCGGAACTGTTTAAGGGATATAGAGTTTCAGTTTTACAAGAGGAAAAAGTTCTGGAGATTGGTTACACAACAGTGTGAATATACTTGGCACCACTAAGCTGTACACTTAAAAATGGTTAAGATAAATGTTGTTTAATTTTCACCACAATTAAAATGAAACAAAAGCGAAAAACAGAAACAAGCTGTCGATACTTTCCTGGTTCAACTGATTTCAAACAGAGTTAAAATTCAGAAATACTTGCTATGGCTTTAAAGAGAAGCGATGTGAAGTCAGAATGGACACCCAAATTGAACTTGAATCAACAATTATCTAGCTGGTGTTAAAAATAGTAACAAATAAACAAAAAGCCAAATGAATGGGATATTCTCCTACAGATAGGAACATAAGAGCAAGGACCAATACCTTATTCTATCATCAGTGGGCAGTGCCTTACAAGATTTTGAATCTGTTGGAAGTCAACACAGGATATGTGAGAAAACTGAAGTGAGTTCAGAAAGAAACATCATAAAACCTAAAAATGTGTTCTATAGAAATGTTAAATGAAGGTAGAGGTTAAAGGTTTACCTATAAAAGTTAATAGAATCCAGATTTTTTTGCAGTATAGACTAGAAATCTAAAGGAAAGTTACTAAGTTATTACAAGGAGGGCATTTTCCAACAATTTTCTAATTCCCTAGAACACAGACCTGAAGGTGTGGACTTCAATTCAGTAAGATACTTTTCTAGGCATAAGAGTAACTAAACCCTGTCAAAGAGAATGGCAGACCATCTGTACTGGCTGTGTGACAAATAGGTGTGTACCTCAAACTTAGTATTTTAAAACAACATACATTTACAATTTATTATTTTACCATTTCTGTGGGTCTGGAGTCTGAGCACAGTCCAGCTGGGTGCTGTCCTCAGGCTCAAGGCATTGGCTGGAGGTACAATCTCATGTTATCTTGGCATCCTCTTCCAAGCTCACTGGATATTAGCAGAACTTACTTCCTCTGGAGCCATGAGGGCTGAGGCCCATTCTTTGCCGCCCCTTCTATCTACACCATGGCAGTTTGCTACTTCAAGGCAAACAGGAGGGAGTCTACTGCTGTTTCTTGCCTCTTAAGTCTCACTGATTAATCCAGACCCATGTAGAATAATCCCTCTTTTGACTGATTCAAAATGAAGTGATAAGGGTCCTAATCACATTTGTACAATCACTTTTGCCACATGATGTAACAGAATCAGGAGAATAACTTCTCATGATATTATTCACAGGCCCCACTCACAATGATAGGAAGAAGATTTTCAACAGTGTGTACATGAAAGAGCAGGACTCTTGAAGACCATCTTGTAATTCTGGCTACCATATTGTCTCAATTTTTGCTTATCAGACCCTGAACTACATCACTTTTATTTAATTGCTGAGTATCACCCTAAATATGGGCTAGATGAAAATTCCATTTATTTCTATTACAAATCTTTTCCTCAAGAGGAAACCTGTGTGTGGACCAGCCCAGCATGAAGGTGGAATAGTTAACTCATATGTAGGGTGGTTGAAAGAATGCCACATGACCTCATATCTGCTTAAAAATGTATTCCTAGGTTTGCAATGAAACCTGATATCAGCTTCAACAATGTCATTCCATTGGATTTATCTCTAGAAATACCCCAGTTAATAGCCAACGGGCCAATGTCAAGGAGTTGGTTAGGATGGGTCAGAGAGAGGTGATTCAAATTCAATATTGATAATACTCTTTTGCAGGAACACCTCAGTATTTCTGGATTGATATCACTCACGTTCATAATGTGTGTCTCCTAAAGTAATACTCATTAAAGAAGTTAAAAATACTGTTATGCATGTACTCCGATGTTCATTGCAGTACTGCCTACAATGGTCAGTTCAGTTCAGTCACTCAGTCATGGCAACACTTTGTGACTTCATGGACTGCAGCACACCAGGCTTCCCTGTCCATCATCAAATCCCAGAGGATACTCAAACTCATGTCCATCAAGTCAGTGATGCCATCCAACCATCTCATCTTCTGTTGTCCCCTTCTCCTGCCTTCAATCTTTCCAAGCATCAGGGTCTTTTCCAAGGAGTCAGTTCTTTGCCTCAGGTGGCCAAAGTATTGGAGTTTCAACTTCAGCATCAGTCCTGCCAAAGAATATTCAGGACTGATTTCCTTTAGGATGGACTGGTTGGATCTCTTTGCAGTCCAAGGAACTCTCAAGAATCTTCTCCAACAACGCAGTTCAAAAGCATCGATTCTTCAGTGCTCAGCTTTCTTTATAGTCCAACATTCACATCCATCAGTGACTACTGGAAAAACCATAACTTTGACTAAGACAGACCTTTGTTGGCAAAGTGATGTCTCTGCTTTTTAATATACTGTCTAGGTTGGTCATAACTTTTCTTCCAAGGAGCAGTGAAAGTGAAAAGTGTAGAAGTCGTTCAGTCATGTCCAACTCTTTGCAACCTCATAGACTATACAGTCCATGGAATTCTCCAGACCAGAATACTGGTGTGGGTAGCCTTTCCCTTCTCTAGGGGATCTTCCAAACCCAGGGAATGAACCCAGATCTCCCACATTGTGGGGATACTTTACCAGCTGAGCCACAAGGGAAGCCTTCCAAGGAGCAAGCGTCTTTTTATTTCATGGCTGCAGTCACCATCTGCAGTGATTTGGGAGCCCACAAAAATAAAATCTGTCACTGTTTCCATTGTTGCCCCATCTGTTTGCCATGAAGTGATGGGACCAGATGCCATGATCTTGGTTTTCTGAATTTGAGTTTTAAGTCAGCTTTTTCACTCTCCTCTTTCACTTTCATCAAGAGACTCTTTAGATCTTCTTCACTTTCTGCCATAAGGGTGGTGTCATCTGCATATCTGAGGTTATTGATATTTCTCCTGGCAATCTTCATTCCAGCTTGTGCTTCATCCAGCCCAGCGTTTTGCATGATGTACTCTGCATAGAAGTTAAACAAGCAGGGTGACAATATACAGCCTTGACGTACTCCTTTCCTGATTTGAAACCAGTCTATTGTTCCATGACCAGTTCTGTTGCTTCCTGACCTGCATACAGATTTCTCAAGAGGCAGGTTAGGTGGTCTGGTATTCCCATCTCTTTCAGAATTTTCCACAGTTTGTTGTAACCCATGCAGTAAAAGTCTTTGACGTAGTAAATAGAACAGAAGTAGATGTTTTTCTGGAACTCTCTTGATTTTTTCATGGTCCAACGGATGTTGGCAATTTGACCTCTGGTTCCTCTGCCTTTTCTAAATCTATCTTAAACATCTGGAAGTTCTCAGTTCACATACTGTTGAAGTCTGGCTTGGAGAATTTTGAGTATTACTTTGTTTGCATGTGAGTTGAGTGCAATTGTGCGGTAGTTTGAACATTCTTCAGCACTGCCTTTCTTTGGGATTGGAGTGAAAACTGACCTTTTCCAGTCCCGTGGCCACTGCTGAGTTTTCCAGNTGCCTTTCTTTGGGATTGGAGTGAAAACTGACCTTTTCCAGTCGCATGGCCACTGCTGAGTTTTCCAGATTCGCTGGCATATTGAGTGCAGCACTTTCACAGCATCATCTTTAGGATTTGAAACAGCTCAACTGGAATTCCATCACTTCCACTAGCTTTGTTTATAGTGATGCTTCCGAAGTCCCAGTTGACCTCGCATTCCAGGATGTCTGGCTCTAGGTGAGTGATCACACCATCGTGGTTATCTGGGTCATGAAGATCTTTTTTGCATAGTTCTGTGTATTCTTGCCACCTCTTCTTAATATCTTCTGCTTCTGTTAAGTCCATAACATCTCTGTCCTTTATTGTGCCCATCTTTGCATGAAATGTTCTCTTGGTATCTCTAATTTTAGTCTTTCCCATTCTGTTCTTTTCCTCTATTTCTTTGCACTGATCACTGAAGAACACTTTCTTATCTCTTTTTGTTATTCTGTGGAACTCTGCATTCAAATGGGCCTAAATTCTTTTTCTCCTTTGCCTTTCACTTCTCTTCTTTTCTCAGCTATTTGTAAGGCCTCCTCAGACAACCATTTTGCCTCTTTGCATTTCTTTTTCTTGGGGATAGTCCTGATCCCTGCCTCCTGTGCAATGGCATGAACCTCTGTCCATAGTTTTTCAGGCACTCTGTCTATCAGATCTAATATCTGGAATCTATTTGTCACCTCCACTGTATAATGGAAGCAGCATAAATGTTCATTCACATATTAATGGATAAAGATGTGGTACATCCATACAACAACAGAAAATGTTACTCAACCGTAAAAGGGAACAAAATTGGAATGATGTGTATTTGTAGTGATATGGATGGACCTAGAGTCTGTCATGAAGACTGAAGTAAGTCAGAAAGAGAAAAACATATATCATATGTTAATGCATACATATGGAATCCAGAAAAATGGTCCAGATGAACATATTTGCAGGGCAGCAATAGAGATAGAGACACAGAGAAAGGACTTGTGGACACAGCGGGTGAAAGGGAGCGTGGGACAAATTGAGAGAATAGCGTTGACATATCTACACTACCGTGCTTAAAATAAAGGGCTAGTGGGAAGCTGCTATACAGCACAGGGAGCCTGGCCTGGTACTCTGTGATGACCTAGAGGGTGGGATGGGGGGTGGGAGGGAGGTTCAAGAGGGATGGAATATATGTATGCTTATAGCTGATTCACTTTGTTGTATAGCAGAAACTAACACAGCATTTTTTTTTATTTTACTTTATTTTACTTTACAATATTGTATTGGTTTTGCCATACATCAACATGAATCCGCCATGGGTGTACACGTAACACAGCATTTTAAAGCAATTATACGACAATAAAAACAATAAAAAATTTTTATTCATGTATTTCAGAACTTCACCATTTTATATTGCCTTAACTTAGCTATGTTCTTTCCCCCCACTAATAAAAAACATTGTGTAGTATTGACTAAGTAAGTGTGAATTTTATTAATTTTACATATTTTCATATTTGTATGGCAGTAGAACTTAGCACACGGGAACACACAGGAAACTGTCCTCAGGAAAGAAAAGGCACATGTTTAAATAAACTATTACTTCCAAGATACGTAACAAGGCCTGATAAATTGTCAATTCAATATCCTAGCTGATTGTGCATGTGCTGTACATGCTATTTAAGGAATGTGACCATACCATATAGATTTTTCTCTTAGTGTCTGTTAAAGTAATAACACAGGAAGCATGTTATTATAACCTACAAGGACCATAAATACTAACCCTATAGCATTTTTATTACCAACTTATATCAAAGGCAATCTGGCACTCTTTTACACATAATATTCTCCCATTAGTAAGCAGTCTTATATTACAGACATAAAATATTTGTAAGCATTTTAACTTGGCCAGGCTACTGCAGCTGTGTCACATTTGTTTTTCCTTATTTTAATATGAGCTTATTTAGATGAAACTGGAATTGCCTTCTTCTCCTCTAGATGACAGATCTGGTTTAGTGCCAGGCCACTTAGTGAGGCCTATCAAACAACGCTCTATTATGTACAGTGGCATAATTCGAAAAATCACAAGAACACTAACTCATAACATATGTCAATATGCCCAGTTAGTTCAAAATCTTGCTTTTTACAGGTGATTTTATATTCCATTTTAAAATGCTCTTTACTGCCCCTGCTGCAAACAGTTCATCTGATCAACTCCGAATGATTTTAATCTTCTTTTTTTTTTCCACAAACTTTTAGCTGACCTTTGTATTTCATCAACTTGCACTTGAGAAGTCTATAAACTGAATTAAGAAATGAGATTTCCTTAGTTGTGGCTTCCTCTCATTTTCTAATCACTGCTCACCTACCATCCCCAGGGCTGTCCTGTTGTCATTCAATGATGTAGGGCCTCTTCAAGATCCTGGTAAGCTAGTAGCCTCTGCCTCCCAAGGTATTTCCAGTGATATGAAATGAAATCATCATAAGAGAGTCTGCCATAGGTGTCCTTCCTCAATCTCCTCCTAAAAACTGAGACGATAAGACTGCCTCAGAAAGAATAATCAAATCCTCAGACTCTATACTCTAAGGTTAGTGACCAACATAGGCTTTTAGCAATAATTTCTTGTCATGATTAATATGAAAGCTTCATCCATCTATTGAGTATAGACCATCCCCTTCCAACCCTAAATAGTAATTTAATTTTTATGCAAAACTATTTACAGCAGGAGAGATCTTCACTACGCTGAAGACTCAAGGGCAAAAAAGTATTCTGGTCTCTAAATTTTTCTGCTTTGCATTTTAATCTCGGCTTGACTTTTTTGTATCTTATCTATTGGTTCAGCACTCAACTAACCTTTATCCTAAGTACTATATAGCTCCATTTTTAAGTGATAAGCTACATATACACATATATTGAGTACTTGTCCAAATTTCACGAATAATCATTAATCTCAATACTAGTCTATATTCATGGTTTTAGACTGAAAAATCTTTTAGGGGTAGAACTATAACTAGAACTGAAAAAATATATAGCATCACAGGGCCTTGTGAGGAACCATCCAGGTTAGAAAATACTCAAAGAGTAATTATCAGTGAACGGTGACAATGGTGATATAGTGCATTAGAGCAATCCATAAAGGTATACCCCAGTAGGAAAAAGCTATATTTGAAGTGTAGTTAAATCAGTAATAGAATAATGATAATACATTCCCCCTTATGACTTTCTGATAAAGGAAACAAGCAGAATGTAACTAACAAACAAAGGAATGGACAAGTGAAAAGGATATAGACAACAGCCCCAAACAGCAATGCTTTCATAGTTATTATATGTTAATGCAAGTTATTATATCTTAATGCAAGTTAACATTTAGATACACATGTAAAGATGTGGTGAACTTTCACTTAGTATTAGGTGTCTAAAGAAAAAGATTGAGTTTATTATGCAAAGTGATATGTCTATTACATGAGTTTCAGATTCAGCTGAAAACATTATTGAGAAGGATGACAGAAAGTACAGGACACTGTTTTGACTGGATTTAACATTACTCATTTTCTTTCTCTCCCTCTCTTAATTATTTGGTTAGTTGATATATCTAGCAAGTCAACTGGATAGTCATAAAAGTGTTCTGAACAGGCCTCCCCAAGATGCCTCACTTTGCACGTAACCCTGCAGGAAAGGCAAACACCCAGGTGCTCAACGTCTGCTCTTCTCATCCGTGAGTGACCTCAGTGTCATTAGATGCTCCAGGTCCCCTCTCCCTTCCCTTTGCTTGGGATGGCACAGGCACCTCATTTTACCTTTCTGTCTTGGAGTCTCTCGTGTACATGAGGTCCCCATGCACACAAAATGAAATTTGATTTTCTCCTGTTAATTTACTGTCAATTGAATTCTTAGACCAGCCAGAAGTACCAAGAAGGGCAGAGGAAAATGTTTTCCCACCTTAAGAGCAACACAAAATTCTATAATTAAATCTCAAATGCTGTGATGGGTTCCATTGCCATAAAAATAAAGAAAAATTTACATGTATTCAAAAGACTCTTTACTGCTATTTGATGATTTAAAATAAAAAACTGCAAAGGATAAAATTCTACATTCCTACAATAATCAAAAATATTGTTCTCAACACCTCTGAGAAGAAAAATGACCAAATTACTTACTTTTCATACATTTATTAAGATCCTTAACCAGGAAAGATTTGTTCTTTTTCCCTCTTACAACAAATACAAATAAAGTGTGAATTCTTAGGGGTAAATGTATAAAATAATAAGATGTTTTTGTTTTCTTTATTACATAATCAGGATGTCCAGATTTCATCTTTTATTAATTCTATTTGCCATTCTTTTAAAATTCAGTTTTTAAAATTATAATAAAGACAAACTATTTTTAGAGCAGCACACTAGGTTTTCAGTTTTCTTTGATGACTTCTAAAAGCCTTTTGATGTGGATTCCAAAAAAAGGCATTTTCATCCTTAGAAATGTGTTTTAAAACTTTAAAACCTTGAGAATTTTAGAATTGGATATTCTCAGCTGCAGCTCTGAAAAAAATATTGGTAGAGAAATAAAGCCTGAAAGTAAAAATTTTGAAAGTGGACAACGAGTTGAATTAGTGTCAGAAGCAAATCAGCTGGCCGAATAGTAAAGAGGCCCTCTCAGAGCAGGGTAGCTTGAAGCCACTGGAGTTATGTGGGTGACGGGGAGAGAGACCCACATGATGGCACACGGATGGCGTGCACATGGCACCTCCCCCCACTGCGCCTGTCCACTCAGCTCTGCCAAGTGTGGGCTCATGATTCAAACTGACAAGAACCTTGCTCCCTCCCTGATCCAGAAAGAAAGAGCCTTGTCAAGTTGAATATCCTGCTTGCTACATGGGAGCAGCGTTGCCAGGAACAATGAGGGGAACTCAAAATGTGCTCTCAATCAGCAAGAAACCTGGGGATCCTGGCGCGGCTGTTTGCAGGGCAGTGAGAAGTGTAATTGCAGCTTAAATGTCATTGCATTCATTTTAGAGAAAATGCTGATTTGTTTTTGTTGTTTGGCTTGTTTGACTTCTTTGTTCTATTTTCTGTTTCTTTCTGGACTTTGAAATTAAGTTTTTAATGTAAACTTTTTACCTTTTTTTCAGGAAAATAGAATAACGACTGAACAAACTCTTACCCAAAGAACAAAATCAATCTAACCAAGAAACATACACATGAAACTCCACTTACACCAGGTTGAATGCGCACTGGAGGGATGGGTATAAAGCTGAATAAAATTTGGGGCCTGGAGGAAACCAACACAGCCTATAAGGATGACACTGTGCATTTAGAAGATATATGAAGATCATGAAATTTGGAGGCAAAAGGCTTCCTTTTGATGGATCCTTTCCTCTACTTGTGCTGTAATCTTTGACCAGTCTTGACTTCTCCTGAACTCTATTTTTTTAATCTGTAGAATTATGAATAACTCACTCACAGGGAAGGCATTAGCGTTAAATGAGATAATGTGTGAAAAATGCACTTTAAATATGTGAAGTGCTGTACAAATGTTAGTTATCATTTGGTGAGAGACAGGCCGGCAGGACTCATGGTTTCTAGCTCGTACTGTTAACTTGATTTCACTCCATATTTTCAGAGCTGAGGTCCCTTTCAGAGTTCAGATTCTATTTTCCTATAGACTATGTTTCAAGACAGAATTCAGTAAGAATAATAGGAAGTGCACAAAAATAAGTAAATAAAGCCCCAAAGGATAAAAGATCAAATCCAACTGAAATAATAGCAGAACTAAAATATAGCTAATAGAAAAGGCAGCTTCTCACAATAGGAATCTGCAGATTCTTTACCATTTGAGCCACCAGGGAAGCCCGTTGCTGGGCATATACCCAGAGAAAACCATAATTTGAAAAAACATATTCACTCCGATGCTCAATTCAGCACTATTTACAATAGCTACGACATGGAAGCAACCTATATGTCGAATGACAGATGAATAGAAAAAGTAAGATGTGGTACATATATACAACGGGATATTACTCGGCTATAACAAGGGACAAATTTGGGTCATTTGTAGAGACATGGATGGGCCTAGAGTCTGTCATAATAGAGTGAAGTAAGTCAGAAAGAGAAAAACAAATATTATATATTAACACATGTATGTGGAACCAGAAGAAAATCGATATAGACAACCTTATTTACAAAGCAAAGATAGAGACACAGACACAGAGAACAAACATATGTATACTGAGGGAGAAGGAGGGGGGATGAATTGAGAGATTAGGATTGACTTATATACAATATATACACTGGTACTCTCTCTCNCAATATATACACGGGTACTCTCTCTCTCTATATATATATATATATACATATATATATATAAAATAGATAACAAATGAGGTTGGGATTGACATATATACAATATATATACTGGTACTATATATAAAGTGAAGTCGCTCAGTCAGACTCTTTGCAACCCCATGGACTGTAGCCTACCAGGCTCGTCTGTCCATGGGATTTTTCAGGCAAGAGTACTGGAGTGGGTTGCCATTTCCTTCTCCAACTACATATAAAGTGGATAACAAATGAGAACCTACTGTATTGCACGGGGAACCCTACTTGGTGCTCTCTGGTGACCTAAATGAGGACGGTATCCACAAGAGAGGAGATGTATGTATACACATAGCTGATTCCCTTTGCAGTACAGTAGAAACTAACACAACATTGTAAAGCAACAATATTCCAATAAAAATTTTATAAGTGAAATAAAATAAAATAATTTCATTTTAAAAAGCTGTATTTTCCACCAAATACAAGTATTTCTTTTTGTGGTTTAACATGAGAATATCTTCAAAATGAGAGTGATTTCTATGAAAAGAAATTAAATTCCTATAAAGTAGTGAGGAAAGAGTAAAAGAGAAGGCTGTGACAAGATGGAACATAATTTTGAAAACTCAAACAAATTAATGCTGATGTTTGTGAAGAAAGGGCTGGTTCTTGGGCCTACAGCATCAGAAATACCTGAATGTGACTCAGAGAATGAACTTATGGTTGCTGGGGGTGGGGAGAGGGTGGAGAAGGGACAGTTAGAAAGTTAGGGATCAACATGTACACACTGCTATAGTTAAAATGGATAACCAACAAGGACGTACTGTAGAGCACATGGAACTCTGCTCAATGCTATGTGACAGTCTTGATGTCTTGATGAGAGGNCCTTGACTGTGACACTCAACACACATTGCTGCACTGATCCATCCATGTGTTTCTCTCCCCACCTTGTGACTCAAAGATCCTCAAAAATAAGACCAACCTTCTTTGTTTTTATATCTGAGTTCCCAATACAGTGTAAGGTGAATTACAGATGCTCAATTGAATAGAGCCAAAAATTTAATGCCAAAAAAACTTGCCTCAGTTATGGATCTTACAGGAAAGCCAAACCCAAAGCAACAGTTGCAGTTGGCAGCCACTGAGCAATCAACAGAGATGAGAAATGATTGGTTTGGCAGGAAGGCAGAGTTAAGGCTAGAAACAAGTGAGGCAGTCCCACAAGGAATGTACAGTCTGCATCTATTTCAAACTCTGGTTCAAAGAAAAGCACAGAGGTACAGAACAAAAGCAATTTCAAAAAGTCAAGCACTCAGCAATGTCTACTAAGAATCCGCTATGTGTCAGATACTCTGTTAGATACTGAGGACAAAGCAAAATAACTGAAGACACAGGCCTGTCCTTACGGAACTAAAGGTCACACACCCATTAAGGAGCTATTGAGGAAACACAGAAGGGGCCTGTGTGCATGTGACTGTGTGTGTACCTGTGGATGTCAGGATGGAGGTTTGGGGGTTAGTGGTAAGGAACGTTGTTCTGAGAAAATGATATATGAACAGAATCTTGAAAGAAAAAGTCAGCATTAACCAGGAGAACATTCTAAAGAAAGTGAAAGTGAAGTTGCTCAGTCATGTCTGACTCTTTGCAATCCCATGTACGGTAGCTCGCCAGGCTCCTCCACCCATGGGATTTTCCAGACAAGAGTACTGGAGTGGGTTGCCATTTCCTTCTCTAGGGGATCTTCCCAACCCAGGGATCGAACCCTGGTCTCCTGCTTTATAGGCAGACGCTTTACGGTCTGAGCCACCAGGGAAGCCCAACATGTACAGACCCCCTGAAGTGGCAAATAGATGGTCACTTCAGAGGAAACTTTAAATATTGTGGATGAATCAGTAATTCTTAATGCTTATTAGGTTCCAAAACAGGTCACAATCATTTCCTGCTGCTGGTCACTTGCAAATCTGCCCACCCTTAGCTACTAGAAAACCGGAAGCTCCATGACAAACTTCCATTGCTAGGCTGCTCACTAAGTTCTATAATGGTGACATCTTTGACAACATTAGTTCCATCAGAGAAGTGACACCTCCAATGGAAGAGAAGAAGGATTTGCGGGTATTCTCAATTAGCCACAATGTTATGTTTAGGAAATAAGCTTTTTGGATATTGGAGAGATATTTGTAGCCAAATTGTATTTTCTCAAAAAGTAATGACTTATACATCAGTTTCATAAAAACCTATCTCTTATGCTTAGAGAAGTCATATGACCCTTCAATGTCAAGACTGCTGGCATACCAATAGTCAGAGATGTATTTCTTTGTAATAAATTTTTTTGGTCCCACCATTTTTTTTTTTTTTGCCACAGAAATGCAAATTAAAACTACAATGAAGTATTATCTCACAACAGTCAGAATGGTTATTTTCAAAAAATCTACAAAGGGTAAATGCTGGAGAGAGTGTGGAGAAAAGGGAACTTTCTTGCACTGTTGCTAGGAATGTAAATTGATACAGCCACTACGGAGTACAGTATGGAGGTTCCTTAAAAAACTAAAAGTAAAACAAACATATTACCCAGCAACCCCACTTCTGGGCATATACCCTGAGAAAAGCATAATTCAAAAGAACACATGTACCCCAATATTCATTGCAGCACTATTTACGATAGCCAGGACATGGAAAAAAACCCTAAAAGTCCAATAACAGATGAGTGGATAAAAAAGATGTGATACACATACACAGTGTGGTACATATATACAATGGAATATTATTACACAATGGCATAATATTAATATATAAGGGAATGTTATTCAGCTGCTAAAAGGAATGAAATAGGGTCATCCCTGGTGGCTCAGATGGTAAAGGATCCGCCTGCAATGAGGGAGACCTGGGTTCGATCCCTGGGTTTGATTCCTCCTCCAAGATCCCCTGGAGGACATGTCAACCCACTCCAGTATTCTTGCATGGAGAATCCCCATGGACAGAGGAGCCTGGCGGGCTAGAGTCCATGAGGTTGAAAGAGTCGTACATGACTGAGTGACTAAGCACAGGACAGGGTCATTTTAGAGACAGGGACAGACATACCATCTGTCATACAGAGTAAAGTCGGAAAGAGAAAAACAAATATCGTATATTAACGCATGCACGTGGAATCTAGGAAAATGATACAGATGAACCTATTTCCAAGCAGGAATAGAGGTGCAGACATAGTGAACAGACATGTAGACATGGTGGAGGAAGGAGAGGGAGGAACAAACTGGAAGATTGGGACTGACATACATACACTACCATGTGTAAAACAGATAGTGGGAAGCTGCTGTATAGCAAAGGAGTTGGCTCAGTGCTCTTTGATAACCTAGATGGGTGTGATGAGGGTGGAGCAGGAGGGAGGTTCAAGAGAGAGGTGATACATACATACATATAGGTGATTCACTTCATTATACTGCAGAAAGCAACACAACATGGTAAAGCAATTATATTCCAATTAAAAAAAATCTTGACCCTTCATCTTATCTGAGGACTCTAATCTCTTCTGAATGAAAATTCTAGTAGAATTTCATCTTTTCTTATTGGTACACAGTTTATCTCTTCAAGATTATTTTAATCCTATCATTTTTTCCAAAAAGCTGAGTGTCATCAAGAAATTGGGATTCTTCAACAGCTTCATTCTTATCAAATAAAAGTTATTTGTAAGCAATGTTTGTACTTTTGCTTAACAAAGGACCATGGTACTCTTATTTTGATATATTATATGTGGTATATGCAGTGTTTACCCATTAGCTGTTTCAGCTTAGGAAGAATTTTTATGACCAACTAACAAATCCTAAAACAGTATTTATAATATAAATACTGATACACCATTATTTATACTTCAGTTCAGTAGCAAAAATTGGTTCTATGATAAATAAACTCTCATTATCCAATCATTAGTCTCTTATAGCCACCCTGACACGTCATGCCATAGGCAATACAATATCACTAATGAAATGAATTAATTTATCACTTTCAAAGGGACACTGGGGAATTGAAAATATTTGTTTCATAGCAACACTCCAAACAGAAAATATGTCTAATCATTCAACATTTTAGGTAGATATTTTCAAATCATCAAGCTTATTTTACTCAACAAATATTTACAAGTGCTTTTTATGTTCCTAGTATATTTCTAGGTGATCAGGGTAAATTCTAAGGAGTTGGGGGGAGGGGCAGTCAGAAAGTAAACAAGCAGGGGGGAAAAAAAGACATGGCAACTCCAGATTCTGATAATTACTATGAAGAGAAAGAGAAAACCCAAACTCAGATTGATAGAATAGTCACCAGAAGGCTGTATTTTACAAGGTGACCAAAAAACATTTTATGTTGTTTCAAGGCCTTTTTCTACTATAAAAGTCATGGTGATAAATTTACATTGGACTCCACAAAATTACTTGCAATCAGTATTTTTCACCCACAAAAAAATGGCAGTTTTATGTGATTCAACCTGAGAACGAATAGCAGACAGAATTTAAGAGCTACATTTTTTATATCAAGGTTTTATTTCAAATGTATAATTGCTCTGAACTCGAATTGTCTGATAAGCAGCATTTTTGTCTCAGACCCTGGGTCTACAGACAAGAGGAGAACCCTGTCACTCCACAGGCCAGCTAGAGTCTCAGCAGTATTTCCAGTCCATAAATAGACTTCTGAGGACAGGGGCCCGGTGAAGCTTCTGTAAACAATAGAGTACCAGAGCAGTAGCTGGAGGACTTCTACACCCTGGTGGAGATGTAACGTCTTCAGAGTCAGTACTTCTTCAGGCTTAGCTCTGCCAGCTGTGCTATCTGCAGTGTGACATTTAACCTCTCCGAGCTTCAGTGTTTTATCTTTTTTTTTTTTTTTTTTAACTGAAGGATAATTGCTTTGCAACGTTGTGTTGGTTTCTGCTGTATAATAATGTGAATCAGCCATATTGCTTGCCTCTTGAGCATCCTCCCACCACCCCCATTCCACCCCTCTAGGTCGTCACCGAGCACCAGGCTGGGCTCCCTGTGTTATATAGCAGCTTCCCACTAGCTAGATATTTTACACATGTAATGCATATATATCAATGCTACTTTCTCAATACGTCCCACCCTCTCCTTCCCCACTGTCCACAAGTGTTTTATCTTTTCAACGAGAACAATTACCCTACCTTTTAGGGTTGCTACAGATATTACGGATACAGTAGAGTAATACTCTAGGCACATTCAATTAGTGTGATAAAGCAAGTTCAACTTTATATACTTGAGCTTCAAGAGTGGGGTAGAGAAAGAAAGAAAGGAAGGAAGGAAGGAAGAAATAGCATTTTTAAAAGATGTAGGAGATTCCATCCACTTTAATATTAAAATAACTTAGGTCCCAGTGTGAGTGAGCATTAGCTGAGAAAGCTCACAATCACATTAGCTGTGAATCCATGCTTTCGGTCTCAGATATTTTGCCTCTCTTGTGGTGTAAGCATCTTGCTATTTTGAGTTATTTTAATAGTGTTTTAAGATGAACCTTTCTCTTTAAATAAAAGCTATTTCATCTGTGAATCAAAGCAAGAAAGAACAATCTGTTCCAAAGCTGATGTAAAAACTGATTCCAGGTTTATTAAGAGATGGATTTTCAGTCTCCATGGTAATATATTCGTAAGAGATTTTCAGGAATAATTTTGATACTAATGAATTTGACTCTATAAGATAATTTCAGAACCTAAATCCCAAGGACACAGTTGTAGTGTAAGGTGTGTTAAATGCCTTCTGGCAGTACCTAACCAATTCCAGGTAATCAAGATGGTTATTTTCTTCTTGCAGGGGAAAAATGGACTACTCACTTAGCTAGTGAATCTCCAGCTAGTGTATCTTGCTGCCACAATCTAAATTTCCATGGATAATATTCTTCCATGGTGCAATTTTGTACTTTTCAAACTTGTTCTTGTATGTCACTGTGTTCTGACCAGCACAATGACTTATAAATGATATCTCATACACTGCAAGAACTGGAACAAATTCATATATTCAGCAAACACTTAAAATTGAATTACCTTAAAATTGATAGTTTTTAGAAATCTCTTTAGTTGCATTGCAGGCCCAAATTTATAACCAAGTATTTTGTCCTACGAGAGTAGATGGAAAAGTAAAATCTGCCCATCACCTTCTTCCTTTTCTGTGTTTCTTCTCAAGGGAAAAATAAGCCACATAAACATGGTAAGGAGCACCTATTAGTAGGGCTATATATGAAAGCTGGTGTCACAGATATTACCAGGGACAATTCCAACTGATCAATACCCTTTCTGTTCAATTGGTGCCCATGCTCTTAAGATTTATTACATATTTAAATATCATTCATGATAATAAGGACACTAAATTATTGTTATATAAATCAGTTTCTACTTAGAAGTTTTATAGTACAAACTTGATAAGTTATTTTTCCCAACTCACTTAAGAAAGTTATTCTGTGCATTGTTAAGGATAAATAGCATCTTTGTTGTTATAAAGAAGACATATATAATTTGAAAAATGCACATAAAAATCAAGTGGAAAAATGATTTTTCACATTTCTGTAGTTTCCCTTAATTTGCAGATTATAGATTCAAATAGAGCTGATAAACTGAAAACGTTGTTTAGTCACTAACTACCCCATGGACTGTAGTCTGCCAGACTCCTCTCCAGTCAAGAATACTGGATTTCTCCAGTCAAGAATACTGGAGTTAGTTGCCATGCCCTCCTCCAGGGGATCTTCCCAACCCAGGGAATGAAGCCTCATCTCTTGCATTGGCAGGCAGATTTTTTACCACTGAGCCACCAGGGAAGCCCTTAAATTTAAAATGTAGAACTAAACAAAACCTGTGTTACATTTTTATGTCTATAAATGTGGTTCACAATCCTGGTAGCAGAAGGGAAAGTGTATGTTTGAAGGAATCCTTGAGAAAGAAATGGACTTCATAAAATAAGTGGCTTAGATAATAAAGCTCTTATTCATATAAGCTCTCCAAGCAGTATTTATTTAAACAATTAGATTGACAGTCTGGAGTATAGAAAATATATACACTGAGCATGAATACACTGAGCAATTTGAGAAAATCTTTCTCACACATTATGTCTATAACATTTGGCAGAAATTACTTCCATTTGGAATATGCATCAGTCCAACTTTTTAAGAGTTGCAGTAGCTCATTTCCAAAGTGAGAACAAATTATGGTTCAAGCTTTTCTTTTTTTTTTTGGTCTTGTTTCATTTTGTTTGTTGTTATGTCATTGTTGCAAATGTATTCACAAAAAGTAGTTCAGGCAGAGCTGTGACCTCATCAATAAATATACTGAAAGAATAAGTGATCTGGGTACAGGTCCAAGGAGCTCTGTGACTTCAGGTGGGTGACTTCAGTTCTCCCAAGAACTCCCCAGCCAATCCAGACCAACCATGAAAGGCTCAGGAGCACAAAGTACTGTCAAGTGGATGGTAGTTCATGGACATATTTTCTAAACTACAGTGACTCTAGGAAGCACTAAACACTATTTGCTACCTCTGATAGAGTTAACCACGGGTCAAGGGCATAGAGGGTGAAGGGGTGAAAGAAGAGTCACAGCTGAGCTAGACATCAAGAGACCCTGACATGTCATGTTTGTATACCTGAGCAGTAGCAGACAAGTGGACTGTGAACTTCCAGATGTTCAAGCTAGATTTAGAAAAGACAGAGGAACCAGAGATCAAATTGCCAACATCCGCTGAGTCATCGAAAAGCAAAAGAGTTCCAGAAAAACACCTACTTCTGCTTTATTGACTATGCCAAAGCCTTTGACTGTGTGGATCACAACAAACTGTGGAAAATTCCTAAAGAGTAGGAATACGAGACCACCCAACCCGCCTCCTAAGAAATCTGTATGCAGGTCAGGAAGCACCAGTTAGAAACAGACCTGGAACAACAGATTGGTTCTAAATAGGGAAAGGAGTACTTCCAGGCTGTATATTGTCACCCTGCTTATTTAACTTATACGCAGAGTAAATCATGAGAAATGCTGGGCTGGGTGAAGCACAAGCTGGAATCAAGATTGCTGTGGGAAATATCAATAACCTCAGATATTCAGATGACACCACTCTTATGGCAGAAAGTGAAGAAGAACTAAAGAGCCTCTTGATGAAAGTGAAATAGGAGAGTGAAAAAGCTGACTTAAAACTCAAATTCAGAAAACGAAGATCATGGCATCTGGTCCCATCACTTCATGGGAAATAGATGGGACAACAGTGGAAACAGTGACAGATTTTATTTTTGTGGGCTTCCAAATCACTACAGATGGTGACTGCAGCCATGAAAATAAAAGACGCTTGCTCCATGGAAGAAATGCTATGACCAACCTAGACAGCATATTACAAAGCAGAGACGTTACTTTGTCAACAAAGATCCATCTAGTCAAGGTTATGGTTTTTCCAGTAGTCATGTATGGATGTGAGAGCTGGACTATAAAGAAAGCTGAGCGCCGGAGAACTGATGATTTTGAACTGTGGTGCTGGAGAAAATTCTTGAGAGTCCCTTGGACTGCAATGAGATCCAACCAGTCAATCCTAACTGAGATCAGTCCTGAATATTCATTGGAAGGACTGATACTGAAGGTGAAACTCCAAAACTTTCGTCACCTGATTTGAAATACTGACTCATTTGAAAAGACCCTGATGTTGGGAAAGATAGAAGGCAGGAGGAGAAGGGGATTATAGAGGGTGAGACAGTTGGATGGCATCACCACCTCAACGGACACGAGTTTGAGTAAACTCTGGGAGATGGTGATGGACAGGGAGACCTGGCATGCTGCAGTCCACAAGGTCCCAAAGAGTTGGACACACCTGAGCGAATGAACTGAACTGAACTGAACTGAGCAGACCAGCTTTTGGATTCTGCCAAAACAGCATCTCTAACACAGGCCAGACATTGAATGACAGGTAAAGGAGATTCCGGCAGCTCGACAAGGAAAACAGAGGTGAAGACCATCCCTGTGACTGCAGAGGGGAAATGTGCTTCTTCGCTGTAAGAAACATTTCTTTGTTCATTTAGAAAGATGTAGAGGTATTTTTTAAAATAAGTCATCAGTTTATACAAACAAGCTTTAGGGAGTATTTATTTAAACAAATTGTTTAAACACTCCACCAGCACCTGCTGACTGAAATGGGACTTGAATCTAAATTTGCAGGGTGTTCTAATATTATGAGAGAGATGTGTTCCTGAAGACCTCACATAATTCAAAGCACACACGAGTTAAAATAAATTTTTCTGTAGGAATAAATGTTAAGGTTGTATTTTTGATATGCATAAATCCCCAGTCAATGTGGTTTGACCTTGTTTTTTTCTCACAGTGATATCAGGCCTCACATTCTTTTTCTTTTACATAAAATTATATCTGCCCATTATATGATACATGTGATTCAAAGAGTACTTTATTTTTCAGATAATAAATGCTGAAGATAGAATATGGAGAAAAAGGAATCCTCCTACACTATGGGTAGGAATGTAAATTGGTATAGCCTCTGCAGAGAACAGTAAAAACTAAAAATACAGCTATCAAAAGATCCTATGAGCCAACTCTTGGGCATATAGCTGGAGAAAAGCATAATTTGAAAGTTTCATTATTTCATTATTCATTATTTCACTGTGAATATTATTTTACTATTATTCATACCAACATTCATTTAGCCATACCAACAGTAGCCAAGACATGAAAGCAACCTAGATGTAAGTTGACAGATGAATGGATAAAGAAAATGTGGTACCTATATACAATGAAATATTACTCTGCTATAACAAAGAATAAAATAATGCCATTTGCAGCAACATAAATGGACCTAGAGATTATCATACTAAATGAAAGAGAAAGACAAATATCAAGTGATACCACCTTTGTGGAATCTGAAAAAATGATAGAAATGAACTTATTTACAAAGCAGAAATAAGCCCACAGACTTAGAAAACAACTTATGGTTACCAAAGGGGAAAGTGGGAGAGGGATAAATTGGGAGTTTGGGATTAACATATATACACTGCTATATATAATATAATATAATATAAATAACCAATAAGGACATACTGTATAGGACTGGGAACTATACTCAATATCTTATCATAACTTATAATGGAAGAAAATGTAAAATATATATTCATGTATAACTGAATCACTACTGTACCCCTGAAACCAACTCAACATTATAAGTTAACCATATTTCAAGAACAAAATTTAAAGTACCTTATTTTCCTCAACATTTTTTCTAAAATTACTCCAAGAATCCTTTTCTAAATTAATAAGACAGGATATTTTGGAGAGCCTAGATCTTTTTCAAAGTGTTTTTATCACATCTAAATATCTTTCCAACGTTTTTCATATTTTCAGCAAGAGTGTTATCACTGTTTAAGGAGAACTTGAGCAACATTGTTATAGTATTAAAATAAATTTTATATTGATTATTCAAAAGTTATTACTATAACCATTATCAAAATTACTCAGAAAAGTTCTGATGTATGTAGAGCATGGCAATGATGCTGCCTATTTTGTCTTTCAATTTGTATGAAAGTGATGCTGTTACATCACAATAGCATGAATACAATTATTAACTCCACCTTTAAAAATAATACAACTTTAGACTGTTTTCCAAATTTGGTCTATAAAATGAAACTAATATTTTTCTCACACTTTTTGCAATATACTTGTCTTAAAATACACATAAAATGACCTATACCATAAAAATCATTCACTGACAGAGACTATGTAACAGGTACTATTTGAGTAACCTTTGTCCTTGATTATTCCCATTTTAGAGAGAAGGTCCAATCTGTTGGATCTTTTTCTTAGGAAAAAGAATTAGGACCAACCTAAGTCCTAATTCTTACAGATTCCTCTATTCTGACATTATTTCTGAATTTAGTACATTTTGTGAAGGGTTTGATGGTGCTAAAAGGACTGATATTCACGTGGTAGCAGATCAAGCTAGACTGTAGGGGAATGAGAAAAGGTATGTGGTGAGAACACAAAGCCAGTAAGTCACCATCTAGATGGAACTATTTGGCATCAAAAGTTAGAAGGAGAAAGAACAATGATTACAGGACAACTGGGGTCACGTGGAAGCTTTTATAATTTAGGGTGGATAGAGATTGTATATTAATAGGAATATTCCTTTACAAAAAGTAGGAAACATTTAGAAGGGATTTCTCTCATATTAACAGAGGGAGAAATCTCAAGACTCTAAATAGCTAAACAGATTCAACTATAAAGAAAATTGTTAATTAGGCATAGTTTTTTTTGTCTTTTCCCAAATGTTTTCATTCCCTTATTCTTCTTCTAGGATTATCTCTCTAGTAAAAATAACAATAAAAATTATAATAGCTGCACATATTAAAATAAGTAAATTTAATACATATAAAACTTTAAGCAAAACGCAAGAGCTTTGTGAAAGTGTGAAAATGTTAGTCACTCAGTCATATCCAACTCTTTGTGACCCCACAGACCGTAGCCTGCCAGACTCCTCTGTCCATGGAATTCTCCAGGTAAGAACACTGTAGTGGGTAGCCATTCCTTTCTCCAGGGGATCTTCCCAACCCAGGGACTGAACCCATGTCTCCTGCATCTGAGCCACCAGGGAAGCCCAAGTACTTTATATATATTAGCTCATTATTTTTCACAACACCTAAAATAGGATACTGTCATAATCCCCATTTTATAGATGAGGAAACCATGGCACAAACGGATCAGGTAACTTCCCCAAATTATCCACTAGCAAAAATACTTATCTTTCCTCTTCAGAACCCTTACTCTCCTTAGGCCCCTCTCTCTTCTCTTCTTTCACATCTCTTTTATCCTTATCAAAATTTATGTATCCTGTGTCCCCAAGGATATAACTAGCTATCTAATTAATTAGCTAATAATTTAGCTTAATGGGTTCAATTTCTAATAAGATAATATGGTTGTAATAATTCAAGGGGAAAATAAGTAAATAGTTGCAGTTTTTCCTAATAGAAATTACCACCTAACAGAAGTAAAAATCATTTTACACACTTCAAGATGGAGGGGACATATGTATACCTATGGTTTACACATGTGTACCTCAAGTTGAGGTTTGACACAAAACAACAAAATTCTGTAAAGCAATTATCCTTCAATTAAAAAATGAATAAATTAAAAAAAAGTTTAAAGTGTCTAACACAAATATAGGGTTACAGAAATAGAACACAATTTGTTTTAGATTTTTTTAGCTTAAAAAAATAAAGACCGATAAATCGACAACAGGTGTTGTCTCTGTGTGTGCACAGATCTGTGGTCATGCCTTTTGTGACCCTATGGTTTGTAGCCCGCCAGGCTCCTCGGTTTGTGGGATTTGCCAGGCAAGAATACTGGAGCAGGTTGCCATTTCCTCCTCCAGGGATCAAATTTGAGTCCCTCGTGTCTCCTGCATTGGCAGGCAGATTCTTTAACACTGAGCCACCTAGGAAGCCCTATAAACAAATTCTACTAACAGGTATTATAATAATGCATTTAAAAATAAAAATTTAACCTAACATTTAAGTTAAATGTCATCTCCATGTCATGATGATTTAAGAAAATAAAGGGAAGATGAAGAGTACAGATCAACAAAGGCAAAAGTGTTAGGCATAGGAAGAAGAAAATAGATGGAATCTAACAACTCATCCTCTAGCCTACTATCTCTCCTTCAAGGCCCCAGATCCCTCATGATAGGCTCAAGTGTTCATGAGTTAAATCTCTTCACTTCCAGCTCTTCTCTAGCAGTATTACCTGTCCTTCATCCCATGGTAAGACTTTCAAGAGCAAAGACAATTTGCCTTGAAAGGATAAAGGAATCAGAGGACCAGATCTAAGTCTGAACCTCAGACTTTCTTAGCTTGGTAAACATGCTTGTCCTCCCGGGGTAAGCAGAATAATGCCCTTCTCCCTCAAAGATGTCTATGTCATAACCCTTAGAATTTATGAATATATTAGGATACATGGCACAAGAGAATTAAGATTGTAAGTGGAATTGCTTGCTAATCAGATGACCTTAAAATAGGAAGATTATCCTGGATTATCCAGGTGGAGGCAATATAATTACAAGGATCTTTAAAAGTAGAAGAGTGAATCAGAAAATAGACCCAGAGAGATGGCAGTATGGGAAGGACTTGGCTGATATTGCTGGTTTTGAAGATGGAGGGAAAGGTCATGAGATAAAGAATGTGTGTGGTCTCTAGGAGCTGGGAAAGGCAAGGAGATGGATTTCCCTCTAAAGCCTCCAGGAAAGAATACAGCTCTGCTGACACCTTGATTCTAAGCCAATGGCAATGAACTTCTGAACTACAGAACTGTAAAATAATAAATTTGTGTTCTTTTAAGTCACTATGTCTGTGGTAATTTGTTACAGCAGCCATAGAAAACTAATAAACTCCCAAAGTCTCAATTTTTTTTCTTCTATAAAGTGGAGATGCAGAAAATAATTTGTAATCTCATAGAATTACTGTGGAGACAAAAAGACTGTGAATGTGAAGAGAGCATTGTAAATTAGAAATACCATGAAATTTTTAGATATTATAACTCATAGTAGTATTGGTCCCTTTTGCCCTCAAACTTTCTTTAAAGAATATTCAATTAAATTGATTGCACTCTTAACTGTATATTTGGCATTAACTCTGCCATCCTATACTTTATTAACTCATAAGCTGATATTTTTGATATAATATATAACTTGAGTTTGAGAATAAAGCATAAACTACAGCACTATGAGCAAAAATTCATATATTTTGCTGATAAATATGCCAAACTACTTCATGTTTTGAGCTGGACAAAATAGTCCTAGATGTGATTTAATAAAAATTACCATCCATCGTTTACAAAGTTAGAATGCAGAAAATTCAGAAGTCAATGAAAATATTCAGATTCTTCAAAATCAAAATTTTTAATGAGAGTTATTAATGATAATTCTAAACTTTGTTTTTTACAGGCAAATACAAACTTATGTTTGTGGAAAAAATTTTATTTTCATTATTATACCTGATCCTGGTATCAGCCCTATAAAGAAAGAATGGCAAATATTTTTAGTTATGGAAATACTAAGACAAGAGGCAAATGAAAGATCAATACATCTCTAAATGCTAGTTATTTTTATCTACTAGTGGTTCTCCAAGTATGATCCAGGCACTTTGGGGTCCCTGCCACCCTTTAAAGGGGTCTGCAATGTCAAAACTGTTTTCATAACAATATTGCTTCACAGCAATATTACTTAATTTTTTAAGCTCATTCTCTTGTAAGTACACAGTCTCCGTTTCTAAAACAGTGCATACTGAAAGATAATAAACAAAATTTCTTTGGGGTCCTTAATAAATTTTAAGAGTAAAAAAGTGGTTATGAGTTACCTAGGTCAGTTCTCCAAGAAAACTGTTGAAGATAAAGAGGTAGGGAAATGTGATAGCTAGAAATACATTCTAATCCGAAGGACCTAGGAAAGATAAATACAGTTGAAAGATTCATTGACATTTTTCTTTAAGGCTAGAGTATCATGAGATACATTTCTTATGTGCAGAAATGAGGTGGGTGTGGGGGAGTAGCAGTTTACTCAACAGCACCCTCATGGCTCCAAAGATATAATACAAACTTTCCAAAAGTGTCTAATCTACTCCAGGGGAGCAGTTCACACCTCATTATGGGCCCACCATTGCAAATAAATGCACAATAATGACAACAACAGTAATATTGCAAAAATATGCCACGGTAACAAGAAAAAAAAATTTGTACAAAGAACTGTTTCCAACCATAGAGCAACCTTTGCTAATTACTATTATCTCACATTAACTATGTAATCTAGCTACTGGAATCTTTGTAAAAATTATTTTTGACTCATTCACTGATCATGACAGAATGAATCATCTTTGATGTATTCTTCTTTGATTTCACTGTAATTCTCTGTCTCTTGTCAGTGAGTGGGCCCCACTGATTTATGAAATATCTCACAGCTGTCAATTCTTCTTTACTTTCAGTCCAAATCTCCCTGACAGGCTACTTCAACATATGCTTTCCAATTCCATATAAATAGGTAAAAAGGTTTCAGTTGTTCTTATTTTCATCAATTTAATTAAACTTATTATCTGGGGCTTCCCTCATAGCTCAGTCAGTGAAGAGTCTGCCTGCAATGCACGAGACCTGGGTTTGATTCCTGGGTCAGGAAGATACACTGGAGAAGGAAACAGCAATCCACTCCTGTATTCTTACCTGGAGAATCCCATGGACAGAGGAGCCTGGCAGGCTACATCTATGGGGTCCCAAGAGTCAGACATGACTGAGCAACTAAGCACATCATCACATCATCATAAGCACTCCCTGACATATGGTCACTTTATTTTGAACTTAGAATAAAATTCAAATTCCTTACCATGACCTGCAAATCCTGCATGACTTACTCTTACCCTCCAGTCTTTTATAAGGACTCCTCTGCTTCACCATGCTCCAGCCACGTCTTCCTAATGGTCTCCATTTTTTCTGGAAATAATAGGGAGTTATAGGTTAAACTTATATGCAGAGTACATCAAGGTCCGTCTAGTCAAGGCTATGGTTTTTCCAGTGTTCATGTATGGATGTGAGAGTTGGACTGTGAAGAAAGCTGAGCGCTGAAGAATTGATGCTTTTGAACTGTGGTGTTAGAGAAGACTCTTGAGAGTCCCTTGGACTGCAAGGAGGTCCAACCAGTCCATCCTACAGGAGATCAGTCCTGGGTGTTCATTGGAAGGACTGATGCTAAAGCTGAAACTCCAATACTTTGGCCACCTCAGGGGAAGAGTTGACTCATTGGAAAACACCCTGATGCTAGGAGGGGTTGGGGGCAGGAGGAGAAGGGAATGACAGAGGATGAGATGGCTGGAAGGCATCACTGACTCGATGGACGTGAATCTGAGTGAACTCCGGGAGTTGGTGATGGACAGGGAGGCCTGGAGTGCTGTGATTCATGGGGTCACAAAGAGTCAGACACGACTGAGCGACTGAACTGAACTGCTAGGTTAAAAGGTTTCAATTGTTCCTGTTTTCATTATTTAAGTAAACTTCTGTTCAGTTCAGTTAATTAAATTTATTATCTACCTATTACATTCCAGAAAGACTTAAAATTTATTTTTTAGGCTCTGGAGACATGTTGAGGAACAAGAGAAACAAAAGCGTCTGCTTTCACAGAGTTTATACACTGGTGTGCCCTCTGTCACTCAGTCATGCCCTACTCTGTGACTCCATACACTGTAGCCCACCAGGCTCTTCTATCCATGGAATCCTCCAGGCAAGAATACTGCAGTGGGTTGCCATTTCCTTCTCCAAGGGATCTTCCTGACCCAGGGACTGAACCTGTGTCTTCTGCACTGGCAAGCGAGTTCTTTACCACTGAGCCAACAGGGAAGCCTTTATATACTGGTACAGAAAGACAGATAATAAAGAGCTAAATAAATACACAAAATATCTTCATATGATGATTAAAAACTAGGAAGAAGATTCAGTTGGGTAACGTTACAGAGAATGATGGAGGTGGTATTTAGATAAGATGGTCAGGAAGTTCCTCCACAGGGATTTGACTTTTAGGTGACTCTTGAGCGAGGAGGAGAAAGCTATGTCAAGATGAGTAAAAAATATTAAGACTCAGAGTATATCAAAACTAGATAACTAGAGCCCATAACCCCCTATTATTTCCAGAAATAATTGGAGACCATAAGGAAGACGTGGCTGGAGCATGGTGAAGCAGAGAAGTTCTTATAAAAGATTGGAGGGTAAGAGTAAGTCGTGCAGGATTTGCAGGTCATGGTCAGGAGTTTGAATTTTATTCTAAGTTCAAAATGATGTGAGCAACATGTTTGGAGCATGTGTTCTGTGCAGAAAGACATTTAGTGGCCCAAGATTGGAAACAAGGAGAGGAATTAGAACTCTAATAGTACAGGCAAGAGAAGATAGTAAACTGGATAAGGTAGTAGCTGGAAAGGTGGATGATTTGGGATGTATTTGGGAAGCAGGTCTCCCTGTCTCACTGATGAGTTGTGTGCAAGAAGTGAGTAAAATGGAAGAATTGGGCATGGCTCCTGTGGTTTCCAGAAACAGGTCCTACACTCCTTTGGTTAGCATCCAAGGCAAGTGCCCCATTTCCACATACCCCAAGATTCCGTCTCTCTACTACAAAACCTCAGCTGCAGTAAAGCATGCTGCTGCTAAGTCGCTTCAGTCATGTCCGACTCTGTGCGACCCCATAGACAGCAGCCCACCAGGCTCCTCCGTCCCTGGGATTCTCCAGGCAAGAACACTGGAGTGGGTTGCCATTTCCTTCTCCAGCAGTAAAGCATATTTCCTCTTTATTCTTTTTACACACAAAGATCATTCTCACCTTTGCCCATGTTTTCAGTCATCAATTTCTTTCATGGATCATTACAGCCAGCATTCATATCTGTGGCTCTTTTTTAAAATTCCATCTTTTACTATCTGTTGCTTCATATGAGTATTGGTCCCCAGGTATAGAGCAAGTGACATTTTAGTAAGCATCATACCTTAAATTCTTTCAAAATCACCACACTGAGACTTCCCTGGTGGTCCAGTGGTTAAGAATCTGCCTTCCAAAGCAGGGGACGCAGGTTCGACCCCTGGTCGGGGAGCTATGATCTCACATTCCACGGGGCAACTAAGCCCATGTCCCACACGTGTGTGCTAAGTTTCTTCAGTCATATCCGACTTCTTTGTGGCCCCATGGCCTGTAGCCCTCCAGGCTCCTCTGTCCATGGAGTTTTCCAGGCAAGAATACTGGAGTGGATTGCCATGCCCTCTTCCAGGAGATCTTCTGGACCCAGAGATAGAACCCCAGCCAATGTGCCTCAACGAGGGAAACCTGCACACGGCAAGGAAGAGCCCTTGAGCTGAAATAAAGACCCAGCCCCGCCAAAAATTTTTTAAATTCTTAAAATAAAATTTTTTTAAAAAAAGAACACCTAGTCATATTTGAGAAATGAAGACTTAATTAATAATAATTGTTATTAGCTATAAAATTCTGTTCCCTCTGATGTTAGACCATGTAGTCTTTGACACAGCTATCTTTGTAGTACTTCCTGTGAATCAGGCTTCAGCTCAAATGCTACTTTCAGAAATATCTTTTCTTGCCACTCAACTGTAAGTACCCACCACCCAGGACCACTGGTCACTTTATCATGTTTCCTTGACATGTTATACTTCACAGCATTTATCTCTGATCTAGTGCTATCGTATGTGCCTGCTGGCTTGGTCGTAACTACTTTCTTCCATAGGAAGGTCATGTGGTAAGAGGAGCTTGTCTACTATAGCACCTGGATCTCCGCACTTACAGCAGTACCTCCCTACAAGAGTAGGTTTTGTGTCAGGCATTGTACTGGATGTTAGAAATCAAGAGGTAAACAAAATGACAAAACTCACTGCCCTCATGGAATTTAGATTCTAGCGGGAGAAATTGTGCATAAATCAGATTAGGAAGTAAAATACGTAGTTCAGTAGATAGTGGTAAGAGCTAAGGAAGGGGAAAAAATCAAGCAAAGCAAGACAGACAAGCTCTATGCATTTAGGGGACCTCCCTGGTGGTCCAGTGGACAAGACTCCATGCTCCCAGTGCAGGGGACTCAGGTTCAGTCCCTGGTCAGGGAACTAGACCCCACATAACACACAGAGCCTGTGTGCCACAAGGAAGACCCAAGACCCAGTACAGCCAAAATAAATAACTGAAAAAACAAAAATGTTTGCATTTGTAGTGGGAGTGGGGAAGTGTAGGAATCTTAAAATAGGCAAGGAAATTCTCAATGAGATGGTGACATTTGAGTCAAAATCTCAAGAAGGTGAGTCTTGCAGGTAGCCAGGGAAAGGTACTCCAGTTAGAGGAAACAGCAAATGCAAATTTCCTGAGGCTGGGGTACACCTAAAGCTCTAGGAATATCTCAATTTGTTAAAGCTTTGGAATGTTATAAGCAAGAGGTGGAAGATGGAGTCAGAGAGGAAAAGTAAGGACAGAGAATGGGGACAGACCATTTAGGGTCTTTGAAGCCAATAAAAGAATTTCAGATTTTACTCTTAGAGAAATGGGGAATAACTGGGAAATCCTGCACAGGTAAGAGCCACAAGATGATTCATACTTTAACAGAATCATTCTGGCTGCTCTTTTAACAAGAAGAAAACATGGGTAGGGACTTCCCTAGTGGTCCAGTGGTGAAGGCTCTGCACTTCAATGCAGGGAGCACGAGTTTAATGCCTGTTTGGGGAACTAAGAGCCCACAGGCAGGGTGCTGCTGCTGCTAAGCCGCTTCAGTCGTGTCTGACTCTGTGCGACCGCATAGGCGGCAGCCCACCAAGCTCCCCCATCCTTGGGATTCTCCAGGCAAGAACACTGGAGTGGGTTGCCATTTCCTTCTCCACAACCAAAAATAGATAGATAAATAAAATAAGCAGTTTGAAAAAGAAAACAATGGCAGAAGCAGAGAGATCTATTCAGAGCCTAGCTCTCTGATTCAGGGAGACAGTAACTACAAATGGAAGAGCCGCAGTAAGATGGGAATTGGCTTTTGATCCTTGATAAATATTTGTTAAGTTAATGAACAGTTAAAGGTTTCCCACTCAACAATGGAAGCTTACATTTTATTTAAACATATAAAGTAGCCTACTTGTAAAACTAAATAAAAGATATGTACAATAATTTTTGAAATTAGATTCTTTTAGTGTTCATAAGTATACATTTCTACTTTTGTTAATAAAAATACATAGAAATCTATTTATAGACAGGTTACATTTACAAGCTGACCAAATGGATTCTTCATCTGATTGATTAATCTTGAGGTACACATTTCACTTTGAAAATGATTCTGACAAGATGGCTGCATTTGTAGAGATTCCAAGAAGAATGTCTTTGTAAGAAGGGAAAATAGATTGAAAAATCTTGAGACCCACCATTATCCTGTCTGCTTTGAACGTAACAGAGATGATAAGTCTACCATTTAACATTCTAAATTAATAGTTTTATGAAAATCCTATTCTTGTCAGTAGTAGAAGTTTGTGACTTTTTAATATTTTTTTTTTCTTTTTAGTGTTTTCATCTGACATTTCCTAATTACCTCTTTTGGGTGAGTGTTAATATATTTTCACAGTGCTACCTGGATGGATGTCATCTTTAGACAAAGACAGAGATAAACTCTATGTTTGTCAGTAGAATTTGTTTCGAGTGTTTCTGCAAATGAAGTGTGTGTTCTGGAGCCATCCTCAAAAACAGAAAAATCAGAGCATGTGAAATTTCTTTCTGTTTTTTATAGAAATTAATTAGTTTGTTGACATTCCTTTATTGGGCCTCTTTGCATTGGTTTACATTCAAATCATTGTTTTCAAAACAGAAAAAAAAAAATCTGCGATTAGCTGGAGTTAAAAATCTAAACAAGAGATCCCCAAGCTCCAAATCATGTAAATGGTAATATTCGTGACAGTTTACAACTTCTTTTCCCCCATTGGGAATATCCTGTGTGGTTTATTGCAAGCCATCAAAAGCAGAGCTCTCAAAAATTGCAATATGGTGTTTCTGTAGCTCTCACAAAACCTAGCTCAAGCTGTAAGGTTGCAAAAAGCCAAAAACAAACAAAAGAAAATACACTTAGTATTCTGAAAATACGTTGGTGTGTATAAATCACTCAGTCTATAGACCGGGTGCTTATGCATAGCCTCAGTCAGCTTTGAAAATACTCCAGGATGTCACACTCATTGTGGTACATTCTGAAATCACCTAAAATTCACTGGCTTTTGCAATTGGTACACCAATCACATTCTCTTTGGTGCACAGATGCAATCTCCTTTACATTTCTGACAGATCTTTGGTTACATTCTGGCAGTAAGGACACTCTTATGAATACGACAGAAAAAAGATTTTCTGTGTTTGTCTCTGAATTTTTGTGGAAGATATTGAATTGCCATCTCTCACACAGTTCATAAACAAACTTGGTGAACATCAAAGGCTATAACATTACAACCTGCTGAGCCCAGATTACACACCTCGAAAGTAAATGTTACTTCAATGAAAACTCTTCTGAAATTTAAAATCAAATAAAACTCACAATGTCCAAATACTTGATTTAGAACTCGGGCTTTGTGTGTGAGAATGTTCTTACAACAACGACTGGATGATTAACGCCCTATTTAGTCAATTATATGTCAGTCCTAAACTGTTTGGCACAATTTTGTTTATTCACAATTATTCTCACACATAGAGGCCTGCCACATTTTGCTCTGGCTCTGAGTATGGTAAACACTGGGTGTACTAGAAAGACAGAATTACAAATGCCCTTTTAGTTGCCTTTAACTCGTGCTGTACTATTCATGTTAGAATACAGGTAATTTGTTCTTGAATGTGAGACTTAAAAATCCCAGTGCTAGCAGAAGTAGCTACTTACAAGCATGTTTATTTCCTCACATGATGACTTAGTTCTAATATTTCTAATGATTTTCAACTATGTTTAACTGATACACACACACAAACATACATACATACATACATACATACATACACACATACATATTTGTGCTGCAAAAGTGATTGACTAACTTCAAAACAAAGGCAACATCGAAGCAAGAAAGATTTTGCCAAGAAATCCTATTTACTGTGTTTATTGGCGCTTCTCAAAAAAAAAATCCAAATCATGTTTGTTTTACCCAGTTTTGTGCTTCTACCAAGAAAACACATCTGTGAAAATAAGAACCTTTCCTATTAGGAATCTACAAAATCATGTGATATATTATGCTTAATTATATATCCAGCACAGCTATTTAGGAAGGATTTAAAAAGAAAAAACCATCTGTCATTAGGTTACTCAAAATGACTCCAATTGCATACCAGTAGTCCATTCTATAATGAATCTTCCCCTTTAATAGTCCCTGATAGTAAGTCTTTCTCAGGCATTGCACACCTAGAGTCATAGCTCATCACCTCCCTAGCTTGCTCCCTCAAGTAGAATTCATTGCTCCCTCACCTGTAACCTCATATTCCTGTTCATGTACCTTAATCATGACCATTGCCAGATTACATTTGTTGTTGTCAGTCACTCAGTCATATCTGACTCTTTGTGACTACGTGGACTGCAGCACGTCAGGCTCCCCTGTCCTTCATCATCTCCTGGAGCTTGCTCAGATCCATGTCCATTGGGTCGGTGATGCCATCCAACCATCTTGTCCTCTGTCATCCTTTTCTCCTGCTTTCAATGTTTCCCAGCATCGGGGTCTTTTCCAATGGGTCAGCTCTTTGCATCAGGTGGCCAAAGTAGTGGAGCTTCAGCATCATTCCTTCCAGTGAATATTCAGGACTGATTTCCTTTAGGATGGACTGGTTGGATCTCCTTGCAGTCCAAGGGACTCTCAGGAGTCTTCTTCAACACCACAATTCAAATGCATCAATTCTTTGGCACTCAGCCTTTTTTATTGTCTAGCTCTCACATCCGTACATGACTACTGGAAAACCCATAGCTTTGACTAGATGGACATTTGTTGGCAAGGTAATATCTCTGCTTTTTAATACACTGTCTAAGTTTCTCATTGCTTTTCTTCCAGGCAGCAAGCATCTTCTAATTTCATGGCTGCAGTCACCATCCACAGTGATTTTGGCACCCAAGAAAATAGTCTGTCACTCTTTCCATTATTTCCCCATCTATTTGCCATGAAGTGATGGGACTGATTACATTACAAGTACACATCATATATGTTTCCTCAAAGTGGATGAACTTCCTGAGGGTAGGGCCACATGTTACACATATGTTATCCCTGGAATCCAGCATCATTCCTGGTACACATCCAGTAGCTGGTATCAGTAAACATTGAATAGATAAGTGAATCTCAGCCCAGATCTGCTTTCTTAACATCTCAGTGGAAACCTCTTAGCATCTAAAAATGTAATGGCCTTAATCCAAGCTATATTTTAAAAATGTGATTTTCAAATAAAGAAATGGAAATATGTTTATATGTTTATATCATAATTCTATAAAAATGATCATTTGTGCAGAACCTCTAAAGTTTGTCGTAAATGTATTTAAAATAAAATTAAATAGTGATAGACTGCTATACACCTATTCACATGGCTAAAATAAGAATGGCAATGCCTACTGGGACTCCCACATATTGCAAATATGTGCAAATGCAAAATGGTACAACCACTTTAGAAAACAGTTTGGTGGTGTCTTACCAATTTTAACATATACTTACTACGTAATGTGAATCCCACTCCTAGATTTCTATGCAAAGAAATGAAAACTTATTTTTACCTAAAACATGTATGCTAATGATTAGAGTAGCCTTTCTCTCCCCTCCAAAACTAAAAACAACACAAATGTCTTTCAAGTGGTGAATAGATAAACAAAGTGTACATTTGTTCACTGGAATATTTCTCAGTGATCCATATTACAATATGAATGAATTTCCAATGCATTATGTTGAAGGAAAGAAGTGAGTCCTCAAAGGTAACATATTCTATAATTTCATTGACATGTCTGTAGTTGTCTTCTGTTGCTGCAGAACAAATTATCAGAAATTCAGCAGCTTAAAACAGTGTCCATTTATTAGCTCATATTTCTGTATGTCAGAAGTCTGGGGCAAACTCAGTTGAGTTCATGGCTTAGGATCTTCTAAAAAGAAAATTAAAGTGTCAGCTGGGCTGGACACTTATCCAGAGGTTCTGGGAAAGAAGCAGTATCCAAGTTCATTCAGGTGTCAGCAGAATTTAGTTCCCTACGATTGAAGGATTCTGGTGCTAGTTTCCCTGCTGCTTGTTAGCTGGGAATTGCTCTCACTTCCTAGAGTTCACTATTAGGTCCTTTCCACTGACTCCCTTTGTCAGCAAGCCAGAAACCTCACCTTGGATCTCCCTCCTGCTCTGATTTCCTTTTCTGTTACCAGCTGTCAAAAATTCTCTGCTTTTAAAGGGCTTGTGTGATTGTATTTCACTCACCCATACAACATAGCATAATCATGGAAGTTTCTATGGACCAGAAGTGAACGCCATACTAAAACTGTATTTCCCACAACAACTTTTTGAAAAAAGCAAAACTATGGGGAAATAGAGTGGGCTTCTCTGATGGCTCAGTGGTGAAAGAATCTGCTTGCCACTTCAGGAGACTCAGGGCATGTGGGTTTGATCTCTGGGTCAGGAAGATCCCTTGGAGGAGGAAATGGGAACCCACTCCAGTATTCTTGTCTGGAGAATCCCATGGACAGAGGAGCCTGGCAGACTACAGTCAATAGAGTCAGACACAAAGAGTCAGACACAACTGAGCAACTGAGCATGCAAGCACACATAGAGAAAGAGGACAGATCTGTGGTTGCCAAGAGTTAGATGTAAGGAGAAGGACTGACTACAATCGGACAGCAAGGATAAGGAACAAATATGAAGTCAACCATGCTCTTACTCTCCTTTGCGTGATGTGCCTAAAGCACTTCTATGCTGAAAAAGGAGGAGAAATTTTGATTTTATGTGAAATACAGCAGATTTCCAGTATTTCCCTGGATGGGATATTTTTATATCTATGATAACTTGTTTCTACCAAAATTGACTGTGAGACATATTATCTAAGAATGTCCAGAAAAAGTTATGGCACTTGTTTGAGATTTCATGTAAGTTCAGTTCAGTTCAGTTCAGTCGCTCAGTCGTGTCCGATTCTTTGCGACCCCATGAATCGCAGCAGCCAGGCCTCCCTGTCCATCACCATCTCCTGGAGTTCACTCAGACTCACGTCCATCGTGTCCGTGATGCCATCCAGCCATCTCATCCTCTGTCGTCCCCTTTTCCTCCTGCCCCCAATCCCTCCCAGCATCAGAGTCTTTTCCAATGATTCAGCTCTTCTCATGGGGTGGCCAAAGTACTGGAGTTTCAGCTTTAGCAGCATTCCTTCCAAAGAAATCCCAGGGCTGACCTCCTTCTGAATGGAC
>SJYQ01000358.1:172692-260234 GCA_006410935.1 Redunca redunca | reverse complement strand
AGATGTTTTTCTGGAACCCTTTTCCTTTTTCCATGATCCAGCAGGATGTTGGTGATTTGATCTCTGGTTCCTCTGCCTTTTCTAAAACCAGCTTGAACATCTGGAAGTTCACTGTTCACATATTGCTGAAGCCTGCCTTGGAGAATTTTGAGCATTACTGTACTATCGTGTAAGATGAATGCAATTGTGTGGTAGTTTGAACATTCTTTGGCATTGCCTTTCTTTGAGATTGGAATGAAAACTGATTTTTCCAGTCCTGTGGCCACTGCTGAGTTTTCCAAATTTGCTGACATACGGCGTGCAGCACTTTCACAGCATCATCTTTTAGGATTTGAAACAGCTCAACTTGAATTCCATGATGGTTCCTAAGGCCCATTTGACTTCACATTCCAGGATGTCTGGCTCTAGGTGAATGATCACACCATCGTGATTATCTGGGTCATAAAGATCTTTTTTTAATAGTTCTTCTGTGTATTCTTGCTACGTCTTCTTAATATCTTCTGCTTCTGTTAGGGCCCTATCATTTATGTCCTTTATTGAGCCTATCTTTGCATGAAATGTTTCCTTGGGATCTCTAATTTTCTTGAAGAGATCTCTAGTCTTTCCTATTCTATTGTTTTCCTCTATTTCTTTGCATTGATTGCTGAGGAAGGCTTTCTTATCTCTCCTTGCTATTCTTTGGAACTCTGCATTCAAATGCGTATATCTTTCCTTTTCTCCTTTGCTTTTCACGTCTCTTCTTTTCATAGCTATTTGTAAGGCTTCCCCAGACTGCCATTTTGCCTTTTTGCATTTCTTTTTCTTGGGGATGGTCTTGATTCCTGTCTCCTGGACAATGTCACTAACCTCCATCTGTAGTTCATCAGGCACTCTATCAGATCTAGTCCCTTAAATCTATTTCTCACTTGCACTGTATAATCATAAGGGATTTGATTTAGATCATACCTGAACGTCTAGTGGTTTTCCCTACTTTCTTCAATTTAAGTCTGAATTTGGCAATAAGAAGTTCATGATATGAGCCACAGTCAGCTCCCAGTCTTGTTTTTGCTGACTGCATAGAGCTTCTCCATTTTTGTCTGCAAAGAATACAATCAATCTGATTTCAGTGTTGACCATCTGGTGATGTCCTTGTGTAGATTCGTCTCTTGTGTTGTTGGAAGTGGGTGGTTGCTATGACCAGTGCATTCTCTTGGCAAAACTCTATTAGCCTTTGCTCTGCTTCATTCAGTACTCCAAGGCCAAATTTGCCTGTTACTCCAGGTGTTTCTTGACTTCCTACTTTTGCATTCCAGTCCCGTATGATGGAAAGGACATCTTTTTGGGGTGTTAGTTCTAAACGGTCTTGTAGGTCTTCATAGAACCGTTCAACTTCAGCTTCTTTGGTGTTACTGGTCAGGGCATAGACTGGGAGTGCCTAGTGGCCCCCCATTCACCTTTTTCCATGAGAGTGCATTCTCCAAGAGCTGATCTCCCAAGACCCTCCCATGTCCACATGGAGCCCAAGAGCATGGGATAATCCTGAGCTCAGGACTATGGTCAAGGGATGGCAAGGCGGGTGTGTTTGGACTCAAGCAGTCATAGGGATTACCTTGTCTGCTGAGATTGGGGTTTGTGTGGTCCCAAGTATCCTGATCATTCTTGAACACGTTGAAGCATGTAGGCTTCTCATGTTCTATCTTCTGAGTGAGACAGCCTGAATACATACCAGCCCCAGTGAGTAAGGCCTTAGCTCGCCCAGCACGCTGCATAAAGTCCACCGTGGCCTAGATGCCATTCTTCTGTAAAATCACAATGCTCTGGACAGGACCACAGGGTTACAGATAGTATAAAGAAATTCTGTGGTAATGGAACAGATGGGGTTCAGGATGGTAAAGAGAAGCCCACTGTTGGCTCTCCGGAAGTCATCCGAGTCCCAGGGGCCGGAAATTTTCTAGCGGGCAGAATAACTGACAAAAGCTGCAGCCCGCTAGATAGATCTGGTTGCTGGTTGCGTAGTTCATGGCGTTGCAAGCCCTTAACACGTCTTCAAACTCCACCAACGCTTGTCTCTTTTTAGGCATCACCACTACAGAGCTGATAGTGCCAAACTCCTGCAAGGCCTTACAAGGTCCACTTCCACCATGCCATCACCCGGGCCCCTGATGTGAACAACTGGGAAGGCAGGGTTTTATGCGGGACGTTGTCGTTCTCCCCACTGCCCCCGCCTGCTACTGCCACCGCCGCAGCCGCCTTCATACTGGTCGCCGGCGTTGTCTGTGTTGAGCCATTTGGGGGACCCGGCGGCTGCCCTCAGTGCCACCTCCATAGTTACGGCCTCTGCCACCTGCCGCCACCCTCTTCACCAGCGCTTCTGACAGCCTCCGCGGCTCTTCTGCCTGCTCCTACTTCCTGTTTCCGGGCATCCATTTTTGTTGTCACCCCTGAGGTCTTTCTGATTTTTGTTGCTTTGTAAGTGATCTCTAACATGCTATAAGCTTTATAAATTTCTGTAAATCCTTGACCTACTGTAGCATTTCCTGATGCAGTGGGGTTTTTTTGTTTGTTTGTTTTTGTTGTTGTTTGTTTGTTTGTTTATATAACCTGTTTGACATGAAGGCAGATCCAATAAGAAAGTGCACACACACTCATGACTTTCTTGAACACTTCTTACCAGGGGGTCGCACCAAGCTGCGGGTTGCTGTATGTCCAGGCTTCTAAAAAGAAGTCCTCTTTAGATAAGTAATATGTGAGATTACGGATAAACTCACCAATAGAAACGGCTAATGTAGCATCTGTGTTGCTTACAGTAGTTCTCACTGAACATTTTTGTTTGCAAGGTGTGCCTTTTGACATTTTTTTCTGAAGATTTTATTTCCGTCCTTTGAACCTTGCATTAGAGCGCCACCATGTGGAGATATGCGGTAATGCAGGCAGGCTTTACCACTTGGGCCACCCGGGAAAGGCTAATTGGCAACATCACTTGTTTAATATAGTGACCACATACACTTCTATTAAGAAAAGATTTTTCATGACAAATGCCTTTTATACCTAAACAATATTTTATCACTGCATAATAAAGTTAAACTGAACAAGAATTTTTTTAGAAAATATTTTTTGAAATAAACATTTGGAGTAACAAAAGGCTGTCCTAGGACAAACACCGATCAAAAGATTAAAACTCACCAATGGATATCACGTTTGAGAAAGCCTTAAAACTAAGGTTATTTAAAATTCAAAACGTAGTCCCATCTTATTCTATGAGTACCCAAAGAAGTGCAGATTTTTATTTGTTCATCAAAACAACAATAATGTTAAATATTGAGCCCAGGAATGACATCTGTAAAACACAAAAATTTCTCCCCAATTTGAGATCTCTCCCCAGTTCATGCTAATTGAGTGTGACCCAACATAAGGCCTGTCTGAGTAGTGTTTTTGTAGCACTCTGGCCAAAACCATATTCATGTTCCTGCACTTGGCATTGTGTCCTAATGCTGTGGGGAAGCTTTTCTTGATGCTTAGTCCTAGTTACTTTATTTGCATTATGTTTTATTCATGCATTTTTATCTTGACAATTTACATCATAACTGTTTCTTTACAGAGCACCACAAACTTAACTCATACAAGACATCACATGTTTTAGGTTTGGCTTCTAGGAGAGCCTTAGATGGGGGTTCTGTTTCCATGACATAGTGAAGGAGTGTTCCCTGGGGAAGAGACTGGAAGGAGGGACAGAGGAGAAGAATCCAGGGCAGTGTGGTCCTAGCTGGAGACTTGATTCAGACTGAGCTCATGGGAAAGCTCTGGAGCAACACTGTCCAGAAGAAATACATTAAATACACTGCATGCTGTGTATGTAATTTTAAGCTGTCTAGTAGCCACACATAAAAGATAAAAAGAAACAGATGCTTTAAACAGATTTTCAGTTCAGTTCAGTTCAGTCGCTCAGTCATGTCCGACTCTTTGCGACCCCATGAATTGCAGCACACCAGGCCTCCCTGTCTATCAGCAACTCCCGGAGTTTACCCAAAGTCATGTCCATCGAGTCTGTGATGCCATCCAGCTATCTCATCCTCTGTCGTCCCCTTCTCCTCCTGCCCCCAATCCCTCCCAGCATCAGGGTCTTTTCCAATGAGTCAGCTCTTCGCATCAGGTGGCCAAAGTATTGGAGTTTCAGCTTCAACATCAGTTCTTCCAATGAACACCCAGGACTGATCTCCTTTAGGATGGACTGGTTGGACCTCCTTGCAGTCCAAGGGACTCTCAAGATGAGTCTTCTCCAACAGCACAGTTCAAAAGCATCAATTCTTCAGAGCTCATCTTTCTTCACAGTCCAACTCTCACATCCACACATGACCACTGGAAAAACCATAGCCTTGACCAAATTAACCTTTGTTGCCAAAGTAATATCTCTGCTTTTTAATATGCTGGCTAGGTTGGTCATAACTTTCCTTCCAAGGAGTAAACGTCTTTTAACTTCAATGCTACAATTACCATCTGCAGTGATTTTGGAGCCCCCTCCCCCACCCCCAAAAAAGGTCTTAGACCATTTCCACTGTTTCCCCATCTATTTCCCATGAAGTGATATGACTGGATGCCATGATCTTAGTATGAGCTTTAAGCCAACCTTTTCTCTCTCTTCTTTCACTTTCAACACTAGGCTTTTTAGTTCCTCTTCACTTTCTGCCATAAGTGTGGTGTCATCTGCATATCTGAGGTTATTGATATTTCTCCTAGCAATCTTGATTCCAGCTTGTGCTTCCTCCAGCCCAGTGTTTCTCATAATGTACTGTGCATATAAGTAAAATAAGGAGGGTGACAATATACAGCTTTGATGTACTCCTTTTCCTATTTGAAATCAGTCTGTTTTTCCATGTCCAATTCTAACTGTTGCTTCCTGACCTGCATGTAGGTTTCTCAAGAGGCAGGTCAGGTGGTCTGATATTCCCATCTCCTGAAGAATTTTCCACAGTTTATTATGATCCACACAGTCAAAGGCTTTGGCATAGTCACTAAAGCAGAAATAGATGTTTTTCTGGAACTCTCTTGCTTTTTCCATGACCCAGTGGCTGTTGGCAATTTGATCTCTGGTTCCTCTGCCTTTTCTAAAACAGATTTTACTTAAACCAAATTTTGTCATTTCAGTGTATGTCAATATTAAACCTATTGATGGGATAGCTTCCTTTTTTTTTTTTTTGTACTCAGTTTTTGAAATCGCACCTGTGAACAGCGTGTCTCATCTCAGGAGCTCGGTAGCCCCATGGGGCTGGTGGCTGTCACATTCAGCAGGGCAGCCTGCATGCGTGCATGCTCGGTCACTTCAGTCCTGTCCCATTCTTTATGACCCTGTGGACTGTAGCCCCCAAGGCTCCTCTGTCCACGGAATTCTCCAGGTAAGAATACTTCAATGGGTTGCCATGCCCTTCTCCAGGGGGTCTTCCCAACCCAGGGATCAAACCCATGTCTCTTACATCTTCTGCATCGGCAAACGGGTTCTTTACCAGCTGGGTATGAAGGGGGCTATTTATTGGGCTCTCTTAAGATCCTGAGACAGTTCCCCTGTGTTTATCTCATACACTCAATCCTATTATTTATAATGTCATGTGAATTACCTAACACAGGGCAGAGTAGACCTTTAATGTTTTTAATAACTTTATAGCAAAATTTAAATATATACATCATGTGAAACATCTTGTCTTAATCCTTTAAAATTCGCTCCAGATGCACACTTGAAACCAGACTCTGGATATATTACCACCATATTAAGAGCTTCTTTCAAAAGAACCAAACTTTGCATTATTTCTGGGCCCTTAGACTTACCCTTATGGCCACCATATCTGAATACAACTCATCACCTGAAGAGGTGATGAAACATTTGGAGATTACAAAAAAAGACATGTTAAGTCTTTTCAGCTGAGAATCCTATTCTATCAAAAAGAAATTTCAAAGGACTGTTGGAAGATTTATTAACTTCTTCTCAGGAAAGCATCTTACCCAATGGGCTATGCTTCTTTTCTATTCCAAACCGTGCTGAGATTGCATAGGAAAGACAAGGTCGCTGATCACAGCATTTCTGAGGAGTAGTGATGGTCTGGCTTCAGAACTAGCAAGAGTCCAGTGTCTTCTTTGGTCTTAAGGTAAATGCCATCATGAAATTTTTACATCTATAGGCAAAAATATACTTCTGAAATTCTCTTTCCAAGTGTTTGGTTTTATACTTTAGCCCTTAAATTACCTGCTTTCCCCCCACCCTCTTTAGCCCCACAGTATCTATACCATTTCAAGGTTATCATCTTTTATTTAAAAAAGAAATTGCTAATATATTTTGTTCTTTATTAAAGGTAAACCTTAAATAATTTATACAATTTTCACAGCTTTTAATAGGAATAATTGATACACAAAGAGACAAACTTATTTAATGTGTACAAATTGATGAATTTGGATACAGGCAAACACCAGCATCAAAAGAATGGGTATTTCCCACATCTTTCTGGGTGTTCTTATGTCTCCCCCTCCCTTTTGTTTTTTCTGGTGGTAAGAACACTTACGGGCTTCCAAAGTGGCTTGGTGGTAAAGAATCACCTGCCACTGCAGGAGATCTGGATTTGATCCCTGGGTCACAAAGGTTCTATGCAGGAGAAAATGCTACCCACTCTAGTATTCTTGCCTGAAATAAACCCATGGGCAGAGGAGCCTGGTAGACTACAGTCCATGGGGTCACAAAGAGTCAGACACAACTGAGTGATAGAGCACAGACACATGAACACTTAACACGAGATTTACCTCTTAACAAGTTTTAAAGTGCACAATACCGTATTGTCAAAGGTAGGTACTAGGTTACACGACAGATCTCTAGAACTTATTCATCGAGCAAGCTGAAACTTTATAGCCATTGAACAGCAACTCCCATTTCTCCCACACCCCTGCCCAACTCCTGGAACCACTATTCGATTCCTCCTTCTGTGAGTTTGACTATTTTAGGTTCTTCATCTAGGTGGAAACAGTGTTTGTCCTTATATGACTGGCTTATTTCCCTTAGCACAGTGTCCTCCAGGTTCATTTGTACTGTTTTGAACATTTTATTTAAATGTTGTATGTGTTGTGCTAACTCGCTTCAGTTGTGTCTAACTCTTTGTGACCCCATGGGCTGTAGCCTGCCAGGCTCCTCTGTCCGTGGGATTCTCCAGGCAGGAATACTGGAGTGGGTGGCTATTCCCTTCTTCAGGGGATCTTCCCAACCCAGGGATTGAATCCAGGTGTCCTGGACTGCAGTTGAATTCTTTACAGTCTGAGCCACCAGGGAAGCGCATATCAGGGCAGGATTTCTTAAACAAGACATAAAAATCTCTAATAAGAAGGAAAATATTGTTAAATGTATACTGAAAACATTCCAGATTTTCAGTAATTAAAAATTATCTGTCGACTTCGGTTACCATGATAAAAGACTATATACTGGATGACTTAAGCAATGCCAATTTATTTGTTTTTCCCCCAGTTCTGGAGGCTGAGAACTCCAACCCAAAGGTGTGGCTGGTCTGACTCCCCAGTAAGGGAGTGCACCTCGGCTTCAGGTGGCCCTCTTCTGGCCGTGTCCTCACCATGTGGAGAGAGAAAGGAAGCAAGATCCCTGGTGTCTCTCCTTATAACGTCACCAACCCCACCATAAGGAGCCCCATCTCCGTGACCTCATCTGAATCTAATCAGCTCTCAAAGACTCCATCTCTGGGTGCTGTCACACTTGGGGTTAGGGCCTCAACATATGAAGTTTGAAAGGAACATGGCCGGTTCAGAGCATAGCCTACTTTCCATTTTCTACCTCTCACTCTTGCTGCTCCTCCTCTTGCTGTTGGAATCTTGCCCGGGTAACCTAACTGCACTCAAACTTTTGTCTCAAGTTCTGGGCTTCCCTGGTGGCTCAGATGGTAAAGAGTCTACTCTCAGTGTGGGAGACTCAGGTTCTATCTCTGGGCCAGGAAGAGCCCCTAGAGGAGGAAATGGCAACCCACTTCATGGAGGAGGAAATGACAACCCATTCCAGTATCCTTGCCTGGAAAATCCTATGGACGGAGGAGCCTGGCAGGCTACAGCCCATGGGGTTGCAAAGAGTTGGACATGACTGGGTGACTTTACTTTCTTTCTTTCTGTTTTCAACAGGAATCTGGAATGTTCAGTTCAGTCACTTAGTCGTGTCCGACTCTTTGCGACCCCATGAATCGAAGCACGCCAGGCCTCCCTGTCCATCACCATCTCCCAGAGTTCACTCAGACTCATGTCCATCGTGTCCATGATGCCATCCAGCCATCTCATCCTGGGTCGTCCCCTTCTCCTGCCCCCAATCCCTCCCAGCATCAGAATCTTTTCCAATGAGTCAACTCTTCGCATCAGGTGTCCAAAGTACTGGAGTTTCAGCTTCAGCATCATTCCTTCCAAAGAAATCCTAGGACTGATCTCCTTCAGAATGGACTGGTTGGATCTCCTTGCAGTCCAAGGGACTCTCAAGCGTCTTCTCCAACACCACAGTTCAAACACATCAATTCTTCGGCGCTCAGCCTTCTTCACAGTCCATCTCTCACATCCATACATGACCATAGGAAAAACCAGAGCCTTGACTAGACGGACCTTAGTCAGCAAAGTGATGTCTCTGCTTTTGAATATACTATCTAGGTTGGTCATAACTTTTCTTCCAAGGAGTAAGCGTCTTTTAATTTCATGGCTGCAGTCACCATCTGCAGTGATTTTGGAGCCCCAAACAGTAAGGTCTGACACTGTTTCTACCGTTTCCCCATCTATTTCCCATGAAGTGATGGGACCGGACGCCATGATCTTTGTTTTCTAAATGTTGAGATTTAAGCCAACTTTTTCGCTCCCCTCTTTCACTTTCATCAAGAGGCTTTTTAGCTCTTCTTCACTTTCTGCCATAAGGGTGGTGTCATCTGCATATCTGAGGTTCTTGATATTTCTCCCGGCAATCTTGATTCCAGCTTGTGTTTCTTCTAGTCCAGCGTTTCTC
The DNA here is from genome assembly GCA_006410935.1 of Redunca redunca. NCBI lineage: Eukaryota > Metazoa > Chordata > Mammalia > Artiodactyla > Bovidae > Redunca > Redunca redunca. Next base: position 251,248 of record SJYQ01000358.1, on the reverse strand, counting down.
ATGATGCATATAAGTTAAATAAGCAAGGTGACAATATACAGCCTTGACGCACTCCTTTTCCTATTTGGAACCAGTCTGTTGTTCCATGTCCAGTTCTAACTGTTGCTTCCTGACCTGCATACAGATTTCTCAAGAGGCAGGTCAGGTGGCCTGGTATTCCCATCTCTTTCAGAATTGTCCACAGTTGATTGTGATCCACACAGTCAAAGGCTTTGGCATAGTCAATAAAGCAGAAATAAATGTTTTTCTGGAACTCTCTTGCTTTTTCCATGTTGCAGCGGATGTTGGACTAAGGAGTTATTATTCAGTCGCTAATGTGTCTGACTTTTTGTGGCCCCATGGACTGCAGCATGTTAGCTCCTCTGTCTTCCACTATCTCCTGGAGTTTGCTCAAACCCATGTCCATTGAGCTGGTAATGCCATCCAACCTTCTCATCCTCTGCTGCTCCTTTGTCCTTTTGCCTTCAATCTTTCCCAGCATCATTTTCCAATGAGTTGGCTCTTTGCATCAAGGCTAAGGAAACAGCAGTGGAATCAAGGAACTTGCTCCCCTACTGGCAAGAAGATTCTGGCTAGTAGTGAGTGAAGGCTGTGAGTCAGAAGGAGGCAAGATCTGTTCAAGGAACTGACAGTGATTATCCTGGCTGGTCTGCACTGAGCATGGCTGAGCTCAAGAGCCAAGCCTGGAGAGGCAGCAGGAGGCCAGAAGATGCCGATCCTTAAAGGACAGGTTTCAGTTCAGTCTTTCCCTTAAAGCAAACGGTAAAGTGCTGAAGGATCTTAAGCTGTGGCGCAACATGGTCATATTTGCATTGAACAAGTTTGCATGCGTGCATGTGTGCTAAGTTGCTTCAGCAATGTCCAACTCTTTGCAACTCCATGGACTGTAGCCCTCCAGGCTCCTCTGTCCATAGGATTCTCCTGGCAAGAATACTGGAGTGGGTTGCCATGCCCTTCTCCAGGGGATCTTTTTGGCCCAGGGATCGAACCCGCATCTCCGGTGTCTCCTACATTGGCAGATGGGTTCTTTACCACTAGCGCCACCTGGGAAGCCCATGTTAGCACAAGGAACAGACTAGAAAGGAGTAAGTGGTGATAAGAGTGGATGCTCTAGGTGGGTTTAGAGGTAGTAATGAGTCCAGTTGAGACAAGGTGGTAGCTCAGACAAGGCTGGTGGGAAGCATAGGCCATAGGAACTTTGCCTGCAATTTTAAAAAGAACAGACATTTTTGCCTTTAATGGACAATTTGACTGTAGCGCCTCCTTTGAATACCCTTTGAGAGACTGCTTATTTCACTCAAAATCAAGAAGTGAAAGTTTCTCAGTGTTGTCCGACTCTGCAACCCCATGGACTGTAGCCTACCAGGCTCCTCTGTCCATGAGATTCTCCAGGCAAGAAAACCATTTTATAAAAATCCTTATTTCCTCAGTCTTATTGTGCTGTTAAATCTCTACTAGTTGGTACAACACAAGGAAAACAATATCTGTATTTCTCAATTCTAAATAGACTAGTCAGCCTGCTTAACCAGCCCCCAAGCCTCTCCAGGAGCATATAGCAGTTAAGTGTTTATTTCTTGTGCATCCATGTGTCAGCTGGCGGTCAGCTGATCTCTCGGAGGCTCAGCTGTGGTTTCTCCTTCAGGGTGTATCTGTCTGGGCTTGGAGCCTGCTCAGGGGTTGGGCTCACAGGTGTGACCCATGAATAATCTGCATTCTGAGGTCTGTCTGCAGTTGGAGGGGCCACCCAGGGAGAGACGCTTCCTGGCAGCGACAGATGCACAAGAAGAAATAACTGAAGCTTCTACTGTTTTCTGCTGGAGGAAGTGGGTCTCAAGGTGAAGACTAGTACCACTGAGTTGGGGAAACCATACTCCACCTCTGAGAGGCTGAGGCAGGCTGCAGATGCAGACCGCCCTTATTGGGAGAGGAGGGTTGCAGCTGATACCAGCCCTTCATAGAAATAAAACGAGGTCCTCTTCTGCCCCACACAACCTGAAAGAATTTTGACAGTTTCTTTTACTCCAATTCATTGTGGTGGTTGTTCAGTCACTGAGTCATGTCTGACTCTTTGTGACCCCATGGACTGCAGCATGCCAGGCTTCCCTGTCCATCACCAACTCCCAGAGCTTGCTCAAACTCATGTCTGTTGAGTCCGTAATACTACGCAAACATCTCGTCTTGTGTTGCCCCCTTCTCCTGTCCTCAATCTTTTCCAGCATCAAGATCTTTCCCAATTAGTTGGCTCTTGGCATCAGGTGGCTAAAGTAGTCAAAAGGGGTTCTTTTCTGTGTATATTTTTTCTTAAAGGGATGGTTGATAAATTCTTTCACAGAGAAGTCTATGCACTTTTGTAAGGTGTTTCTCAGATGTGAGTTGCAACAACCATTGCAATATATTTTGATTCCTTAGAGCCAGGCTTTGTAGAAAGCAGAAAGGATTTTCTGTGATTTTTAAAAAACTATGCTTTAAAAATGGTGAGCTGAGTCCAGAGTATGGAGCACAGGCTTCTATGCAAAAGACGAATTGCTGTACCTCGAAAGAAAGAACAGTTAGTTGTTCAGTAGGTTAGAAGAGATGGTTCTGAAGGTACCTAGACTGGTGTCAATGCTAGTAGGTTAAGAAGGCCTTTGAGTGAGGTGTTAGATTGGGGGGGCTCATAGACTAGAGGTTTTGGACCTAGAGGTTTCCTGACCCAGGCCTTCCAGACCACAAGAGGCAAAACAAAATCTGTTTAAACTAGCAACAGCTGAGGGATGGTGTTGAGGCAAATGGACTCAGAGATAGTCTCACAGAATTCGTCATACTCCAAGGGCATGTGTTCAAAGTAGCCAAGAAGTTCCTAAGCCTCATAAAGGGGAGAAGAAATCCTTAGATGAGACCTTGAAGCCAATGAGAAAATGCATGACTGGTCCAGACAAGCATCCGTAATCGAGTGATGATACTCACCACGAATGTGTGCTCAGCCGCTCAGTCCTGTCTGACTCTATGACCCCATGGACGGTAGCCCACCAGGCTCCTCTGTCCATGGGATTCTACAGGCAACAATACTGGAGTGGGTTTTGCAATGCCCTCCTCCAGGAATCTTCCTGACCCAGGGCTTGAGTCTGTGTTTTCTTGAGACTCCTGCATTGACAGGCTGATTCTTTACCACTTGCGCCACCTGGGAAGCCCGTACCAAAATATCATCAATGATGTACTATGTCAGGCCACCAAACAGCAATACCTAAAGGAGCTCTCCATGCAGGAGAAATGCAAGGTGTATACCTTTTACTAGACTGCCTCTCCTTATCTCTTGCTCTCTGTGATTTAGGTAACTCCTAGAGAAAAGGAAAGGAGGAAGAAATCTGGAGAAATCTTGAGCACAGCTTTTTCAGGCTTGTGTTCCATGGGGCCAGCTTATAAAACAGGGGCCGATGGGACCACTTGCTCTGCAGAATGAGGCGGGGTGGTGTCCAGGGAGCATGAGCTTTGGAGCTGTGCAGACATGTGGCCATAACACATTTGGATATCAACCAACAGAATCTAAAGTTTCAACCTGGAATTTACTGAGTTACCTTGAACTGGGAAAAATATTAATAAGAGCTTTCTGTCATGAGTGGAAGTAGAGGTCAAAACTGAAGTCACTTGGAAGCTGAGTTTCTTCATTAGAGAGAAAATCACATTTCTGCACATGTGAGTTGTTACGATGACATATAAACACACACATACCATTTGGAAATAAGAATCCCCAAGTTGCTGGGTTCCTAAATATCTGGTCAGAGCCTCTTAAGGTAAATAGGTCTCTCCTGTTTTGTAATGCTTTTAGGATTATGTGCAGTTATGTTAATTTCTATTGTTTCATTTCCAAGGTTAGAGATTAATGTAACAAAGTACACAACCCAGTGTAATGAGGAACAGAATCAAATTCTTTTCCCGTGGTGTCAGCCAAAGATCCAAGACTTCTTGACCCCCAAATCTGAACATGCTGGCTCTACTATGAAAGTAACAGCCGGCCAGAGCCTTGTACACAGTCTAGTATCATTCAACAGAAGGAGGACTTGTCCACTGAAATGGATTTATTGGTATTTTGCTGAAATCTCTTTGTGTTGCCAGCACAAGGTGAAATGGAACATTGGAAGTAAACCTGTAAAGCTGGTCCGCAGAGGCAGCCAAACCAGATAATTAGGAGAGAGCCACACTCAGCACCATATTGTTAGAACTCATACAATACAAATTATCTGCAGCTGTGAATAACTTCTAATATTTAAGCTTTGGGTAAAATTTTTACTTTTTTGACCCAAACTGTCTGGCTTGGCTCTCTCTCCAAGCGTGATGGCCAACTTTCCATTTTGCTTTGTATTTTATGGACTTGGGCAAAATCTGGACAGCTAAGAAATGGGATAATTTTGTGCTTAATTCTGTAATACAAAGCTGAACTATTTAACAAGTCATTTATTATTTGCTGAGATATACTGTCTCTTGATAAATGATTTGAATAATCAAAATATTAATTTTGGGTTTATTTGGAAATAGAGATTTGGAAATAATGTGTCCAGTCCAAGGAAAGAAGGAATGTTAACACTGGAGCCAGTTTTTTTCTTGATCACTCTAAACAGACCAATTAAAAGAATACGCTTATTTTCTTTGGGAGAGCCAGCTAGTGCAGATTGCCAGAGCATTAATAGTTTAACAGAAAAAATTTCTGGAAGAAAGAATATAAAATACATGAAAATTTTATTTAAGGGAGAAAGAGTGAGAAAAAAATAATTAGCATGAGTCTGGAAAAAGGAATGAAAGCTCTCTGGTAAGTGAAGAAAGGGCAAATGAATGTTACAGAATTTTGATTCCGGGGACAGGGACCATGAAAGATGGACTGTAAAAGAGAATTATCAAGTGAAGGAAAGGATTGAATTAACATCAACATACACTCAAAGATGTTTCATTAGCTGTGAGAACTTCTTCCAAAGTAATAGAGTGTGTTTTCATTCTTGAAGTGTTCCCCTGGTGGCACAGATGGTAAAGAATATGCCTGCAATGCAGGTAGGCCCAGGTTCAATCCCTGGGTTGGGAAGATCCCCTGGAGAAGGGGATGGCAACCCACTCCAGTATTCTTGCCTGGAGAATTCCATGGATAGAGGAGCCTGGCAGGCTACAGTCCAAGGGGTCACAAAGTGTCAGACAAGACTGAGGGATAATACTCTCTACATTTGTAATGAAACACTCTTTCGTTCTTGGAAGTAATATCTTCATAACTTAAAAAAAAAAAAAATGCCAAGACAATGGAATCAGATTGCATGTCCCTTAAGTGTTAAACCTGATCATTGTTTTCAGGGTAAGATGTACTCTAAACATGTACAGGGTAATTTGTACTCTAAACATGCTAAGAATGAGGGAGCTTGAAATGCTAGTGACCCTGGAAGGGAGCTGGGGAGAAAGGGAAGGTTAATTTGATACGTCCTGCAGGATCCAGAACATTTACTTCATGTGCAGTAAAAGCAGATACAAATCTACCCAAAATAAATATTTTTAAAGTTTATCTTCTGTATCTTATTTTTTCCATAAAGTTTTAATTTAAACATACCTACTGGAATTTTTAAGTTAAATAACTGAAACTCTGTTGCATAATAGCCTAATATAAATTTATCTTAATAGTAAATTAATACTGAAGTATGATTATTTTTAAGCTTTCCTTAGAATAATTTTATATCTTAAAATTGAATACAGTTTTCTCTAGTAAAAATACACTTTTCAAATATATAAAAATATAAAGCATATTCTTCACCGGCTGTCATTAAGGGTGAAGATTCTGAGAAGTGTAAAAACATTCATTTTAAAGATAATTGCCTGAAATATAAGCATGTTTGATGTGATTTGTATTGCCCATGACTGATATTTTGCTTGTACTTAAGAGAAAAACATGTTTGCCAAAATGCACACCTTTTCTTTAAATGATCTCTATTATTTGTTAAGGGCTTCTCTGGTGGGAAGATGATAAAGAATGATGATAAAGAATCTGCCTGCAATGCGGGAGACCTGGGCTTGATCCTTGAGTTGGGAAAAACCCCTGGAAGAGGGCATGGCTACCAACTCTAATATTCTTGCCTGGAGAATTCCCATGGACAGAGGAGCCTGGCGGGCTACAATTCATGAGGTCGCAAAGAGTCTCACACGACTGAGTGACTAAGCACATAATTTGTTACGGGGTAAAGTAAGTGACCATAATATTACTAATTTTAAAATCTGATTAAAGAAGAAATATTAAAGCACAACAAAATTTAAAATTAGACAGTGTAGTTCATTACCATTCTTCAACAGGCAATATTGAAGTTATAATATTTTTATTGATGGCTAAGTTGTTCCATTTTAACAATTCTTGTTCCCTTGAGTGGAAAAATGTATTTGAAGGCTATTTATGTTGTTGGAGCAATCTTTACTACTAAGGTTGTCATTACTCCTGGTCCTTTTATTTCACAATGCTAGGCTAGAACTATATATTTCTATAAGTAATTTTGTATAGAGTTTTGTATAATAATTATGTGAGAAGGGCATGTCAACCCACTCCAGGATTCTTGCCTGGAGAATCCTCAGGACAGAGGAGCCTGGCAGGCCACAGTCCATGGGGTCACAAAGAGTTGGACATGACTGAGCGACTAAGCACAGCCCACATAATAATTCTATATATTTATATAAAACATGGGCTTCCCTTGTGGCTCAGCTGGTAAAGAATCTGCCTGCAATGCGGGAGACATGGGTTCAATCCCTGGATTGGGAAGATCCCCTGGAAAACGGAACAGCTACCCACTCCAGTATTCTGGCCTGGAAAATTCCATGGACTAGGTAGTCCATGGGGTTGAAGAAAGTTGGACACAACTGAGAAACTTTCACTTTATAGAAAATACAGGATAAATTTTCACTGATACATTCATTAACAATCAGGACTGGGATTTATATTAACCTCTTCCATCTTGCATTTGTATGTCTCTTTTCCCCTTTTGCAATTCCTGGAATAATAATAAGCATATCACAGATGACATAATTTTTCACTTTATGCACAATACACATGTAACAGTCTCAGAATAACAATATTAATTACCATCAAGAATTTGACAACTGAAAACAGTTTAAAATAGTTGCAGTTTTTTTGGGGGGTCAAATTATCATGATTTAAATATCTTGAAATCATTCATTACTCTGTGGTTATAAATAACTGGATATACATGTTCATTCATGTGTTCCATTTTACTTTGGAGTTTAGAGATGGATTACTTTTTCATTTATTGTAACATGTTCCCAAGGTTGAACCTACTAACCAAAGACTATGCAAACAACTTTAAATTCTGTTTTCTTCATCCAAGAACCCCAATAGTTGTCATTTTTAAAGCCTTATTTATCCTTTCATTTTTAATATATTTGACTATATAAGCAATACTAGTCATATTTTGTCACTTAAATAATCTACTTTATTTTTAATATATAATATATGCATATAGGACTTCCTTTGTGGCTCAGCTGGTAAAGAATCCACCTGCGAGGCAGGAGACCTGGGTTCGATCCCTGGGTTGGGAAGATTCCCTGGAGAAGGGAAAGGCTACCCACTCCAGCATTCTGGCCTAGAGAATTCCATGGACTGTATAGTCCATGGGGTCGCAAAGAGTCGGACATGACTGAGTGACTTTCACTTTCACTTTCACTTTTAAGCAATCAGTTCAGTTCTGTCACTCAGTCGTGTCCAACTCTTTGTGACCCCATGAATTGCAGCACACCAGGCCTCCCTGTCCATCACCAATTCCCAGAGGTCACTCAGACTCATGTCCATCAAGTCAGTGATGTCATCCAGCCATCTCACCCTCTGTTGTCCCTTTCTCCTGCCCCCAATCCCTCCCAGCATCAGAGTCTTTTCCAATGACTCAACTCTTTGCATGAGGCAGCCAAAGTACTGGAATTTCAGCTTCAGCATCATTCCTTCCAAAGAAATCCCAGGATTGATCTCCTTCAGAATGGACTGGTTGGATATCCTTGCAGTCCAAGGGACTCTCAAGAGTCTTCTCCAACACTACAGTTCAAAAGCACCAATTCTTTGGCGCTCAGCCTTCTTCACAGTCTAACTCTCACATCCATACATGACCACAGGAAAAACCATAGCCTTGACTAGACAGACCTTAGTCGGCAAAGTGATGTCTCTGCTTTTGAATATGCTATCTAGGTTGGAAATACTATTGTATTTTGTCACTTAAATAGTCTACTTTATCTATTTTTAATATACAATATATACATATATTATAAAAGTTATATGTATATATTCATGCCCTTCCTAGGTAATTTGTAGCTTACAATATTTTCTTTTCTGGTTTTCATTTTGTTTTTTATAGAAGCACTATATTCCAGGTATCACTTTATAGTCATGTATAGAAATATCCCTTCATTCCTTTTTATAATTGGACAGTACTTTATTGTGTTAATATGCTACTACTTAGCATTCTAATATTGACACATATTTGTGCTATTTCCAATCAATGCTTTTAAAATCATTCTTATAATTAATGACATTGGGTATACATCTTTTTGTATTTTTACTAGTTTATCTTTGGTATATATTTATAAAAGGGGCATTGCTGCTGTATGAAAAGATAGAACGTATCTTTAATTTTGCGAGCAGTGTCATGTTCCCTTTATTATATGTGAACTCATTTTTTATGTTGTTCCTCTAGAATTAAATTTAGATAAGATTCATATGTTACATTGGGTTGACATGTATTTTCTGTCTCTTTTAATCTATATATCTCTGTTCTCTCCTTTTCCCTCGAAAATGTATTTATGGATGTCACCATGTATAGAATTTCATTTTCTTCTCTTCCCTGTATTTCTTATAAACTCAGTCATTGATTTAAAGGTTTGATTTGATTTAGGTTTTCTTTTTTCATCATGAAGTGCCCAAAACTTCTATACAAAGGTGTTGGGTATTTCCACGATAAGATATGTTACAACTAAATGGCTCTCTGTGTGATGTTGACAGTCACTGATAACAACTGGTGACTCACAGAATGATACTCTAACTCTAATGTAATGTATTTGTGATTATTTATTTCCTCCATTCTCCCTGTGTTCTCTTTTTGGAATTAGGATTAGATGTATGTTCTATGTCCCCTAATTATTGTGTAGATTTTATAACCTCTATTTCATATTATCCATATCTTTTATTTCTGGGGTGTATTCTAGATTTTTCTTTTGATTCTATTTTCAGGTTCACTAACTGTCACCTCAGCTGAGTCTAATCTGCTGGTTAATCACTTCCAATGAAGTTTTAAATATTCAGTCATTTAGTTTTGCACTTAGAATGTCTTTTTATTTTAAAACTATGTGGACAACTTTCATAGCTTGATTTTGCTTGTATTTTTAAGATATCGACACACTTTGAACATACTTGTTTTCTGTCTGTCTCAGTCATTCTATGACAGAAGCCTTTGTAGTTTTTATTGCACTTCATTTTCCCTTCCTGGTTTCACACATCACATCATGTACCTTTATGCACTGTGCTGTCTGTACACACGTGTGTGTATGCAGGTCATTTTCCTTCACACTTTGTCTGTGAGAGCTGTTTGAGGCCCTAGAAGTATATTCAAGTCAGAATCATTTTAAAATAGATTTGCTGAGAAATTTTAGACTAAGCAGGGCACGGGAAGGCTCACAGTAAACTCATAGAGGTCCAATTCTGCTTCCAGATTTTCTGGGGTTACTTCCACCTCTAACGGTTCACACAAGCTCAAGAGATGCAGAGATTAGTTGAATGTTTACATCCTGCACAGCCGGCTAGTTGATCATTTACTTTTGTGCTGAAGTGATTGCTGTGTGGAGTTCCAGCTCAATGTGACTGTCTATGCTAATGGACCCCCCACCTTGACAAGTTCTAGGCTCAAGTTTACTGGTTTTTGGAAGATAATTTCACATTAAAAGCCGACATTACCATTTTATTCCTTGATTTCTAACTTTCATGTCTCGTTTGACTAGTATTTCTGAGTTGTTCTACAGCCCAGCGAAACAGTGTTGCTTTTTACTGTTGTTCATTGGCTCCGTCCTGTCCAACTCTTTGTGACCCCATGTACTGCAGCACGCCAGGCTTCCCTGTCCTTTATCACCTCCTGGAGCTTGCTCAAACTCCTGTCCATTGAGTCAGTAATGCCATCCGACCATCTTGCCCTCTGTCGTCCTCTTCTCTTCCTGCATCATACGAGCTATTTAAAATCTGATCATTAGAAGTCTTCAGGGGATATTTAGATCTCCATGCTGCCAGAGAGCACTATTTCATGGTATACTGAAATTTAAAGTAAGCAGGTTAAAATGAGTTTCTTGCCTGAAAGTAAAAAAACAAAGAAAAGCTAAGAACAGTTTCCTAAATACATCAAACATGGTTAATCCAATTGTTTGACTCTCTAGAGACAAAAGAAAGCTTCAGGGTCGACAAGCATATTGTTCTGAACTCAATGGAAATTTTTCTTTACTATTTTAAAGAACAATTCTTATTCGTAAGTTATCAATCACTGGCACATTAAAGGTACTAGATTAGAAACTAGAAATGATAGGGCTTGTGTGAGGGTCTTATTGTAATTAAACCACTGATGCACATGTTTAACAGGGGAGGCAACCCTTTCTGGCAAGAAAGGGAGAGATACAATTCACGATATTTGCAGCTATAGTCTAACAGTAGAAAAACAACTTAATTACAGTTTGATGTACTTGAGAATTTTAAGCAACATTTCCCCTCTCCATATGTGCAACTGTCCTTTAATTAATGACAAAAGTTACCAATTCCTGAGTCCAGAAATCTTTATTTGCCAAAGGAATTGATTAATATTCCACATATAACATCATTTAGCTTTATCTAAGTTTTGCCATTTCCTTTTCATCAACCAATATACTCTTTTGGAGTTCATATTATATTTTGTATGAATTGGATATCCAAGAATGACTTCTTTTACCTCCAATAATCTTGGATTTGTAAGTGGGTAGCTGCTATCATTTGGTGTGAGATTTACCCAGTATTAGTTTACTACCTCATCAAATGTTAGAGATGAATAGGACTGAGGATATTATCAGACCAAATCCTTAAGAAAAAAATACAAAACAAACAGCAACAAAAAAAGACCAAGTCACAGTGATTGATTTGAATAACTTTTTCCGAAGTCATTTACCTAAGTGTGTTTATATGTAAAAACCGATCAAATCCCTGATGCATAACTAAAGAAGTAAATCATCTGCTCATTTGTACTGTTTTACTGAAAATCTAGTTCTTTTCAAGCAATGTACTGGAAATTGGAGATAAAGGGTAAGCAAGGCATGGGAACTGCTCTCAAGGAATTCAGAGTCAGAGGAGTGTAACTGTAAAGAAACAGTTTAGACTTCTGGTCAAAACACTTTCTAGTTCTGGCCTTCAATGCAGCCTTTGCAAATTTATCATTGCAAAGAAGAAAAAGGAGAAAACTCAAGGAAGCACCAGAACAAAACAGAAACAGAAAATCTTGTGCTGGAATTTTGAAGAATCGAAGACAGTTTTATAAGGTAGATACGGTGTGTATGTGAAAAACTGATCTTTAGCATCTGACTTATTCTAAATTTTGATAGGGCTTATTCTGAATAATAAAACAAGGATGTTTTTTGTGTTCCTGTTTAGCAATATACTAAGCATCCAGAGATGCTTAAAGCTCAACATTCAGAAAACTAAGATCATGGCATCTGGTCCCATCACTTCATGGCAGATAGATGGGGAAACAAAGGAAGCCATGACAGACTTTATTTTCTTGAGTTCCAAAATCACTGCAAATGGTGACTACAGCTGTGAAATTAAAAGATGTTTGCTCCTTGGAAGAAAAACTATGATCAACCTAGACAGCACACTAAAAAGCAGAGACATTACTTTGCCAACAAAGGTCCATCTAGTCAAAGCCTTGTTTTTTCCAATAGTCATGTATGGATGTGAGAGTTGGATTATAAAGAAAGCTGAGTGCCAAGAAGTTGATGCTTTTGAAGTGTGGTGTTGGAGAAGACTCTTGGGAGTCCCTTGGACTGTAAGGAGATCCAACCAGTCCATCCTAAAGGAAATCAGTTCTGAATATTCATTGGAAGGACTGATGCTGAAGTTGAAACTCCAATACTCTGGTCACTGGATGCGAAGAACTGACTCATTTGAAAAGACCCTGATGCTGGGAAAGATTGAAGGTGGGAGGAGAAGGGGATGACAGAGGATGAGATGATTGGATGGTATCATTGACTCGATGGACATGAGTTTGAGCAAGCTCCGTGAATTGGTGATGGACAGGGATGTGATGGACATGAGTTTGAGCAAGCTCCAGGAGATGGTGATGGACAGGGAAGCCTGGCAATCTGCAGTCCATGGGGTCGCAAAGAGTTGGACATGACTGACCAACTGAACTGACTGAAGCATCCAGAGAACTGGGCAGTCACTTTTGAGTGTGTTTCTATGATAGTGACAGAAGTTGTTTCCACATACCTTGCCCTCATCCCTGAGTAGCTTGGTAAACAAGAATGCAAATGCCAACACTTTACTCTGGTAGGAAAGTTTTATGCACACACATGTGTTTGTGTCTTTATAGAGGTGTGTGAGCTTGCAGTGTAACAAGAAATTATGAAAAGCATAGTCTTCATCACAAAAGAATAATAACTGTGACAATGGCAAAGCTACTAGCAGTGCATCTTGGAAATTATATTTTTTCCACATACTATGTCAGTAGATTGCTTAAGGTGACTGGAAAGTAGGGAGAGAATAATAGTTATTTACATTTTAAAATTTTATTTTTTCTTAAATTTGTGTCTTCATAGTAGTCTAATAATACACATCATATATTACCACAGTGGTAGAAATCTATATTTTATAGATGAGCTCATATATTGTGGATTCACATTGAATTTGACTTGTTGGTGATTGCATAATCAAAATGCTTGCAGATGACTAATGTAGAGACACAGACAATCATGCAATAAGGGAAGGAAAAAAACAATAAAAATGTAGCCAACTATACAGATGAGTTATATTAGTAATTCTACAGAGTCTTGCTATTGATTATAAGGAGCTCTGATAACTTAGGCAAACTTGCTGCTTTTTATAAAAAAGAAAATGAACTGATTTTCTTTTTTAATAAAACAGCTTTGTTGAGATATAATTCATGTTCTGTATAGTTCACTCAGTTAAAATGTATAATTCAGTGGCTTTAGTTGCTTCACAGTTGTGCACCCATCATTATGATCAGTTTTAAAATGTTTTTATCACCTAAGATGAAGAAAAGAAAAAAATTGTGTTCCTTTTGCCAGTTAGTCTTCATTTCCCTCTGACCTCACCTGTATGCAAAATATAGTCTACTTGCTATATATTTTCCAGTTCTGGACACTTCATAGAAATGCAGGCATACAACATGTCTGTTTCTGCCTTTTTACTTGACATAATTTTTTCAGGCTTCCTCAGTGTTATAGCAGGTACCAGCTCTTCATTATTTTTCTTTGCTAAGTGATACTCCAACAAATAGGTATACCAAACTTTGTTTATACATTTATCAGTCAATGAGCATTTAAAAATTTTTTTTGGCTATTATAAACAATGCTGATATGAGCATTTGAGTACAAGTTTTTGTGTGGCTGGGAAAGAATGGAAACAGTGAGAGACTTTATTTTCTTGGGCTCCAAAATCACTGCAGATGGTGACTGCAGCCAAGAAATTAAAAGACTCTTGCTCCTTGGAAGAAAAACTATGACCAACCTAGACAGTTTTAAAAAAGCAGAGACATTACTTTGCTGACAAAGTTCTGTCTAGTCAAAGCTATGGTTTTTCCACTAGTTATGTATGGATGTGAGCGTTGGACTATAAAGAAAGCTGAGCACCAAAGATTTGATGCTTTTGAACTGTGGTGTTGGAAAAGACTCTTGAGAGTCCCTTGGACTGCAAGGAGATCCAAACAGTCAATCCTAAAAGAAATCAGTCCTGAACATTCATTGTAAGGACTGATGGTGAAGCTCCAATACTTTGGCCACCTGATGCAAAGAACTGACCTATTGGAAAAGACCCTGATGCTGGGAAAGATTGAAGGTGGAAGGAGAAGGGGACGATAGAGGATGAGATGGTTGGATGGCATCACTGACTCAGTGGACATGAGTTTGAGCAGGCTCCAGGAGTTGGTGATGGTCAGGGAAGCCTGGTGTGCTGCAGTCCATGGGGTCGCAAAGAGTCCGACATGACTGAGTGACTGAACTGAACTGACTGAAGATTTTATTTCGGTTGCAGATATACCTAGTAATGTAATCATTGGGTCATATGGAAATTCTGTGTTCAAAATTCTGAGGAACTATCAGATTGTTTTCCAAAGCAGCTGCACCATTTCACATTCCTACCAACATGATATGAGGATCATGTTTCTTCTCATCCTTGCCAATACCTGTTGTTATATGTCTTTTTGATATTAACTATCTCGGTGGATATAAAGTAGTATCTCTTTATAGCTTTGATTTGCATTTCCTAGTGTCTAAGATGCTGAGCATCTTTCCATGTGTTTTTATCTGTTTGTGTATTGTTTTTGAAGATGTATCTATTCAAGTTCTTTGAACATTTATTAATTGGGTTGTCTGTCTCTGTTGTTGAGTTGTAAAACTTCTTTATACATCCAGGATGCTTGGTCATTATCACATATGTGATTTGCAAATATTTTTTCTCATACACTGGGTTGTTTTTTATTTTCTTTTACTCGATAGTGTCCTTTCATGAACATAAAATTTTAAATTCAGGTTAAGTTCAATTTATCTATTTTGTTATTGGTTATGCTTAGTGTCACATTAAAGAAGCCACTGCTAAAATTCATGGAAATGAAGATTCATCCCTATGTTTATTTCTAAGTGTTTTATAGTTTTAACTCTTAAATGTAAGCATTTGTACATTTTGAGGGGTTTTAATTGTATGTTTGGTGTGAAATAAATGTCCAATTTCATTTCTTTGCATGTAGATATCTACTTGTCCCAGTTCTATTGGTTCAACAGATTGCCCTTTCCCTACCTTAGCACTCTTGACAAAAATCATTGGCCATTGATGTGTAACTTTCTTTTTGGACTCAATTCTATTTCACTGATCTATATGTTCATCTATATTCTAGCACCACACTGTTTTGATAAGGATTGCTTTGTAGTGAATTTTAAAACTGAGGAGTATATGGCTTCCAACTTTATTTTTCTTTTTTCAAGATTATTTAGCTGTTTGAATACTTGGCAATTACATAAGAATTTTAGGATTATATTTTCTGCTTCTGCAGGAAAAAATGGCTGCTGTGATTTTGATTTGACAGTAACTGCATTAAATCTGTAGATTATTTTGAGAAGCATTGCCATTTAACAATATTACATCTTCTAATTTTGAGAATGAGATGTTTTTCCATTTATTTATATATTTGTTAATATCTGTCATCATTTTTTGAAATTTTTTTACTGTTTTGACATCAGTGTTTTTTGGTTTTTAGTGTACATTACTTGCACTTTCTTGTTTAAATTATTATTTTTTCTTTTGGATGCTGTTGTAAATGGAATTGTTTTCTTAATATCCTTTCAGATTGTTTGTTGCTACTCTATAGAAAATAAATGATATTTGTGTTAATCTTGTAGCCTGAAAATTTACAGAATTTGTTTTTGTGCTCCAACAGTTTTAATTTGGGTTCTTTAGGATTTGCTGCTTATAAGACCACTTCACCTATGAATAGAGATATAGTTTATATCCAATTCTGATGCCTTTCAGTTTAGTTTTCTTGCCTAACTACTCTGGCTAGGACTTCCAGCACAATATTGAACAGAAGTGGTGAAAGTGAACATTCTTTCTCATTATATTAGAGAGATAGTAGAGAGAAAACTTTCAGTGTTTTATGATTGAGCTTTATGTTAGGTATGGGCTTTTCATATATGCTGTTCATCATGTTGAAGATATTCCTTTCTATTCCTAGTTTACTGAGTGTTTCTATCATAAAAGACTGTTGGATTTTGCGAACTGCTTTTTCTGGTATCTATTGACATGATCATATGTACTTTTTACCTTCCTTCTATTATTAGTGGTGTATTACATTGATTGATTTCCATATGTTGAAATTTCTTTGTATTCCTAGAGTATATCTCACTTGCTTATGGTATACAATCTTTTTAATATCCATTAAATTCTAATTTTTAGAATTTTATTCAGGAATTTTTTATTCATGCTTATAAAGTACATTGTGCTGCATTTTATTGTGATGTCTTTGTTTGGCTTTGGTATTTAGGGTAATGCTGGCTTTCTTGAATCAGTTAGGCAGTGTTACCTCTTCCATTTTTTGAAGGGCTTGAGAAGGATTGGTATTCTTTCAATGTTTTTTTAGAATCCATCTTCTGGTCCTGGGCTTTATATTGTTTGGAGGTCTTTGTGAGAGTTGGACTGTGAAGAAGGCTGAGTGCCAAAGAATTGATGCTTTTGAACTGTGGTGTTGGAGAAGACTCCTGAGAGTCCCTTGGACTGCAAGGAGATCCAACCAGTCCATTCTGAAGGAGATCTGCCCTGGGATTTCTTTGGAAGGAATGATGCTAAAGCTGAAACTCCAGTACTTTGGCCACCTCATGCGAAGAGTTGACTCATTGGAAAAGACTCTGATGCTGGGAGGGATTGGGGGCAGGAGGAGAAGGGGACGACCGAGGATGAGATGGCTGGATGGCATCACTGACTCGATGGACGTGAGTCTGAGTGAACTCCGGGATATGGTGATGTACAGGGAGGCCTGGCGTGCTGTGATTCATGGGGTCACAAAGAGTTGGACACAACTGAGCAACTGAACTGACTGAACTGACTGATGATTCATTGTTCTTTATTTATTATAGATCTGTGAGATAATCTATTGTTTCCTTAGTCAGTTTTGATAGTTTGTGAATTTATAGGAATCTGTAGATATCATTTAGGCTATCTAATTTGTTGATGTATTATTGTTCATAGTATTTTCTTACAATCCTTTTAAAATTTGTTTGTTTGGTAGAAATGTCTCCACTTTTTATGTCTATTCCATTAATATGATTCTATCCTTTTATGTCTCTCTCTTTCTCATTAATCTGACTAAAGGTCATCAATTATGTTGACCTTTTAAAGAACAGACTTTTGTTCAAGCTCTATGTTTGTTTATTCTTCATACTGTTTATCTCTGACCTAATCTTTCTTATATTCTTTCTGCTAGCTTTGGGTTTAGTTTTCTTTTCTTTATAAATTTCCATAAGGAGTAAAGGTATTGATTGGAGCCACAAAGATCTCCTACTCTGTTTCAGTGGACATTCTCCTGATTAATTATTTGCTTGGTTACCATAAAGTTTTTCCTATCTTCCAGAGTTCCAGTAGGTGGATTCTGACAATTTTAACATGTTGTCAGTGATTTTTTAACTTCAAAAATTGCTTAACCTACCATTTTGCTGATGTTATTTGAGACAGAAACATTTTGTATTCTCTTGAAAAGGACAATTTTGCTGTAGATCTATGTTAATTCACCTATTCTCTGTCATAATATGTTCTGAAGAGGCCTAGATCTGTGTCAGAGAAATGACTTTATGCTAATCACATCAGATGAGGGAGAAGTAGTTAGTACATTGATGACCTTGCTAAGACACATGCTCTACCAAGAATCGAAGAGAAACTCTACCATATCAATAAAAGTTAGGTATACAGGGCAACACCACCATGATAAAGGAAATACAAATTATCTATTGGTCATCTGTAGTGATTAATTAATGATATCATGAATGGTACATAACAAGATGTCTTCATTACTTATTTGATCATGGTGTCAGGGATAATAGTCTTATTTATGCTTATTTGTATCTTCTAATCTCTAAAAAGAAATATCCATTAATTATGAAGTAAATGTTTTTGACCAAAACATATTTAAGTACTCAAGAAATTAATATGAGAAGGCTGAGTGGGTGGACAAAAAAATCTGGACATGTAATTTTTCTTTGCTGAAGTCAAGATTCTTTATCTGTAAAATAATGACTTTATTATATTAGTTGTTTTCCAAAGTGCTCCTTAGAGTCTGGGGAGTCTGTGGATGATCTCCAAAGGCCATTGTTGGAGGAAATTAGATATGAGGAGACTTTCCAAGTGGGCAGGTATCCAAGCCTTCCTCCAAGCATTAATGGAAGAAGTTCCACTTTTGACATACAAGACTTCTGTGTAATATTACTGTATTTTTTATTCTTAAAAGAAAGGCTTCTACTACATTAAAAACATTTTGAAAGCCAGTGTGAAAAATAATTTCTTGGGTTAATTCTGACTATAAACTGTCAAAATACTAAAATATAATTGCTATTTTTTAAAATTGCTGGCACTGTCATTTGACTTTGGCCTGTATAAAGGTATGCAGAATAAATAGAAGGCAAAAGTATCCAGTCTGGGTATTTTAAAAGATTTTCATAACAACACTTATTGCCAAGCCTTGTATATTATTTCAGGTAAAGTTATAATATACATTATCACTAAAATTATTTTTAATTAATTTTAATTTTGAGATCTAAGAGATATTATAAATAGAATAGTCCTTGAAGTATTATGAGTGTTTTTTANTCTGAGTGTTTATTAAAAAAATAAACAAAAGATTGTAAAAACACAAACTTCCTTTATTACAGTTATCTTTTGTTAATTTTCTGTTGTGTAACCAGAAAGATAAATTTTCTGGTCTGAATTTTCCAATCTGAACCAGTAACAATGCAATTTCTGCTTGAAGAAACAGTTATAGTCCTGTTCTTATCCTATCCTACCAAATACATTGTCATCACTGAATTCTCTTGGGAAGATATTTAATCATGTTTATAGGCACACTTTTAGCATATTTTTATTTTTGAACTTCCAGGATTGGATTAAATTATACATTTTTATTTGACTCATCATCAAATTGTTTCTGTTTTTATTGATTTGGAACATTTTAAAATTCATGAAACGATTAACATATACATCTCTGCATATTTATTGTGTAGGAATATACCAAGATAAAATTGCCTTCAAAAATATTTTTAAAAATATGAACCTCGGTTCTTTATTTCTTTTCTCCCATAGTTTTCCAAAATCAGTAGAAATTAAGCCTGGGTAATGGGATATATGTATTGAAAATATCAGTGTCTTTATTTAATTAGCTAGTGGTTCTACATAGTTCATTTTTACTTAAGTTAAACCAATGTTTTTATTTATCTTTTGCTTCTGTGTTAGAGTTTAATATTCTCAGTCATGCTTGATCTTTATCAGAGGTTAATTCCCCTCTGGCAGTTCAGAGTTGCCACTGTAACACTCTAATTTACAATAGCTGGAAATCAAAAAGATTTGAATTTTGCAATAGTGCTGTGCCAGAATTAAATAAAATCCTGAGGGACATTTACTCCTTTAAAGTACTTAGAATAAAAAGAATATCATTCACTTCTTTCATGTTTGCTGTATAGTTAAATCTATATGATGATGGTGATGATGTTACTGTTATTTTTATACCTGCCATTTAATTGAGTGTACGCTATATGCCAGGGGCATCCTCGGTGGCTCAGCAGTAAACAATCCACCTACAATGAAGTAGTCGAAGGAGGCGCAGGTTCGATCCCTGGATCGTGAAGATCCCCTGGAGAAGGGGATGGCAAGCCACTCCAGTATTCTTGCCTGGAGAATCCCATGGACAGAGGAGGCTGGCGGGCTACAGTCCATGGGGTCACTAAGAGTTGGACACGACTGAAGCGACTTAGCACGCACACATGCACGCATATGCCAGACTCTGTTGGAGTCTGTTTTTGCAGATTCAGAAGAATCCTTACCTCCCTGTGTTGCAGGTGAGGTGTTGGTGTCAGTGGGGGTTGCAGTAGAGGGACATTTGTTTACCCAGAAGACCTAGCCCTGAAGGGACCCCCGGACAAGGACTTTGTGAGCCTGATTCAGGCTTCCCACGGTGGTGTGTGCATGGAGATCAGGAAAGCAAGCTCTAGATACCACAGGCTCTTTACTTTAAGTCTTATTTTTGAGTGGACTATTTCAGTGTATTTCACTACCAGTGGAGTCTCTTTTCTTTATTCTTCAGGGTCACCTGTTTTCCTGAAGCTTTGCCACACTTTTTACTCTTTGGGCTGCAGTCCATGGGGTTGAGAAGAGTCGGACACGACTGAGCGACTTCACTTTCACTTTTCACTTTCATGCACTGGAGAAGGAAATGGCAACCCACTCCAGGGTTCTTGCCAGGACAATCCCAGGGACGGGGGAGCCTGGTGGGCTGCCGTCTATGGGGAGAAACACAGAGTCGGAAATGACCTAAGCGACCTAGCAGCAGCACACTTCATTCGCTGAATGTTAAACTGTACTCTTTCAAGAAAAAATGATTCTTGGCATTATCAGTTTAGATGCATCAAGGAGAAGCTCTTTAGTTTTTGAATATGTGGTCATTCTGGAGTTTAAGTTACCAAGAAAGTTGATCATAACATTGTAAAACTAATTAGAAATGGGTTCCCTGCTGTAAAAATGTCTTCTGTAACATTTAAACATTTTTGTTTTCATTCCCTTTGCATTTGATACCCTAACATGCACAGATTGCATGAGGGCCTATGTTTGAAAAGTGTGAGTAGAGTGGTGGGGTGCGTGTCTCTGTGTGTGAGAGAAAGAGATTAAGAAGCTTAATGGGAGTATCCAGTCTAATTTCCTGGCTGTATACATGGGGAAAACATGGGAATGAGAGAATCGATTTACCCACAGCCGACAGCTCCTTATTCGCAGAGCAGAGCCAAGTCTTAGTCTCACCCTCCCATTGCTCCATCACCCTGAACAAAGAATCTCCACCAATAGAGTTTTGCCTCTTAGGGGACATCTGGCAATGTCTGGAAGCATTCTTGGTCATCATAGTTTGGATGTTCTGCTGGTAACTAATGGGCAGCAGCCAGGGATGCTGCTAAACACCCTACAGTGCACAAGACAGCTCCACATAACAGTTATTTGGTCCAAAAGTCAACAGTGCTGAGTTTGAGAAATCCTTGCAAACTGTGAAGTACACCACACTGTGATTAATTAAGAGGTGACAAACTGACTTCTACTATGAGCTTGATCAAAACCCAATGACGAAATGTTCAATCCTAATTATGTAAAATATATCTGATGATTTAAAAGAAAAGTATTGTCTCTGGACCATTGTCTCATAAGTAAGTATTCATAAGTAAGTAAGGATTGTTCAAAGTCTCACAAAGATGAATTACAATTTCACAGAGTCTCACTGAGAAGTTCACCACATGCTTAATACAAGCCCAAATAATATATCTAATCGTTTTCATTAGGCCTATGAGTTGGGCACCAGAGCAAGATCATGACCATGAAGCTCTCATGCAGAGAAGCAACAAAAGAAATTATATCATCCAACTGATTGTGCTCATATCTGCTTTCTGCTCCTATTTAGAATACAAAAAATTTGCTTTAAAATATTTTGAAGACATTGAAATTAAGTCAACAGACTACTTAAAAAAAATAATTAACAATAAAGATAGTTAGGGAGTTTGGGATGGACATGTAAACACTGCTATATTCAAAATAAATCATCAATAAGGGCCCACTGTATAGCCTGTGGAACTCTGCTCAATGCTATGTGCCAGCCTGGATGGGAGGGGAGTTTGGGGCAGAATGGATACATGTATATGTATGGCTGTGTCCCTTCGCTGGTCTCCTAAAACTATCACAACATTGTTAATCAGCTGTACCCCAACAGAAAATAAAAGGTTTAAAAAATAACTAGCACTAATGATAGCTTTAATTATTTAATGTTGCATCTGTTTTAAGCACTTTATATACAGTGTCCTTTTTTTGCAAAGAAGCCAGTTTTGGTCTTGATTGAAATGCACTAGGTGATTTGAAATCAGATTAGAAACGTGTATGCACAAAACCATGGAGCACAGTCACTCTACAAATACATCCTTCATCAATCAAGAGACAGGCTGGGAAGCCACATCTTTTATTAAACTAACTTGTGCCTACCCACATCCATCAGTCACATAAATCTGCATGTCAATGTGTGTCTCACTGCTGAGTTAGAGAAAGTATTAATTCTCTCTCATTATTTTAGAAATGGAAAGTATTGTCTCACAGTGTCCAGAATTTCTTTACAAGCACAACATACAATTTGTAATACAAAGCCAACTCTAATTGTATTTTTTCAGTTGAGGGAAAAGTTAAGGCAAAAGATGTAATAAAAGTAAATCAGATCCCTGATAGAACATAGTTTAAAAAGAAGAGGCCCTGGTATCATACAGACCTCAAAGTCACGTTTCTGAGAATGTCAATCCCTTCATTCATAAAACATTACTGAGGCAATTATATGTTGCTTTAGGATAACCTACAAATACTGTTAATGATATTAAAATTGTAACAGTTAAAAGTTAACAAAACAGCTGAATCCAAGGTCCACAGGAAAATTTTTTCCATTTGTCATACTTTGTCAATATTTCTGTTTTTCTTAGTTGGTTAGTGAGAGGCCGACACGTGTAATGTTTGGCACTATTCTTTCAATTATAAAAACAGAAAAAAATTAGGAAAAAATTTTAAACCACAAACACTAGTTCAGGGTTTTAGAGTATATCTTTCTAATTCATTTTCTCTACAAGTTGCCCCATCTTGAGATACCCTCATTAATTTTGTTTTCTTCATTGCTTTTATAGGTCATCCATACATTTATTCACCTATCCATTTACACCTTCGTTCGTTTACTCATTGACTTATTTTCCTATTTGCAAAAGATTGGAAGACAAACACAGCATTATATCCTTAAGAAATTTACAAGACTTCCTTGGTGATCCAGTGGTTAAAAATCCACCCACCAACACAGGGGTCACGGTTCGGCCCCTGGTTGGGGAGGATCCCACATGCCCTGGGGAAACTAAGCCCATGCACCACAGCTATTAAGCCCACCTTCTAGAGCTCCTGCTCTGCGACAAGAGAAGCCACCAGGAGGGGAGTAGATCCTGTTCACTGCGGCAGGAGAAAGCCGGTTTGCAACAACGAAGACCCAGCACAGCTGAAATAAACAAAATGTTAAAAATAATAATAATAAAGAAATTCACAGTTAGCTGAGGAAACACACGTAAATAAGTCATGAACATCGCCTTTGGCTGCAGCATCAGCTGTTTCCGTGGGAATCAGGAAAAGGCCTCGCGGAGAGGTGAGAAACAGCTGTAAAACTAGGTAAAGGTTGCTGCGGGGGTTTTCCATTTCACGGTTTCTTCAGCCTTCCTCGACTAGGTGATAAGGATCCCGAGGAAAGTCCGTTCTGATGAGGACTTATTCCCCATGGTTCCTGCAGTTAGATGCCGTTACAGCTCTTTATTGGCCTGCAGCTCCCACGCTAATAAAGAAGGCCGGAGGAGAAACCTGATGCCAGTGGGTTACACGGATGACTTCTCTGCTCCTCTCGTCCCCAAAGCGCACACGAGCCAACCGCGGTGCCAGCTCCTCCTGCCCTTCCCACGGTGACTTCCGTCTAAGTCCTGACCTCGTGACCTTACAATCAGTTCAAGAATGCTTCTCTGGACTTCTCTGGTGGCTCAGTGGTAAAGAATTACGCTGCCGATGCAGGAGACTCAGATATGATCCCTGATCTGGGAAGATCTCCCGAGCTTCGGAGCAGCTAAGCCTGAGCGCCACAACTACTGAGCCTGTGCTCTAGAGCCGGGGAGCCACAACTACTGAGCCGTGCACCCTAGAGCCCCTGGTTCACAACCCCGAGAAGCCCCTGCTCCCCGAGACTAGAGAGAGGCCTGTGCAGCAGCGAAGACCCAGCACTGCTGCTGCTGCTGCTAAGTCGCTTCAGTCGTGTCCGACTCTGTGCGACCCCATAGACGGCAGCCCACCAGGCTCCCCCGTCCCTGGGATTCTCCAGGCAAGAACACTGGAGTGGGGTGCCATTTCCTTCTCCAATGCATGAAAAGGAAAAGTGAAAGTGAAGTCGCTCCGTTGTGTCCTACTCTTAGCGACCCCATGGACTGCAGCCTACTAGGCTCCTCCGTCCGTGGGATTTTCCTGACAAGAGTACTGGAGTGGGGTGCCATTGCCTTCTCTGGGAGACCCAGCACAGCTAAAATTAAATAAATACGTTAAAAAAAAAAAAAAGACTGCTTCTCCACTTCGAGCCTCCTGTCCTTGTCCATGAGCAAGACAAAGCTTCCCCAAAAATGTTCTTCAGACTCTCACTCGCATCTCACTGGTAAAGTCCTACCGCGTGGCCGAGTGTGCTCATATTGGGAGTCTTGGTAACATAAAGTGCTTTTTTGTTCTGCTTTTTAAGCTGACTACACTATTGCCCCAAACAAAAATAAAAATTGTTTTCGTAAGGAGGAAGTAGAGAAATAATACTGATGAGCAAATATCAGAATTCACCGGGAAGACCTAACATATTAAGTGAAACTGGAATACACACAAAAATCAGCTTTCAATGATGTCTGCAGAGTGCCTTAAGCTGTTGTGAACTGGCCAGCAAATTATGAAAACTCCAAGGCTGAATTTTCTCCACTTTTTAAATCAGGTGCCTCTTCCTTATGACAGGATATGGAATGTTAACATAATGGGGGGGGGTGTGTA
The DNA here is from genome assembly GCA_006410935.1 of Redunca redunca. Lineage (NCBI taxonomy): Eukaryota > Metazoa > Chordata > Mammalia > Artiodactyla > Bovidae > Redunca > Redunca redunca. The sequence goes on along the minus strand of SJYQ01000358.1, from coordinate 226,662 downwards.
TGTGATAAGTCGCAGTGGCAGTGCACTCTGAACTAAGATGGACGTGAAGGACAACCTTATTTCTACAATGCTGAAAGGTACCATGCTATCAGTCAACAGAGCATTTGTGAGCCAGGTTTGGCAGTAAGGACAAAGCAGGACGCCTACTCCACTTTCTGACCCCAAGGAAAGTAAAGCTGTGTGGAACAAGAGAGCCTTCACTTGACAGTTCCAACTGGGACAGTGCCTCCATACACAGTCAGATTTTACTGGCCTAATTTACAAATTGGCCAGTAAAATAATTGATGTGTTAAAACATTAATCTGATTGGTGTGAATTCAAAAGAGCTGGGGGAGATGAAGTGGAGATAGACAAATAGATATTCTTTCAGGATTTGCTATGAAACTGTGTTGTCATATTCAAAGGGTGAAGAGGAGTGAGGACTCAGGAATAATAAAATTGTTTCTAGCTCGAGAGACTGGATGGTGACATATGAGACTAAACATTAATCAAGAAACGTTGCATTCTGGCAAACCAATTTTGAAGAAGGGATCTGATAAGATGGTTTTTAACTGTAGCAGGAGTATTAGAAATAAGCAACTGTAACTCTTACTAAGGGCTTCCCAGGTGGCGTTCATGATAAAGAACCCACCTGCCAATTCAAGAGATATGAAAGATGTGGGTTCGAGCCCTGGGTCAGGAAGATCCCCTGGAAGAGGGCATGGCAACCCACTCCAGCATTCATGCCTGGAGAATCCCATGGACAGAGGAGCCTGGTGGGCTACAGCCTACTGGCTCTCAAAGAATCAAACACGACTGAAGCGTCAACACACACAACATGAACGCTTACTAAAGATGTACAGGAACAAGCTTGGAGTCAGAGAGATCATTTAGGAAGATACTGCAGTGATCTAGACAGGTTATGACAGTTACCTAAACCAGGATTGTTGCAGGGGGAAGAGAGAGGACTGGGCAGATTACTGAAGTAAAATAAAAAGCAAGTGATGCTGTATCGAATACAGGTAGAAGTCAAGGATGACGTCCAGAGTATTTTTTTTTTTGGCAAAGTATAAGACAGGTTGGCATTACTGAGGCAAACAATGCAGCTAGTCCATGGAAAGATGATGATTTCAGTTTTAAATAACTTGATGCTATATTGTCATGTTTTCTAGTAGCAGAGTATAGTGTGTTGATATATATGAGTGTTGGAGACTCAGGATTGGATCCAAANATTTAGAGAAAGTCATTACAGAACTGAAGAAAACATAGCCTCTGGGAAGTATTTGCATATGTTTGCTGCAAAGATAAATCATGAAATGAAGGTTGAGTGGGCAAAGCTGTTAAATAGAAATAAAAAGGAGATATTCTTTTAAAAAATATAATTATAAATGTGTAACATAGCTTTGAAATGCACGGTGATATTTCTTGATATTCTTGCTTATAGGATCACTAGTTTTTCTATTTTCTACAATCATCTGAATACATGTTTGCTAATATTTTTGTGGGATAGAGTATTGTTACAACTTTTGATTAAATATTTTGTTGTTAATGATTTTATTGTCAAATATCCTCACATATAAATTAGTTTCTAATTCTGACTTTTCTCCATAGTTTTACAGAAGCATTAGATTAGAAAGGAGTCTTGAAAACCTAGGGATACAACAGTTGTACAAGTTTTGTGTAATTTTGCAATACTGATTTAATATCAATGTGTATTTGAGTATTTGGAAAAATGTTTTACATGAATTGCATTTCCCCCCAGAACTTTATATAGTAGCTTCCTTGTGAGATAACATCATTCAGTGGGGTCTCTTTTGAAGCTTTCATGTGTTCTCATTGGATTCAGTATTTGTTTGACACAGGGACATAGCTTGTGGTGACTTACTATGGGTGTAGCCTTGAAATTTATGATTTTAGAGACACCTTGAAAGAAAAGTTTGGATGCCTGAGTTGAGGTTTAAAAAATCAGTGGAATTTCCACTGTGATAAGAGAACAGACTATGTAGGATTTTAATACCTTTAAACCATGAAATTTCTTGAGCTTGTTTTATCTCCCTGGATATGTTCCAGTGTCTCCTAGTTTATAGTCTATGGGAACTTGAATAGCATTTATATCCTACTGTTGTGTGAAAATTGTATAAACCTTAATTACATTGAATTGGTTCAGAGTAATTTTCAGGTCTACTGTACCCTTCTACTTTTCTGTCTATTTTTCTTTCTATTAATTTTTGAGCATTTGATACTGAAACTCCAATTAAAAATCTTATCTACTTAAACAAATGATTGTAATATATAGTGGAACTACATGTAACTTTGTTCTGTATTTTCCAAGTCTGTAAATCTGCTATCATACTTTCATAATCTAAAAAAGAAAAAAGTCAGTGGAACTTGAATAGTTGCTAAAAACCCAAAAGACTCTTCTACGATGTAAAAGTGGTTGGAGCAAAGGATTTTGAGGCAAAAATTAATATAGAGCGAGGTAGGCTAGGGATGAGTAACCCATCTCACTGAAGCAGAAAAAAAATATACCTTGTGAGTAGTAGACACTGGGCTCAATAGAAAGCAGGACATAGCTATGGAGCATCTTACAACTCACACATTAATTTTGTCCTTATATAATATACAGAGGTGGCAATTACAAATTTCTGAAGATGCAAATTTCTTCTACTCATCCTCTTCTTCCTTCTTCTTCATCATCTTATTCTTCTTAACCATCAGCTTCTTCTTCATCATTGAAATACTTTCAACATGTAAGTGTGCTTCTGTGTGCAAGATAATTACATACGTATCTACAATTTTGACAGCTATGCAATCAGATGAGCTTCATTTTACACAGTATCTTCATGTTATACATGAAGGAATCTGATGTTCAAAACTGTTAGAGGATTTCCTTAAAGCCACAGATATAGTAAGTGAAGCAGGATTCCAAACAACATCTTTCTGGCTCCAGAGCTCTTCCACTCTGCTGCACTGGTATTTTAAGAATGTAAATCTGGCAGAAGTTAGCGAGATGGTTGGGAGTGGGCTTTGGGGTCAGCAAGCCCCGGGAACGGATGGTGAGACCACAGGCAGATCAATTCCAGCAACTGTAGACTAAGCCAATCACAGCCCCCTCAGGTGGCCCGCTCTTGCCTTTGGAATAGAAAGAAGAAAATAAGCAGTCTTTACATTTAAGTTGGCTGTTCTCGTATTCAGCTCTTTTGTTTGTCTCGGTTATTTTCTTGAATGTTGTATTCATACTCAAAGAAGATATATTTTGATTTCTCAAAGGACATTTCATCTCTGATTTTCATCTAATATTACTAATTCACAAATGAAATAAATGAAGTGACTGGAAATGAAATGACATTGGGAACACACTGCCATTCCTTTTTTTTTTTTTTAATGTGGGCTATGAATGAATGCCTAGTGATCACATCTTCTTAAAATTATGGAGATACAATTATTACCAAAGAAAATTATCCTATAAGTTTCATTTCAGTGGGTGAAGAACATATATAAAATTTATACTGCTAATAGATTATGTTGAGAGGAGTATACAGATAGTAAAAAGAATAGAACTTATTAACAACACTTTCCCCTTCAAATAGCCAAACCTTAAACGTATTATTTTGCTTTTCCTCTAAAGAGCACAGAACTAGTCTCTTCAATAGCATTCATTTTCTTCTTCTCTATTTTTCAGTATTTTTAATGAAATAAAATTATAAAAGTTCCTTATAATAATGAGTTTTGAATATATATGTATAATTTCTATGATATCATTTTAGAAATGTACTGTTTTAGAAGCTTGCTATCACTTATAGGCTTTATTGAAGTAATATCTTTTGCCAAGCATCCAAAGAGATAAAGATAGTTGAAATGTAAAGATTCATCCTTTTAAACTTTTCATTGTTAAAATTATTTGTCATTTCAAATGCTTTGGTCACTGGCTTTATGATATTATAAGTATTTAATTAAATTAAGTAACTGATCTAGGCTGACTTCCAAGACTCTTTCCCAGAGAGGGGATTTTGTATAGCCCCATCCTCTGTGGCCAATTATAGACGCTCATCTGTGATCAAGTGTGAATTGAGAATTTGGTTATTAAAAAAAGAAATAGGTATTTTATTGGAGAAAATCAGACCATCAAAGAGAAGATGGGTTGGGCTCAAGGCCATTTGACTGAAATCATAGCTTTGCAGAGGATTAGTCATCTTTCTGTATGTGTAAATATTACCTGGGTGATTTATAATCAATGGTATTTGCCAAGAATTGCTGTTAGTGTAACAAAGATATATGGATATTTGAAATTAAAGTTCTGATAGAAGCATTTTTTTGGTATGTGAAGACAGAGATATCCTTAGTATTGGGTAGGAAAAATATGCTCATTGCAGAACTTATAAATGGTGTTATATCCTAATGCTTGCTTTTAATTTGTAGAATTAAAGTTTCAAAAAAAATAGAAGTGAGTCTGTCAGCCACTGACTCATGAACATATGTTTCTGAGAGGCAGGAACCATTTAGCAATGTAACAGGAGGTAAAGTGACAATATTTCAATGAAGAGGAGCCTGAAACAACTTTAGTTTTTATGGAAATAGTTCTGAGGGTTTTTCACAGAGTCTTTCATTTCCTCCCTTAGTGAATTTAGGATTATGAAGGCATTATGTCAAAAGTTGAATTTATGATGGCTGCCAAAGTTCTAATGGCTTTATCATTCAGTGTATATTCAGAGATTCCTTTCTTCTGTTTGCTCATCATCTGAAAGAGGTAAAAACATAACTCACATATTGCAAGTGCTCGGGGGATAGTAACCCTTTGTAGCAAAGATGGGGGGTGACAGTGGAAGCACCAGACAACCCCTGGAGTTTAACATAGTTCTGGAAGATTCTATTTGTAAGTTTTTTCCTAGGTAGAAGCTTGAGTAATTGCAGGTGTCGTGTAAGGATTCAGGTGTGCTTCATTCCATCTTTTTTTAAAAATCTTTTTTAAAAAAATTATGTATTTATTTTTGGCTGCACTGGGTCTTCATTACTACGTGTGGACTTTCTCTAGTTGCGGCAGGCAGGGGCAACTCTCTGTTGCAGTGAGTAGGCTTCTCATTGTAGTGGCTTCTTGTTGCAGAGCACAGGCTCTCGAGTGTGGGCTCCGTAGATGTGGTACATGGGCTCAGGTGCTCTGGATCTTCCCTGGCCAGGGGCTGACGTGTCTCCTGCATTGTAAGGCAGGCTCTTAACCACTGGACCACCCTTCATTTCATCCTTAGTTCAGGATCTCCTGGAGGTTAAACTAACAGCAGAACTGAGTTGGGCCAAAACCAGACAGCATAGAGCTGCTCTCATCTCATTCTCAGATGCTGCCCAGGCTTCTCTGTTCTTTTTACAATGACAAAGATTAAGTTGTAAAACTTACAATTGTGTGGACTGAAAACACTGATTATGGCAACTATGACTTAATAAATGGATCTAAGGGTGTTGACACTGTGAGAATCTACTTACTGGCTTCTGAAGCTTGGATCAAAATGAAAGTGAAAGTGAAGTTGCTCAGTTGTGTCCAACTCTTTGTGACGCCATGGACTGTAGCCCGCCAGGCTCTTCTCTTCATGAGATTTTCCAGGCAAGAATACTGGAGTGGGTTGCCATTTCCTTCTCCAGGGGATCTTCCCAACCCAGGGACTGAACCCAGGTCTCCTGCATTGCAGGCAGACTTTACCGTCTGAGCCACAAGGGAAGCTTGGATGTGGGACTACAATAAATTTGACCTATTAGCATAGCTTGATGGGAAACACTCCAGTATTCATGGAGCCATAAGAAGGACCACTCTCTTACATGTGCAGTGTGAAATAAAAAAGAGGAATCAGAGATGATCTCTTGGCTTGATCCAAGAAGCTGGAATAATAAAATGTTTGCTGACAGAGGGATGCCAGGAGGAAGAGTAGATTAGAGGGTGGTGTTTAAGAATTTGTTTTTGGACATGTGAAATTTGAGATGCCAATTAAATATTGCAATGCTGATGTTGTCAGCTGGATACATGAAACAAGAGATGAAAGAAGATCTCAAGATGGAGAAATAATTGTGGTACACATCAGAAAGTAGGTGGATTTGAAGGCAAAGGACTGGATGCATTCAGCTACACCTATTGCCACTGGGGAAGAGGAAAGAGTACGAAGGCTCAACACTGGAGCACTTCCACCTCAGAAGTGTGCGATGGGACAGACTCGCTAAAGTGGAATAAGAAGCGGCAATCAGCAAGGTGGGGCTTCCCAGGTAACTCAATGGTAATGAATCTACCTGCCAATGCAGGAGATTGTGTTCGATCCCTGGGTCAGGAAGATCCCCTGGAGGAGGAAATGACAACCCACTCCAGTATTCTTGCCTGAAAAATGCCATGGTCAGAGGAGCTTTGTGGGCTATAGTCCATGGGGCCACAAAGAGTTAGGCATGACTGAGCATATACCATCAGTAAGGCAGAAAACCATGAGAAACGGGCTTTCTAGAAGCCAAGTAAATGAGTGATCTGGAAAGTTGTAATGGCCAGTTTATACAAATGCTACTAATTGGTCAAGTAAGACAGGAATTTCAAGCCTGGAATTAAACAGTTAGATTTAGCAATGTGAAAGTCATTGTTTTTGTAGAGATCTAGGCTTGCATATTGTTGAAGCTGAAGCTCCAAATTTGACCACCTGACGCGAAGAACTGACTTACTGGAAAAGACCCTGAGGCTGGGAAAGATGGAAGGCAGGAGGAGAAGGGGACGACAGAGGATGAGATGTTTGGATGGCATCACTGATGGTATTACCAACTCATGTTGATGGACATGAGTTTGAGCAAGCTCTGGAGTTGGTGCTGGACAGGGAAGCTTGGTGTCTTGTAGTCCATCAGGTTGCAAAGAGTCGAACATGACAGAGCAACTGAACAACAACAGGCGTTAGTTCTTTCACCTGGATTTCCACTATTGATAGAATGCAGTTTCTAAGCATATATTTGTAAATACCATTGTTATTAATTATGTAAACGTGAAGTATAGGTTGAAAACCTCTGTAAGATAGAGAAATATTGCCAAAAGGCACAGAACATATTTTTTTAAGGAAAAAATTATGTCGGATTCATGTTAATGTATGGCAAAACCAATACAGTATTGTAAAGTAAAATAAAAATAAATTAATTAATTTAAAAAATTTGAAATGTAATTTTCTACTCCTGTACAATTCTCTATGAAAAAGAAACCCCTTTGTTTTTAGAGTAGAACTGTCTAGTTGGAATATCATTCAGGCAACATATACAATTTAAAGTTACATTAAAAAGTCAGAAAATAAACATGGAAGTAACTTAATAGTATAGTTTACTTAACTCAGTGAAAGTTAATTTGTTAGTTGTTCAGTCGTGTCCAACTCTTTGAGACCCCACGGACTGCAGACTACCAGGCTCCTCTGTCTATGGAATTCTACAGACATGAACACTGGAGTGGGTAGCCATCCCTTTCTCCAGGGGATCTTCCAGACTTGGGGATCAAATCTGTGTCTCCCGCATCATGGGCAGAGCTGAAAGTCCCAATTTGCTAAATGTGGAAATTTCTTTAACTCATATGTTAAAATATTATTCTAAAATATAATCAATATAAAATTTCAAATGAGATATTTTACATTTTCGTTTGCTATGCTGTGCCTAATTTACACACACAGTACATCTCTGTTCAGATGACCCTCATTTCAAGGGTTCATCAGCTCCGTCTGGCCAATGACTGCCATGTTGGACAGCGCAGGACCCAAAGTATAAACAAAGTGTTCCCATAGCAACCATAGGTCATATTTAGGCATTATATTTTTGTCTGTGTTATAAATAAGTGAAGATGTGTCTTTGGGTGATCTTCTCAAGGAACAGGTTTACCTTAGGTTTTCTGATTCTGAACCCAGTATTCTCTGGGTTTCACTATACCATTCTGATAATGTCCCATAGCTATATTTTTGTGATACTGAGTAGTATGTGATATATGGTGACCTGTGGAAATAACTGGTGCCAGTATGTTCTTTCCTTGCCACAATTTAAGAAAACCTAATTGGTATGAAGAGCAGGAAATGACAAAAATGATGAAACACAGTTTCTAGGAATCCACACATTTAATTTTTTCCCCTTCTTTTTATGAATTAAGCAAAAGATAAAAATCTTGGAGAGCAGAGAGAGAAAAAAAAGTAAAAATAGAGTTTTTGAGGAAGATTTAAAATTGTGGCATCATCAGGATTACCTGGGAAAGAGTTGAAGAAAAAAATTTTATATGATTGGAAGGTAAATATAAAAAAGCAAGTTTAAAAAAATGAGTTTAATCTGGTTTCAGCTCTTTGCAGTTTTCCTTCATATGTCTTACATTTTCTATTTTAGGGGCTGGAATGCCAGACCTTTTGAGAGATATAAACACTGGCTATTAACTTCCTGTTATTTTGACATTTTTAATCTAATTCCTTACTTGTCTTTACTAAGGAAATAAGAAAACTAAGCATACAATAAAATAAACACATGAAAACTGATTCTGGATCAATTAGCAGTTGTGCTAAGAACTGTTTTATGGTTAAATTGTTTCTTTCTTTAGTGTTATCTGTTTTTATGCCAAAGGACCAAAAAAATAAAAATAAATAAAAGCCAAACAGAATCATCAACCCTTAGAAAGATAATTGGAGAAGTTGAGAGACTCTATGTCTAAACAAATCACTAATACATTTTGGCTAAAATGGAGAAAGCGTAGCCAGGGAAGAAGTTACACAATCTCATAGAGTAACTGATCTTCAAATAAAAATCTAACATTTATATCTTTAAATAGTTCATGTCTCTTCTTTCTTAAGATTACATGTGTGCATCCTCACTCACTCACCACTTTTTGGGACCCTATGGACTGTAGCCCTCCAGGGTCCTCTGTCCATGGGATATTGGAGTGGGTTGCCATTTCCTCCTCCAGATCTTCCTGACCCAGATATCGAACTCACATCTCTTGCTTCTCCTACTTTGCAGGTGGTTTCTTTACCACTGATCCACTGTGTAAGCCCCTCTAAAATTACAGAATCTTACAAATGAAATATTATCAGTGAAATCAAGATTTTGGATATATTATTATAAGAGTAGCTTAAGTATTATATAACCACCATAACTGTTTTTTGAGGCTAAGGTTTTTTCTCCCCAATGATATATCTGAAAACTGATTACTTGTTTTATACTAATTAAAATTTAAAGAATTAGAATAAAATGTAGGATTGATATTACGTTTATCTTAGTAGAGTCCATAGATCTATAAGGCTATAAATCTAGTGACAGTCACTAACATAAGAAGTCAACATTTTTCCTAAACGTCAACATCTTATTAGCTGCTGTTCTGATAATCTGTAATGAAATATATGCCTATATTAATACATCTCAGTTTGTTATATAAGAATGTTCAGTTTAGAGCAATTTCACTGCTCTCCTTTGCTTTTTCTATATTATTTCAGGGGCTCCCCTTGTAGCTTAGTCAGTAAAGAGTCTGCCTGCAATGCAGGAGACCCTGGTTTGATGCCTGGGTCAGGAAGATCCCCTAGAGAAGGAAATGGCAACCCACTCCAGTATCCTTGCTTGCCTGGAGAGTCCCATGGACAGAGGAGCCTTGCAGGCTATGGTCCATGTGGTCGCAAGAGTCAGACATGATTTAGTGACTAAATCACATATTATTTCAATTCAGTTTTTCTTAGAGTTAAAATACTCTTTAGCAAGAAAAAAAAAAAAACAATTGGTTTAACATCCTTAATACCATAAATAAATATAGTACTATAAATGCATAGTTTTAATTATATACAAAATCAGTTTTGCATGTTTCTTTTATATTTTTTCCATTCATGTCATAAGAGGTATAATATCCTCTCTGCAGTTTATAATACTCTTATTCAGAGCCTTGTGATTTCAAACCAAATTAATCATGTGTTTAAAAGAACAACATAATTGTGAAAGTAGAGAGGTCCATATTCACTAATAATTTTATTTTCTCGGAGTCTTCTGTAATCTTATTTGCACGGGCATACAATTCAAGGACTACATCTGACTTATAGTAATTTGGAGCTGTCAGAGCCTTCAGTGAACTCCTGCAGTTCTGCACTTTGAACATATTGCCATGGGTGGGTGGAGGCAGCTGGTTTCCTGTTTAAAATATTTTGAGAACTTTTGAAAGTTCAGTTCATTCTCAGCCCAAAGTTTCTTCATTTTCCATCAAGAAAGAAGAACTGAACACGTGTAAATATTTATATTTGGAAGATTAATCAGGAATATGTGATTAAACTCCAAGAACTGGGTTAGTCTGTGTTATAGTTTATGCAATTCTATTATTTCCAGTTCTTTCAACATGTTCAAAGTAATTAGTTTTGTTTGGTTCAGGACCTACTTTTTGTTATGTTTAAAAAAGTGGAAGCATCTAGATCATTTGCTACAAGTAAATCTTTGGAGACAAAAATTTAATATACTTGAATTTGACTTGAATTTCCATGAGGATATTTCATGTGTAATCAGAATGTAAGCTCCATGAGGATGGATATTTAAATCTATTTATTTACTGATACATCTTCAACCCCTGGAACAGTGTGCCTGGAGCCTGGTGAAAATTCAGTAAATATTAGGTAAATGGACAGGCTTCCCTTGTGGCTCAGTTGGTAAAGAATCTGCCTGCAATGCAAGAGACCTGTGTTTGATCCCTGGATTGGGAAAATCCCCTGGAGAAAGAAATGGCTACCCACTCCAGTATTCTTACCTGGAGAATTCCAAGGACAGAGGAACCTGGCAAGTTATTTAGTCCATGGGGTCACAAAGAGGTGGATATGACTGAGCGACTAACAGTTCACTTGAGTGAATGCCTGAATATTCAAGGCTCAAAAGCTGAAAAATTAGCAGCATGCATAAATAAGTAGACATTATTGCATAAGCATGTGTATGTTTTTAGTATAACGATCCTCAAAATGTATTGTTTCACCTTCATTTCCTGGTTTGTGTGTCTCATTTTGCCTTTGCTTCATATAAGTTGCAGAAATAATTTTAAAACCTATAACTGAATGAAAATAAAAGTAAAGACAACTGGAGATAAATATGGTACTTTAGAAATCTTAAAATTACTATCATTAAATTAATTAAACAAGGAGGTCTTTAGATGAAGGGGTTCAAATGCCGTGGTGGCCTGTGGATATGAAACAAAATCTAAGCCCATTAATACCTCAAGGTCACTGAATTGAAACGTAAAGACAACTAATCACAAACAGGCAACTTGGGGTAAACTGCAGCTAATCAATCGTTTCCTTATTTTGCTTCCACTTTTTCCTTATAAAAGTCTCTCCTCAGCCTCCATCCGTGAAATCTTTTGGTTTTGTACTACCTGACTGGAATTAAATTTTGCTCAAATAAAGTCTTAACATTTTTAATATGCCTCAGTTTATCCTTTAACACTAACTACTTACCACTGTTTGTTTTTAATTATGTGTATTTTAGATTGTGTAATAATTTTCACATCACATTTAGAGCTGTTGGGAGAGTGTTCATTTTGGAACAGGGTGTGTCATGTTGAAAAAATACAAAAAACAAACAAAACCCTGATAGGACCAAAACTTCAGAAAGAAGTAGTGAGCAGCGTCTTTCAGAGGAATTAGATTCTACCTACCTATTTTTTTAACCAAGGAAATTATTTGTAAACTTCAGTGAAGAACTTTCATAATGAATGGGCATCATGTGAACGTTTGCATCAATGTACTCAGCAGGTGGTGAAGCCCTGCTCAGAGAGGGTTACCCATCACACGTGTGGCTTCTATCTGATTAAAATGAAAATGGGACAACAGGATTTACCAAAGTTTTTTTTTTTCAGTTCTACAATGTCATTAGAAAGAAAATTGAGGCAGAATTTACTCCCAATCTACTTTAACAACCTAGAAAATAAAATCTCTAGTGTTAGTGTATTTTGTTGTTATTCAGTTGCTAAGTCCTGTCCACCTTTTTGCGACCCCTTGGAACACAGCCCATCTGTCCTTCAGTATCTCCTGGAGTTTGCCCAGACTCATGTCCACTGAGTCTATGAAGACGTCCAACCATCTCATCCTCTGTCGCCTCTTCTCCTCATGCCTTCAATCCCTCCCAAGCGTGTTTTAGTTCTGCAATATTTTGGGGTTCTTACTGAGTGCAGGTTACTCTCTGGGTATGTATAAATTTAGCAATTTTTAGAGAGATTGTTTTGAAGAATTTTCTTCATTAGGAAGACTAAATGTATAAAACTGTATAGAGCCCCATGGAAAGGTTCAGGAGAACAGTTTTCTTTCTGTGTTGATATGATGCAGATTTTAAGAAAGGGAGAGTTTTGAAAGGAATAGCCAAGATGATTAAGTGATTGAAAGGTACAGGCTTTTGGGAGAGATGACAGGTGAAGATAGTGGGTTTCATGGAGCATGAAGGACAGCCATTTGACTCTCACAGGTAGAGAGAGAAGCTGAATCAGATAATGAATGTGTGGATCTGGAAGAGATAAATATTAGACTGAGCATATTCACGTAAATAGATAAATGATTCAGTCACCAAATATAGGTACCTTTTAAGGTTTCCACAGTGGAATTAAATATAAGATTCTCCTACTGACTCCAAATGAAAGTAAAACTCTCATGAGGTCTAGGCAAAAATATACTTGTAGATTTTCATCATCACATGATGAATGCTTAATCTCTTATTCTTTAACACTCTAGTGTAGAAAATAAAGAAGATTGGAAAAGCTTAAGACATGGTTGGGATTTATAGAAAGGAAAAGAAGCTTTCCATATTTCTATTAGGAAGGTTCAGTATTTTAATGGGAAATATAATTTCATTTAAAATAGATTCAAAATCCACATTACATTAACATGTCAAATAGTCTTTGTTCTACTTTATGAAAAGTATTATATTTTAAAATGTGTGTTGTGATAAAAATTTAAATGTTAACCAAAGCATTTATTTCAGAAAAATTTTTAAGTTCACTGAGCTTTATATTCATTTGTAAATGATGACTATATCTGATCACTGGACTAACTTTCAAGTGGTGGTGAAGTTAAAATAATAGAAGAGTTTTTAAAGAACATAATAAAGAATTTGAATAGTCTCTCTACATGTTAGCATTACATATATGTAGAACCTGTTACATGTTTCAGATGATGAATGTTAACTGAGTAGATTAAGGTTTTGAATAAATTTGTCCCAGGTGGTGCCAGTGGTAAAGAGCCTGCCTGTCAATGCAGGGGACAAAAGGGACAGGGGTTCCACCCCTGGGTTGGGAAGATCTCCTGGAGGAGGAAATGGCAACCCACTCCAGTATTCTTGCCTGGGAAATTTCATGGACAGGGGAGCCTGGTGGGCTACAGTCCATGGAGTGACAAAAGGCCGGACATGACAGAAGTAACTTAGCACTTGACACAAAATACAAAAAGGAAGAACATTAATATTAATGAATCATCAGGCTTTTTCTGCTTTTGTTTACTACAGAATATTTGGGGAAATGCATAAAAGAAAATAAAGCAGAAATTATGCATAATCTGTATAATTTTATATTTTGAAATTATGAAACATGCATATTTTAGTTCAAACTAGAATTGCATTTCTCATACAAGAAATATTCCTTCTGAAGAATTAACATATAGGAATTGAGCATTGACACCAGAGGAATTTATTTTAATAATCCAACACTAAAAGCTTGGCTAGAATAAGAAGTGATATCAAGCAAAGGAGACTTGGAAATTCTGAAAAGGAGAGGAATAGAAAGGAGACCAGCAGGTAAGACAGGTATAGCTGTACAAAGGACTTTACCCTTAATCCTAAGAATACAGTAAGTCCCCTACATATGAACCTTCAAATTGAAAACTTTCAAAGATGCAAGGGTGTGTTCGTATGTCCAATCTCTTCCAGTGTGAGTGAGATTGCAGCTTGCCTCTGTCTCCTATTGCTGACGTTCCTTCAGCTCTGTCATTTCCGACCTACTCTTCTTCCTCCAGTCAGTAACTCTTCTTACGTGTTCACTCGATGCCAGCCCCTGGATGCCAGCTGTTGTTTTGTATTATGGTACCTTTCAAGGTACTGTACTGTAAGAATAAATGTTTTTTCTTTGTTGGTTTTTTTTTTTTTTTTGTGTGTGTGTGTNTTTTTTTTTTTTTGTGTGTGTGTGTGTGTGTGTGTGTTTGTTTTGTATTATTTGTGCAACAAGCATTATAAATATATTACAGGATAGTACTACATAGCCTATTGTGTTAGTTGGGTACCTAGGCTAACTTTGTTGGAATTATAAACCAATTGGATTTTCAAACAAATGCACTCTCGGAACAGAACTCATTCATATGTAACAGGGCTTACTGTAATGGGAAAGCACTTACACAACACTCTAAATCAATTATACTTCAATAAAAAATAATGGGAAAGCAATTGAAAGATTTTCAGCAAAGGTGAAATAATCAAATGGGAAATATAAAAATATCTCTCCAGTTATTGAGTGGTGAACACTGATGAACGGGAAACAGTCGCAGATATATTTCAGTAACCTAAGAGTGAGATGACTGTACTTGGACCAAGCGGGCTGAGATGGAGAAAAGTGAACACAGAGGTAAAACTTCTTAGAAAGTAAAATGAACAGGATGTGGTAACTGATTGAGTACAGGGGATGATGAACAATTAGTAAGGAAGTCTAAATTTTTGGTTTGCACAACTGAAGGGGTATTGGTGATGTTAACTAATAGGAAAAAATGGAGGAAAGCCAGAGTTAATATTCTACAGAATAAGAAATACAGAGTCTTCTCTAACCTCCCTGAAACAGCAAAATTCACACTTCCCATTTCCATATAAATACACACACATATACACACAAGAAATACACTTTTCATTTCCAACAAGCCTGAGGATTGCAGATTAGTGAAATAAGATTTTTGTGGCACAATGGACATACATAAACATAATCGCATGCATATACATTTTGGCAGTGGTAAACTCATTTCTAATAGAATGAAGAGTAGCATTAGTCCGGAGAAGGCAATGGCAACCCACTCCAGTACTCTTGCCTGGAAAATCTCATGGACGGAGGAGCCTGGTGGGCTGCAGTCCACAGGGTCGCTAAGAGTCGGACACGACTGAGCGACTTCACTTTCACTTTTCACTTTCACGCACTGGAAAAGGAAATGGCAGCCTACTCCAGTGTTCTTGCCTGGAGAATCCCAGGGACGGGGGAGCCTGGTGGACTGTCGTCTATGGGGTCGCACAGAGTCGGACACGACTGTAGCGACTTAGCAGCAGCAGCATTAGGCCCCTCTGGAATAATCAGATGCGTATGTTCTATGTTCTAGTCACTATAAGAACAAGAATAAATAAGACGCAAGCTCATAGACGGGGGTAGAAACAGAGGTATTAAAATTAGTCTGTGGTATCATAAATCCAGAATAAAGTAATGAACCAATATGTGGGGCCACCGATAAAGGAAGAACAGTCTGGCAATGAAATATAGTGTAGATCCATTGTTCTCTCATTATATCAGCCAGCTTTCACCACCATTACACACACACAGACACACACACACACACAAGGGATCTCTATGTTTATTGTCAGCTTCTTCACCCACATTTTTTAAAGGCACAAAACTTGTCTTTACCTAGACTGCGTACCTTATAGAGTACAAGTGTAAGCTGATTGTTGATGACAGGATTAGGGTAGCCTTGCCTCTGTTTATACACTCTCTAAGAAACATGAATCTTATCTGGGCAGGAACCAAAGAAAAATCAGTTTGAGTTACTGACTTCAATTTATCATTTCATTGTTCCCATGGTTTCTGATAATTCAGAAGTAGGATTGATTACATTCCTATATCTTGTTTGTTTCATCTTGAAGTGCTTTGCTTTCTCAATTTTAATAATCTCATTTCCCCTGATTTCATTTTACCAGATATTTTATTGCCCAAAGGAGGCATAGAAAATAGATTGTTTGAAAAACTGATTCTCAGGATGATATCCTCTAGCTTCAACTGAAGTTTTGGTATTAAGCAATTAGAAATGTGTGAACATTGGTTCACTATCATGCATCTTCATTTCAGTCACAAATTCATGACATACAGAAAGGAAATTTCATGTAGTAAAATAATCATAAAATAATAGCTACTATTTATTGAGTGCCTGCATCATGCCTAGATCTTTACATATATGAAAGTGTTGCATTCTCACAGAAAACTGATAAGGTATTCAGGTTTATTGCTAAAACTCCATCTGAGAAAAGTTAATTAACTTCTTCAAAATTTTAACACCCAGTCAGAAGTTAAATCAAGTCCTTTTTCACTACCTTTCTTCCTGTTCCCTTCTCACTTTTTATAGTAACAAAAGAAATTGCAGAAATTTTCTTTGAGAGCCAATAGTTATTTTAAAATCAGGAATAATTGCTAAAAGCAGCAGGAAATAGGGAAAAGAGGTAGATCTGACTTTATTGTATAGCAAAATTAGAAATAAAATGTTTTTGTATTCATGTTAACTTCTTCTGTTATGATTAATAAGATATTCTTGACTCCTCTCTTGTTTCCCATCGTGGCAGGGAAAAAAAAAAAAAAAGGCTGTGCATTGTGTTCAAGCCAACATAGTTCCCAAGGTAATCAGAACACTTACTCCTTTGCTGTGTTGAAAAAAAAGCAGTTTTTAAAAATTGTTATCTTGAATTTATTTTACTAGTAGGGACAATCTGTTACTATAAAATGTTACATGTGTTTTTCTATTTTCTATTTCCATTTATTATTACTTTTATGAAATGCTTATTATATCTGAGAATTCTTTTGGCTTACAATAGTACAGATAATCTCAAAGTAGAAAAAAATATGAGTTAGTTCTCTAGATTTTATTCAACAGAGATCCAGGAGACCAGGGACTCTGAGATTAGATCTTTTATGCTGTAAAAGATTACTAGAAATTTAAAAGTAGATCTGGCCATTGTAAACACGATGAATGAACGGAAATTGACATCTGAATTTAGTCTTCTTCCAAAATATCAGTTACTTTCTTTTTCACATTTTCCATTTTGATTTTAGCATCTGAATAGCAAAATAATTATCTGGACTCTGTTTTTATGTTTCCCAAATGTTTGAGAAAGGAAGTGTGTTCCAAGAAGATGGAGGAAGTGCTTGAGTTTGCTTTTACTTCTTTTTCCCTCAAGTCCAGTTATCTTTGTGTTGTTAATGTACACCAGTTTAAAGCAGGCCTAGGTAATTTCACTGGTGATCTATATAGTAAACTGAATAGTTTAAAAAATGCAAGAAGGATAACTGAGGAATGCTGTCAAGCAAATGATCATAAGGGTGTGAAGGGGGGTTGTGTGTGTCTGTGTATGTGTGTGTGTATGGGGGGAAAAAGGCTGAATGACTACTCTGTCATGGGACTTGTTAAGGACTTTACAAACCATTTGTTTGCTCTCACTTGTGTCTTTGTTTCCATTGATAATGAAATTCTGATCATCTGAGCATGATTGTTTTAATGAGATTTAGTTTCTTTTTTTTTTAATCTTATAGTAGTAACAGATTTTATTTAATTTATTTATTTATTTTTACTTTACAGTACTGTATTGGTTTTGCCATACATTGACATGAATCCACCACAGGTGTACATGAGTTCCCAACCCTGAACCCCCTCCCACCACCCTTCCCATATCATCTCTTTGGGTCATCCCAGTGCACCAGCCCCAAGCATCCTGTATCCTGTATCGAACCTAGACTGGCAATTCATTTCTTACATGATAGTATACATGTTTCAATGCTATTCTCCCAAATCATCCCACCTTCTCCCTCTCCCACAGAGTTTTAAAGACTGTTCTTTACATCTGTGTCTTCTTAGTTTCTTAAGGCAAGGAAACATTTGAAGAACTTAATCTGAGTAGTTAGATAACTGAACTATAAGTCAACTAGTGCACTACAGTATTAAAGAGACATGATTGAGGGGAAAAAAAAAAACAGGTGAACGTCTTAATTGTATTCTATAGGTACAAACTTCATCAACCACTTGACTGGAATTAAACACAGTGACTTTATAGGACATTTCTGTATTTTTGGCCCATTTTAAATCTCTACACTAAACCACTCTGCTGCTACTGCTAAGTTACTTCAGTCATGTCCAACTCTGTGAGACCCCATAGACGGCAGCCCACCAGGCCCCCCTGTCCCTGGGATTCTCCAGGCAAGAACACTGGAGTGGGTGGCCATTTCCTTCTCCAATGCATGAAAGTGAAAAGTGAAAGTGAAGTTGCTCAGTCATGTCCGACTCTTAGCGACCCCATGGACTGCAGCCCACCAGGCTCCTCAGTCCATGGGATTTTCCAGGCAAGAGTACTGGAGTGGGTTGCCATTGCCTTCTCCGAAACCACTAGTCTACCACAACTAACTGAGAAACACTGAGTTCAAGCAAGGTGTTGACTTTCTATGGACTACACCTCCTTTCAAGCAGAACTGATGGATCTGCAATTTGCGAGGGCTGTGAACCACAGGCACTGGTCCATGTTGTCATGTTCTGCCCCTTGTGTGACTGACAAATTCTTATTCACACAATAGTGCTACTTTCTCAGCCAGCAACTAGCTCCTGTTAGAGCTCACGTTACTGTGTTGTGATGATAATATTCTCTTTGTTATATTTCTTCTGCTGCCTCACCGAAAAGCTGCTTCTTGACACCTAGAACTCTGGGTAGATGTAGTAAAGACAGCGCCTGGCCACTGGCTTCTTTCTGATTCTCTAAATGATGGTGTTTGGCCTTGATGACTTCATGCTAAGTGAACAAAGTGTAACCATAAGACACTCAATGAATTTTTACAAAGGACATACCTATCTAGTGACCACCCAGCTCAAATAAACAATAGGAACTTGTACGCATTCTCTAACCTTCCCTCATGCCTGCTGCCTGTCATTCTCACTCTCCCCAGAGGTAAACACTATTCTGACCCCTGTCATGAGAGTAACTTTACTCCTTTTTGAATTTATTATAAATGGGATCATGCAGAATGGATCATTTTGTACCAGCTTCTTTCAATTACCATTTTGTGAGATGCTTCATTTTCTGGCACCCATGAATCCATTTTTACTCTTATATAGCATTCTATCGCATGACTAGAGCAAAATTTTCAGGATTTGAAATAGCTCAACTGGAATTCCATCACCTCCACTAGCTTTGTTCATAGTGATGCTTTTTAAGGCCCACTTGACTTCACATTCCAGGATGTCTGGCTCTAGGTGAGTGATCACACCATCGTGATTATCTTGGTCATGAAAATCATTTTTTGTACAGTTCTTCTGTGTATTCTTGCCACCTCTTCTTAATATCTTCTGCTTCTCTTAGGTCCATGCCATTTCTGTCCTTTATTGAGCCCGTCTTTGCATGAAATGTTCCCTTGGTATCTCTAATTTTCTTGAAGAGATCTCTAGTCTTTCCCATTCTGTTGTTTCCCTCTAGTTCTTTGGATTGATCCCTGAGGAAGCCTTTCTTATCTCTTCTTGATATTCTTTGGAACTCTACATTCAGATGCTGGAATCAGCATTGCTGGGAGAAATATCAGATATGCAGATGACACCACTCTTATGGCAGAAAGAGAAGAGGAACTAAAAAGCCTCTTGATGAAAGTGAAAGAGGAGAATGAAAAAGTTGGCTCAGAGCTCAACATTCAGAAAACGAAGACCTAGTCCCATCACTTCATGGGAAATAGATGAGGAAACAGTGGAAACAGTGTCAGACTTTATTTTGGGGGGCTCCAAAATCACTGCAGATGGTGACTGCAGCCATGAAATTAAAAGGCGCTTACTCCTTGGAAGAAAAGTTATGACCAACCTAGATAGCATATTAAAAAGCAGAGATATTATTTTCCCAACAAAGGTCCATCTAGTCAAGGCTATGGTTTTTCCAGTAGTCATGTATGGATGTGAGAGCTGGACTGTGAGGAAAGCTGAGCACTGAAGAATTGATGCTTTTGAGCTGTGGTGTTGGAGAAGACTCTTGAGAGTCCCTTGGACTGCAAGGAGATCCAACCAGTCCATTCTAAAGGAGATCAGTCCTGGGTTTTAATTGGAAGGATTGATGCTAAAGCTGAAACTCCAATACTTTGATCACCTCATGGGAAGAGTTGACTCATTGGAAAAGACTCTGATACTGGGAGGGATTGGGGGCAGGAGAAGGGGATGAGAGAGGATGAGATGGCTGGATGGCATCACCAACTCGATGGATGTGAGTTTGAGTGAACTCGGGAGTTGGTGACGGACAGGGAGACCTGGCGTGCTGCAATTCGTGGGGTCGCAAAGAGTCAGACATGACTGAGCGACTGAACTGATAGCAAAATTTTTGTATCCATTTTTAGTTTACAGACTATAAACAAGATCACTTTTGAGCTGTTGTGCATGCGTACAAGTTGCTTCAGTCTTTGCAACCCTATGGACTCTAGCCCACCAGACTCCTCTGTCCATGGAGTTCTCCAAGCAAAAATACTGGAGTGGGTTACCAATGCCATCTCCAGGGGATCTTCCTGACCCAGGGATTGAACCTAGGTTCCCTGCATTGCAGGCAGATTCTTTACCATCTGAGCCACCAGGGAAGCTCGAATGGTTAGGAATAATGTATAATTATTATGGGTATAGTTTTATAGTGTGGTTTTAATTTGCATTTCCTTGATAACTAAAGATGTCAGACCATTCCATGTGTTTATTGTCTATGTGAATATCCTCTTTCATGAAGTATATATTTTTAAATTTCCCATTGCTGTTCAGTCACTAAGTTGCGTCTGATTCTTTGCGACCCCATGAGCTGCAGTATGCCAGGCTTCCGTGTCCTTCATTATCTCCTGGAGTTTGCTCAAACTCATGTCCATTGAGTCAATGATGTCATCCAACCATCTCATCCTCTGTCACCCTCTTCTCCTCTTGCCCTCAATCTTTCCCAGCTAGCATGTCTCAAGAAATCACATTAACTTTTTCTTGAAGATTTATAGTAATTCATTATACATTCTAGATGTGAACCCCTAGTGAGAATACCTCTGGGTAACACCTTCTCCCAAGCTATTGTTTGCATTTTTCATTCTGTTGACAGTATCTTTTCTTGAATAGAAATTCTTAGTTTTAATAAAGCTTTATTTTTAATTATTTACCTTATGGTCAGCGTTGACTCTCCTAGTTGGAAATCTTTGTTTACTGAAAGGTAATGATTTTTCTGAGTTAACTTTCAGAGTTTTATTGTTTTCTCTTACATTTATAGGTCAATGCTTTATTTAAAATTGATCTTTTATTTGGTGTGATGTAGGAATTAGTTCCATGTGGATAGATGTTTGAGCTGGCACTTTTTTTGAAGAAAAGGAAATAAATTTCCAAACAGAATTGCCATAAATCAGGGACCACACTGGTCTGGGTCTGTATTTGGACCCTCTCTCTTCCATTCATCTGTCTTCCCTCTGGCCAACAACTTCACTGTCACAATTACTATAGGTTTATATTGTTCTAACATCCAGCCATTTAGTTCCTCTAAGTTTATTCTCCTTTAACATTTTCTTGGCTATTTTTAACTCTTGTTATTTCCAAATGAGTGTTAGAATCAACCTTTCAATTTCCACAAAATAGACCTTCTGAGGGTTTTGATTGGAATTACATTCAATCTGTAGGTTAATTTGTATGAATTGTGCTATTCTTACAATTTTGAGCTTCCCAATTCATAAACATGACATATTCCTCTGTTTATTTAGTTAGCCTTTAGTCTCTCCCAATAACATATTGCAGTTTATAGAACATATACTTTCATATCTTCTGTTATATCCCTATTTTGATGTAGTTGATGCTATTATAAAATAATATTGGTTTTTAACATTGGATATTCTGTATATAAGTATTAGTTTCTAGAACTGAGAAATAAATACGTTGAATTTATATCCAGTAACTTTACTAACTTCACTTATTATTTTATAGTTTGTGTACTGCTTTGAAAATTTCTACTAATACAATTATATTGTAGGAAAATGACAGTTTCATTTCTGCCTTTCTACTTCTGTTTCTTTTCCACTTGCTAAGACCTCTCCTCTTGTGTAATACAGAGCAGTAGTAGTTTTTACAGGTACCCCTTTCTCATTTATGATTTGCCAGGAAATGCTTTCAATAATTAACCACTAAAGATTATTGCTTTGGGTTTTTGACAGATAACTATCATCTCACATATTTTCCCTTCTATTTTTGATTTGCTAAAGTTTTTAAAAAATATCAACTTATGTTCAATTTTTTTCAAATGCATTTTATTTATCTTTTGAGATTGTTTTTGTTTATTTTGTTAATATGACTTATTACATGAATTGCAATGATTGGTAATCAAATGCTAAGTCACTTTTGTATTCCTGGAATATAATCAACTCCTTTGCTTTGTATATCCTGTTAACCATCAGATTTTTCTTGATAATGTTTTTATGTATGTTTTTCATGGGTGCTATCTGTTATGAAGTTCTTATCAGGTCTTCATATCAAGGTTGTTTTGACCTCATAAAGTTATTAGGTGTGTTCACTTCTTTTATCTTGGAAAGTTTGTGAAAAATTAGTGTCATTTTCTGGTATGAATATATTGTCTTTATAAATTAATTATAAATAAACTTTGCTGGATTTTAGAGACTCTTCTATTAAATATCTCTCATTCATTCATTCATACAATACATATTTACTTAAAATCCATTCTAACTCAGGCATTGTGCTAGCTCCTGGGGATGGAATGATAAGCAAATATGGTCCTTACCCATAGTGAACTCACAGCTTAGTCAGTGGGAGAGATAATGAAGAAGTGGAGTACTTAGTCGTGTCCAACTCTTTGCGACCCCATGGACTATAGCCTGCCAAGTTCCTCTGTCCAAGGACTCTCCAGGCAAGAATAATGGAGTGAGTTGCCATTCCCTTCTCCAGGGGATCTTTCTGACCCAGGAATTGAACTTGGGTCTCCTGAATTGTAGGCAGATTCTTAATTATCTGAGCCCCAGGGAAGTGGGGGAGATGGAGAGTGATCAAATCATTTGAAAACATGGACCCCAACTCTGTTATACATTTATAGGATGAGTATCAATGTTCAGAGATCATAGGAGGGGACGTGATAAGAGTCATGACTGTGGAAGCTTCCTGAGGAAGCCAATAGTCAGAAATAGATCAATTAATTTGAACTGGCATCTAATTCATACAGCTAGAATGCTATAAATGAGAATAACTGATTACCCAGTGTGGATAGTCATTTTCTGTGGAGCCCATTCCAATATCACAAAAACTGCTGTGAGGATTTCCAACAATGGATATTTTTATTGTTTAAGACAGATTTTACATATGCAAATGGATAAATATTTAACATGTCAAATTGGCATTTTAGTTTGAAATAGGGAATTTTTAAAAACTGATTTTTAATCACATTCCTAATGTATAGTAGATTTTATTGCAAAAATGTTGATCCAGAAAAATAAAAATATTGAAGTGTGCCCGAGTCATCATTTGAATAATACAGAATAGTCAAACTAAAAAGACTAATATATGTGCAACGCTTAGGAAAATTCTTGACAATTTCACATTTTCTCTTTTTCTCTATCTCCACATTTCAATTTAAGATGCAAATAATTTAGTTTATCTATCATTTGATTTACAAAAATTATTCTTATTTAAAGAATTATAAAATATTTTAAGTGGTTAGTAATTAGAAAACCAATTATCCTCAAATAAAATTTGATGAATGAAATTGCAAAACTTCATGAATTTAATGCTGCCTTATGTATTCAAAATAAGCACTACTGGACTTTAAAAAATGCTATTGAATAGAAAGATTTTCTCATATGGTTGTACTTCACACTCAAAAAATGGATGAGACTTCCCTGGTGGTCCAGTGGTTAAAACTCTGTGCAGGGGGCACAGGTTGGCTCCCTGGTCAGGGAACTAAGATCCTGTACACTGCATGGTATGGTAAAAGAAAAGAAAAGAAAACTTCTAAACAATTAGTAGACAGTTTTTCTTTCTTCAAAAAGAAAACAATATCTTGCTGTCAATTGGAAAAGATACTTTTAATAATTTAACTTATCAGCATATTAAAATGTAAAAATTAACATGTCCATTTTCACTTGTCACTAGAGAAGAAATTTATGTGCACTGAATTAAATGTACTAGCAACTTCAAGTCTTCTGTAATTGCAGAGTCATGTGCTCTTGAGAAATGTTTTAGGAAAGTGAATTGTACTCTGCCCTCATTTTCTAATTTTAACTTGTTAAAGGCATTGTTGAATGTCAGTTTATATTTCCTGTTACCATTACCTCTTCAAAGGACCAAAATATACTAACCCAAAAACCCCAAATATTTCTCCCTTGTGGCTTTTGACTTCCCAAATATCAACAGAGACTAAAAATTGATTTTTTGGACAACTCAATATTTTTCTGTGCCAACTGCAGTCTTTTGGCTGTTTCAATGTAATCTGTAAAGAAACTTTTCTCTGCTGTCAAGCTAACACCAAAACTTTAGAAAAGTGATTAATAAACTGAAGCTGTCTATAGGTTCTAAAGTTGCACTAAGTTTCAATTGAAGTATAATAGGCAAAAACATAATATAATATTTGTTACATTTATTCCCTTAAATACAATATATGTGCACTGCCATGAACCCTTTACATTTTAGCACTGTCTGAAGAAACATCATAAAATGTGTTTTCTCTTAACCTATGATTGACATTTGGATTAATATTTACTGTTTTCTTTTCCCTCCTTTATATCATTTAAGTTTTCCATTAATGCTGACTTTAATTGGTAAAATTTAACATTTTTTAAGTACTTACACTTTTGTGTGAGGTTACACTGAATTGTCATGGATGGCCATGATAATTGACGATTTGAGGAAGGGATTTAATAGTCCTGTTTGTCTTTCTGTATTGCTGCATGACAAACTGTGCCAGAATTTTGTGACTTTATTTAATAAAACAGCATTTGTGGTCTCACTGTTACTGTGGCTTCAGAATCAGGTGTGGTCTGTCTCCGACTCTCTCAAATTGCTTCAGTTAAAGTGTCAGCTGGGGCTGCAGTGATATTTAGGGTCAACTTGGGGTGGATCTGCTTCCAAGCTCCCTCCAAATTGTTGTGGGTAGGGTTTAATTTTTCATAAGCTGATGACCAGAATAAGCCCCCAGTTCCTTGTTGAGTGAGTCCCTCAGCAGTTACTCTGCTGAGGCTTCATCAGAATGACCAAGAAAGGGGTTGGTAGAGTGCTACCAAGATGGAGGTGATGTCCTTTCCTAACGTAATTTTAGAAGTGATGCCCCATCACTTTTATAAGATAATATTTATTAGAGGGAGGTCATTAGGGCTAGATCCAGTGCATGGGAAGGAATTACATACAGTTATGACTGTTAACACCTTATGGCAGAAAGCAAAGAGAAACTAAAGAGCCTCTTGATGAAGGTGGAAGAGGAGAGTGAAAAAGCTGGCTTAAAACTCAACGTTCAAAAAACGAAGATCATGGTATCTGGTCCCATCACTTCATGACAAATAGATGGGGAAACAGTGGAAACAGTGACAGACTATTTTGGGGGATTCCAAAATCACTGCAGATGGTGACTGCAGCCATGAAATTAAAAGACACTTGATCCTTGGAAGAAAAGCCATGACAAACCTTGAGAGAGTATTAAAAAGCAGAGACATTATCTTGGCGACAAAGATCCGTATAGTTTAAACTATGGTTTTTCTAGGAGTCACAAATGGATGTGAGACTTGGACCATAAAGAAGGCTGAGCACTGAAGAATTGATGCTTTTGAACTGTGGTGTTGGTGAAGACTCTTGAGAGTCCCTTGGACTGCAAGGAGATTAAGCCGGTCAATCCTAAAGGAAATCAGTCCTGAATATTCATTGGAAGGACTGATGCTGAAGCTCCAATATTTTGGCCACCTGATGTGAAGAGCCAACTCATTAGAAAAGACTGCTGGGAAAGATTGAAGGAAAGAGGAGAGGGGGATGACAGAGGACGAGATGGTTGGATGACATCACTGACTGGATGGACATGAGTTTGAACAAGCTCTGGAGCTGCTGAAGGACAGGGAAGCCTGACATGCTGCAGTCCATGGGGTCTCAAAGAGTCCGACATGATTGAGTGACTGAACAGCAACAACAAGACATGAAAGGAAGTTTTATCAAAAATTATATACATTATAGTATATAAACACACAAAAATACATTTTTTACCTATCAAGAAAATGCAGATTAAAGCCACACTAAGATACACCTATCAGAAAGGCTAAAATGAAAAAAATTAGTGACAACACCTATGCTAGAGAGGATGAAAGTGTAAAATGGTACAAACACTCTGGAAAACAGTTTGGCAGTTTCTGATAAAACTAAAACATCTATTACTTTATTTCCCAATGGTTGAACTCATGGCCATTTATACTAGACAAATGAAATTTTATGTTCTTACAAAACTATGTATATCAATGTTTATAGCTGCTTTGTCTCTAATAACCAAAAACTGAACACAGCTCAGATGTCTTTCAATAGGTCAGCAGGGTAAACAAACAGTGTCCCATACTTACCGTGGGATACTCCTCAGCAATAAAAACAAGCAAAAACCCAAACCCAGATTATGCACACTTACAGCAACTTGGAAAATTTATAGACTATTGCACACAGTGAATGGGTGAAACTGTCAGTCTCTAAAGATTGTATGATGCGTCCTTAAACTTTCATAATGTTTTGGTGATGAGAAACTTTTAGAAATGAGAACATTTAGAAGTGGAAATAATTTAGTGGTTTACAAGGATTGGGAACAGGGTGAAGGACATGAAGATGGTGGGTGGTGTCTTGAGTGGATACACAAACCATATATGTGATTAAATTGCATAGAAAAAACACACAAACAAAATTGTTGTTCAGTTGCTTAGTCATGTCGCTGTCCCTATCTTTGCAACTCCATGGACTGCAGCACGCCAGGCTCTTCAGTTCTTCACTATCTCCCAGAGTTTTCTCAGATTCATGTCCATTGAGTTGATGATTCTATCTAACCATCTCATCCTCTGCCACCCCCTTCTCCTTTTGCCTTCAGTCTTTGCCAGCATCAAGGTCTTTTCTAACGAGTAAGCTCTTCACATCAGGAAGCCAAAGTATTGGAGCTTCAGCTTCAGCAACAGTCTTTCCAACAAATATATTCAGGGTTGATTTCCAAATGGGTACAAGCTAAATTGAAAAATCTGAATAAGGTCAGTGAATTGTTTTGATTTCAGTATCCTGGTTGGGACATCGCACATGGTTTTAGAAGATGACATCAATAGGTAAAAATAGTTCACAAGTACATGGGTTATCTTGGTATTGTTTCTTTAACTGTACACGAATTTACAATTATCTCAATAAAAATTCCATTATAAACAAAGTATATATCTTCCTTATTTTGTATTTTCTCTTGATTTCTTAGTTTTTTAGGCTCCAGAATGTAAAAGCAAGTAACAAATAGAAGCCTCTCAACTAACAAAGAGAGTCATTAATATTTATTACAAGGTTACATAATAAGGATTGACATTTTAATTGTAAAGTACAGATATTTCAAAATACTAGGCAATAAGGTTCAGTTTACTCAATATTAGAGTGGAAATCTCTCCTGTCTTTAGGGTAGTTGAATTCCCTATCTAACTTTCAAATGTTTTGTGTTATGGAAACCTCAAATGTGTTTTTAAAAAATTCTTTTCCCTTAAGGTTTAGACTCAGGAGTAATTTAAAGGAAATTCCATCCGCATGTTATAATTTAATATGTTAGACTTCTTTTTTCTTTTTCTTTTTTTTTATTATATTTGATGTCTGAGAACTCTCTTGAACTACTTCTTTCAAGGATCTTTTGGCAAGATTAGACAAAGTCAGAAACCAAAATTTTCAATTTGGATTTCAACATACATCAATAATATGTAGATTCTGTACCATGCCAAGAATTTTTTCTCATTTTGAATCTAAATGCCATAAGTAGAGAGTTGAAGATAAACAGTGACATTGAAAGACATTGAAAACAATTATGGTTAATGTTAATTCAGAGTCAGTAAATTTTCTTAATCTTAAATTGTACTTGATTTTTGAAATTTGTTAGTTTTATTATTAATTCTTAAAATAATTTTGTGTATTATCACTACTATTTAACAAAAATGAATGTTCAGCAAACCATCTCAATTGCACATCTGCCTCTATTTAACCAGATCTGTCAAGTAATTTTTAATCTACTCTTTTCAAATAGGCCCTGCTCTTTTCTATCATAGCATAAACAATGCTTAGTAAACATGTAGGATTTGGATGTAAAATATAATCTTAGTGTGTATTCAGTTCAGTTCAGTCGCTCAGTCCTGTCCAACTCTTTGCAACCCCATGAATCGCAGCACACCAGGCCTCGCTGTCCATCACCATCTCCCAGAGTTCACTCAAACTCACGTTCATCGAGTCAGTGATGCCATCCAGCCATCTCATTCTCTGTTGTCCCCTTCTCCTCCTGCCCCCAAACCCTCCCAGCATCAGAGTCTTTTCCAATGAGTCAACTCTTCACATGAGGTGGCCAAAGTACTGGAATTTCAGCTTTAGCATCATTCCTTCCAAAGAAATCCCAGGGCTGATCTCCTTCAGAATGGACTGGTTGGATCTCCTTGCAGTCCAAGGGACTCTCAAGAGCCTTCTCCAACACCACAGTTCAAAAGCATCAATTCTTTGGTGCGCAGCCTTCTTCACAGTCCAACTCTCACATCCATACATGACCACAGGAAAAACCATAGCCCTGACTAGATGGACCTTAGTCGGCAGTGATTATTAATTTCTGGCCTTTTAATGAAATGAACATTTACTGAGAGTCTGATGGTCTCTGCAGATTCTGCAGATGCCTTATATTTTTTGAATCTGAAAAAGACTTTATAAGTATGTGAAATAGACCTTGGAAACAATAGTGAAACAGAAATTACTATCCCAAATATACTGAAAGTAACTATGATTTTCCCTTAAGTCTTTGCCCCTGTATAATTATAGCTAAAATATATTAAACAGAAAAGTGATTTGTCATGAAAGAATCATTTTCTCCAAGTACTGTTGACATTCCTAAATACACACAAAATTGTAGTCCAAGCTCCTAAATACCACTATTAAAATCATGCACAAGGCAGTTAAAATATGTGCTTTCTGTATGTATAGATATGCAAATTTACATTGTATATACATGTACATACATGTGTACACATATGTGTATGTGAACACACGTACACATGTATATACATAAACATTCACGTATATGGTATGTATTTTTGGAGGTGGCTTGTAAAAGCACCTGAAGGGTATTGAGGCCTAAATACCTTAATTTTCTTCTTTTGAACAAGCAATTTAAAGCTATGTTGATGGCAGAAATCTGAGCTCCAAATGATAATCTTGTTTTGAGACTTAGGCTGTGAGAACAGGACTTGGAGTGTTCATGACCCAGCCTTCTTCTTCAAACAGTCCTCCTGGCATTGAGATCTTTGTTATAAGTAACGCAGAAAGTGATACTGGCTGCTAAGTTCTGTAGCCTTGTGGATGGTTCAATGGGTTGAAACTAAATTCTTCCCCAAAGCCTTCAGTCTTCTTAAATTAAGAGACAATGAGATCACACACATTTGCTGTGGTGTTTGGGTCGGGGGCTGATATTTATCCCAAATGTTTGTGAAAGAAACAATTTAATATAGTGGCAATATTGCTGAACTTTGAGATGAAATATCTCAATTAAGTCCTGTGTCTTTGACTTATCAGGTTTTTTGACATTGGTCAAGGCACTCATACCTGCTGAACAGAACTTCCATAAGCATCATGTAAAAACATACATTAAAGGTGTTTTTAAAATCATTTTATTATATGTGTATATATATGTATAACATGTATGTATGTGTGTATATATATATATATATATATATACACACACACACACACACACACATAGCTTATGCCTTTAAAATTTTAAATGCTCAGTGCAGCACATATTGAGATTCAAGGATTTAGGGAAGAATATTCCACTCACAGGTTCAAAGGCAGGAATGAGCAAGGTCTCTTCAAGGATCAGGAAGAAGGTCAGCTTAATCGGATCAAGAAGCGAAAGTGAAGAAAGTGGTAGAAATTGAGGTTTGGGAGGGAGGCTGGAGCCAGATCATGTGAAACTGAGACTGTGATTAAACGTTTTCATTTATTCTAATTGTTATAAGGAGGCAATGGTAAGTTTTAATTAAAGAGTTATACATTTACACTTAAAATTTTTAAAGGATTCTTTGGCTGCTGCATACCAGCTAGATAAAGTGTTAGCAGACATTTCAATTGTAGCAATGTTGAGAGAGGGGGTGATTGTTTTCCTAAGACAGAGGCAGCAAAGGTGGAGAGAAGTGCTTGGATCTAGGAAATAATTTGAAGGAACAAGACAATAGAACTTGCTGGCTACATGTAGATCAGAGAGAAACTAGGTTTTTGACTTGAGCTGTTGGATGGACGGTGGTGCCAGTTACTGTGACACTCGTGTGCATTAAGTGCTAAGTCGCTTCAGTCGTGTCCTACTCTTCGTGATCCCACGCACTCTCACCGGCCAGACTTCTCTGTCCAGGGGATTCTCCAGACAAGAATACTGGGGTGGGTTTCCATGCCCTCCTCCAAGGGATCTTCCTGACTCAGAGATTGAAGCTGCGTCTCTTGGGACTCTTGCACTGCTGGCGGATTCTTTCCCCTGGAGCCACCAGGCAGGTCCTACTGTGATGTTAATAACAGGAAAACCCCCAAATTTGCAGAGGGCTGGGGTTCAAAAGTCCAGTTTGGTCAATGTCAAGGTTGAGAGAGAGATTCCAATTAGACACTAAGTGGAGATATAGAGAAAATTTTGCATTGCATTAGTCTAGAGCTCAAGTGAAATGGAGCGACTAGAGTTAGGAATTTGATGGTCAATGGCAAAGATGTTCTCTTGAGTGTCATCAGGCTTTGACTCTCCACTATGTAGGGAGGAGCAGCAGGGAGGAACAAAGGAGAACAAGTAGGCGGAAGTGCTAAATAATCAGAAGAAGGTGGTGACAAGGAGAACAAAGACACATGTGTCTAAAAAGCAAGGAATTTTCAATTGTTTTGAAAGTTACTGAAGTCACATTAGGCAAGGGAAAAGAGGAGTATCTGACTTGGCAATTATGATCTTGACAGTTTTGAAACTTCTGAAGATTACTGTGGCAAATATTTTGGGTACGAGGCCCTCATTAACTCTTACAAAGAGTTAACTGCAAATTCAGGGGCTGACAAGTTACCTTTTGAACTCTAGGGGATGTGAGTTCCTTAAGTTTGGTCTTTCTCTTGTCCAGAATAAAAGTTAATCTTGTCCCATCTCTCCTGTATGCTCCCTATAGCATAAAATGAATCGATAGTACTGTGATTTCCTTGAGCTGGACTTTTTAAGACTTTTTGTTTGAACATTCAAAAGGGTGAAATTTAATCTCTGCCACCAATATGGTCATAGATCGTCACACTGAAAATTAAATTCCAGATCATGTTTAAGAAATAGAGCCTCACAAACAATATCATGCAAGCCTTTGTGTGAATATTGTTTTGCTTTAGGAAGAAGTGTGTTCGTGTATGCTCAGTCACTTCAGTCGTGTCTGACTCTGCGACCTTATGGACTGTAGCCTGCCGAGCTTCTGTCTCCGTGGATCCTCCAGGTAAGAATACTGGAGTGGGTTGCCATGACCTCCTCCAGGGGATTTTTCTGACCCGGGGATCGAACCCGCATCTACTGCATTTCCTGCATTGCAGGTGGATTCTTTACCACTAAGCCACCTGGGAAGCCTTTAGTAAGAAATAGGGTGAATGAAACAAAGTATTTGGGAATATCATGTATAGATATAGCTCACAAATGTGCAGATACATTAGGACATTTCTGCTTCTGATTTCAATTTTTCCTCTTGGCTTTTTGAAGTGGGATATATTTTTGTCGATTTGGATTATTAATGTAAAGAATATACTGTTGGGACAATTGAACAGGGGTCACAAAGAGTTGGGCACGACTGAGTGATGAACAGACAAAGAATAAATATTTTTATTAAAAATTTTTATAACTGCATTTCAAAAGTAAATATGACAGCCATTTGGGTTGTATTCTCCAAATTTCATTATTAAGCCTGTGAAAACTTGCTGGTCAGCTGATGCAGAGCTATTTGGCAACTACACACATTCCATCACATGGGTGTGAGAAAATGCTGAATCTTACTGACATGAGAAGAGCTTTCTTTTGCTCACAGTGGTAACCAGATCCATGAAGAATTTCTGACTTAGCCACACACATTCTTTAAGAGCAAATGGGAATGACATAAATGGCTTAGGAATTTTGCTTAGGAAATGCATAGCAAAATTGGGATGGTTTGTGGTCTTATTCACCACAAAATGAACATAAATAATGGAAAATATTGATGAATTCTATATTAAAGGAAATTTAACAATTTAAATTATTAAACAATTTTAACAAAGGAATAGCTTTTAAATAAAAAACAAACAGAAAAAGAAACAGGAAGCCATAGGTCCTCTCAGTACCAGTTGGCTTGCCATGAAACTGATAAGAGTTATTTCGTTGGTTCATTTGCTCTCACTTTATGACTTAATAATTAGAATTTTGAGTTGTTGGGTGTATGCTCTTCTGGATTTTATTTTAATTAAAAGTTGGCTTAAAGCTTAACATTCAGAAAACGAAGATCATGGCATCCAATCCCATCACTTCATGGGAAATAGATGGGGAAACAGTGGAAACAGTGTCAGACTTTATCTTTTTGGGCTCCAAAATCACTGCAGATGGTGACTGCAACCATGAAATTAAAAGGCGCTTATTCCTTGGAAGAAAAGTTATGACCAACCTAGATAGAATATTCAAAAGCAGAGACATTACTTTGCTGACTAGAACTGTGGTGTTGGAGAAGACTCTTGAGAGTCCCTTGGACTGCAAGGAGATCCAACCAGTCCATTCTGAAGGAGATCAGCCCTGGGATTTCTTTGGAAGGAATGATGCTAAAGCTGAAACTCCAGTACTTAGGCCACAACATGCGAAGAGTTGACTCATTGGAAAGACTCTGATGGTGGGAGGGATTGGGGGCAGGAGGAGAAGGGGACGACCGAGGATGAGATGGCTGGATGGCATCACGGACTTGATGGACATGAGTCTGAGTGAACTCCGGGAGTTGGTGATGGACAAGGAGGTCTGGCGTGCTGTGATTCATGGGGTAACAAAGAGTCGGACACAACTGAGCGACTGAACTGAACTGAATATTTATAGAAACAGCTTTATAGTCCTCTATGCTATCTAATGTCTATGAAATTACCAAATGGTATAAACATTGTTGCCGTTGTTCAGTTGCTTAGTTGTGTCTGAGCCTTTGCAATTCTATGGATGGCAGCAGGCCAGGCTTTCCTGTCCTTCACTGGACAGGAGACCCTGGAGTTTGCTCAAACTCATGTCCATTGCGATGTAAATTCCAGATTGAGTGTCACCTGCTCACCTTTAGAAGGTGGTAGTATCTTTGACATGACCAGGTTTTTGCTGTTCTTTCCAATAAAATGTGCACCCTGTTAGCCACCGGAAACACCTGGAAATTGTAGCAAGATTATTCTTACATGAAAATAAATTGACTGGGCTCTTTAGTTCTACCGCAGCTAATACTAATTTCAGTTTTTGGCTCAAAATATCAATGGATATTTTGGCTTATTATCTGGCACTATTAAATTGGATTAGATTACATGAGAAAATTGGGGTAGTTTGTGGTTTCCTTCACTGAAACCTTGACATAAGCATAAATACTAAAAAATGCTAAGGAGTTCAACAAGTGTCAGGCTTCCACACAAATAGTAAGTAGCATAGATTTTATATGTATTGTTAGAAGAAATGTACTTAAGCTATGAGCTCAAATCTTAGATAAAGTATCTTTCTATCTTAATATTTATTTAAAGATGAGATATTTCATAAATATTTTAAATCAGAACTTTCTTGAACCTGATTGATGTCCCCAGTACTATAGAAAATTAGTTCAATTATGCTATGTCCTCCAAGAAATTCTAAATTATCTGAACCTAAATTTGTGCTTGGCAGGCAGACCACTATAAAAACTTCAAGGTGATCAGCCTGCCAAACCCCAGAAATTTTATTTTTCCAAGACTCATTACAAATGATAAGTTGGTACTTTATAGAGTGGATTGTGGATTTTGGATCTTTCTTTATGTCTCCAAATCACATTCCAAAGAAGTAAGATTGATAAGTTTACCTGTGACCCAAAAGGTTATCCTTTTAATGTGTAACAGTAATTCGTTTTTTAGCCTCTAAAAATGTAGAAAACACTGATATCATCTGGAAATGGTAACAATAATAGCAAGATGCTATGTGGAGAGGTTATTCTGAAATATTTTATTTTATAAGAAATGAGGTTATTTTTTTTATCACGGAGCATTATCTTAGAAACATTATTTTTCTCAAATAATATTTCCTAAAAACCTAAAGAAAAGACATCTCATTGATATAAAACAGTGATACATGGCTTCAACAATTCTAAGGAATAGTAAGAAGTTAGAAAGATAGGACGGAGAAGGCAATGGCACCTCACTCCAGTACTCTTGCCTGGAAAATCCCATGGGTGGAGGAGCCTGGTAGGCTGCAGTCTATGGGGTCGCTAAGAGTTGGACAGAACTCAGCGACTTCACTTTTATCTTTCACTTTCATGAATTGGAGAAGGCAATGGCAACCCACTCCAGTGTTCTTGCCTGGAGAATCCCAGGGATGGGGGAGCCTGGTGGGCTGCCATCTATGGGGTCTCACAGAGTGGGACACGACTGAAGCGACTTAGCAGCAGCAGCAGAAAGATAGGAAGCAATGAATAGCTGGCTAAGAAAGGACAGGGCTTATCACATGAGTTCCAGTTCTTTAAAATAAAGATGATTTCTATTTGATCAGATAATGAAATTTAAATTCAATAATGACTTTTGGAAAACATAAATATACATGTTTTAAAACGCTTACATTTGTGCTTATTTTATGCTATACTGATTTTAGAAAATAAAGTAAGCTTTATAGGCAATCTGTACATATTTTTTAAAAATATTATTTAGTTGCCTTCTTTGTGCATTCCAAGTTGCCTCTTTTCACTTGGATAATGATACCTTTTTCTGTGGGTTGACTCCTTCTGTGTATCTGACTTGGACTGGGACCAAGTCTGACATGCATCAGGACCCTCAGCCCTAGTTTCTTCATATCTGGGATAGAGATAATTATAGCAGTGAACATCTCACTGAATAATATTCATATGTTAAAAAGATTGAGATTATACCCCCTTATTCTATGATATTCAGACCTTTTTTATAAATTGCATTTATCTGTTGCTATCCCTAATCTTTAAGCACGGCTTTTCACCTGCAATGTGGGAGATCTGGGTTCAATCCCTGGGTTGGGAAGATCCCTTGGAGAAGAGAAGGCTACCCACTCCAGTATTCTGGCCTGGAGAATCCCATGGACTAGTATTTGTGCAAGTATTTCCTGCTTCTATATGATTCTAAAATCTTGAATTCACATCAACAAATGTAGACTATAAGTGTCTATATAATTTAATACTGTGTATAGATTTTTTAAATATTGTATTTTAAAAATATTGTGGGCAACATTTGATCTATCTTGATGTGATGTTATATTGTCATTCTCTGTAATTATTTCATTTACCTCACTGTCACAACTGCAGTCTTCCCATTTAATATTTAGTGTTCTCTTACAAAACACTCCTAAAAATATATATTATTTATCTGCTTTGACCCATACAAATTGCATAGGTTTTCATGCTAATCACTTGTGCATGTTTAACAGCCCACATTTTATAGTGCAATATGATGTTTTACTTTCCTGAATATTAAAAACTGGTTCTTCTTTTTCTCTTTTTATCACAGTGAATGGCGTCATGTATATAGCAACAAATGTTCCTTAACATTATCTTTAGTATCTGAATCAATCTATTTTCTCCTTGCTTATGGCTTTTGTTAACATTATTGCATGTGCATTAGCGATCCTATACTTCTTAGGAAAAAAAAAGACAGGCTTCATTTAGATTTCATTTCCTATAGGTTAATGGAAAGCAATAAGTATAAACAATAAAACAAAAATCTCTTTGGACATGGTTTTCTTCTGCTCTGATAAAGTAACTTCTGCCAAAAATGCTTTTATTTCTGGCTCACCTCATTCTTCTGATAACATAAGACATCATATGAGAGAGACTTTTTTCAGTACATAGGTATGTGTTAAATCACAATACACTGCTTATTTCTTTCAAAGAGAGCTAAAATTTGTGATGGTTAGCTTGATTGGTTGGTGTTGGTAATTAGCAAGATTCCAAGATGGCAGAAGACATGTCACTGTCACAGAGGAGGCCAAAGGGACGACCTCAGATGTAGGGCTTCCAGGGGATGGGAGAGAGGCAAGCATAGGTCCCATGAGCTGCTACCTGAAGGATGGGGTGGTGGGCATGTGGGGAGAGGGGACCAAGCTCCTGCCTAGCAACTGGGTTTCACAGAGGAGATCACTGAGGCGAAGTTTGTACAAGGAACAGACACACCAGGGTGGCCAAAGCACAGAGCAGTGAACAAGGCCTGACCTTGCAGCTCCTTTAAGCAATGAGGAGGACAATGAATTCACTTGAAACACATCAGAATCAGCCGACTACTTGTAGGATGGTTTAATGGGAGCTATCTGAACATAAAAATATCCAGAATGGAACTCTGCCCAATGTATTTGTGAATTAACCTAAAAGATGATCTCACCAGAGTGGATATGGAAAGGCATTGGTCCTGGATTCAAAGTTCCTTAATTCCCCAAATGAACTGACCTCTTCTTTTTTTTAATCTTTTCTTTTCTTTTTCTTATTTTTTTTAATTTTTATTTTAACTTTATTTAACTTTACAATACTGTATTGGTTTTGCCATACATTGACATGAATCCACCACGGGTGTACATGCGTTCCCAAACGTGAACCCCCCTCCCATCTCCTCCCCATAACATCTCTCTAGGTCATCCCCGTGCACCGGCCCCAAGCATCCTGCATCCTGCATAAGACATAGACTGGCGATTCGTTTCTTACATGATAGTATATATGTTTCAATGCCATTCTCCCATCTCATCCCACCCTCTCCCTCTCCCTCAGAGTCCAAAAGTCTGCTCTACACATCTGAGTCTCTTTTGCTGTCTTGCATACTGGGTCATCATTACCATCTTTCTAAATTCCATATATATGTGTTAGTATACTGTATTGGTGTTTTAATTTTTTCCTTAATAAAGTATAGCTGATTTATAATATTGAGTTAGTTTTAGGTACACAGCAAAGTGTTTTAGTTACATGTATATGCATATATTTTTTCAGATTATTTCCCACTATACATTGTTATAAAATATTAAGCATTGTTCCCTGTGTTATACAGTAAGTTTTAGTTGCTTATCTGTTTTATGTATAGTAGTTTGTGTTGTTAATCCCATACTCCTAATTTATTCCTCCCCTGGTTCTCTTTTCACTTGGATAACAATACGTTTTTCTGTGGGTTGACTCCTTCTGAGTATCTGACTTGGACAAAGTCTGACCTGCATCAGGACCCTTAGCCCTAGTTTCTTCATATCTGGGATAGAGATAATTATAGTACTGAACATTTCACTGAATAATATTCATATGTTATAAAAATTGAGATTATACCCCCTTATTCTATTATATTCAGACCTTTTTTATAAATCACATTTATCTGTTGCTATCCCTAATCCTTAAGCACAGCTTTTCACCTGCAATGTGGGAGATCTGGGTTTGATCCCTGGGTTGGGAAGATCCCTTGGAGAAGAGAAGGCTACCCACTCCAGTATTCTGGTCTGGAGAATCCCATGGACTACAGTCCATGGACTCGCAAAGAGTCGGACATGACTGAGCAACTTTCACTTTCACTTTTCTTTTTCAAAAGAGAGGGAAGGAGGGGACTTGCTTGGCAGTCCAGTGGTTAAGGCCTCTTGCTTCCAGTAAAGGGTCATGGGTTTGATCCATGATGGGGGAACTAAAATCCTGAATGCCACACAATGTGGCCATTTTTTTTTTTTAACTAAACCAAAATAGAGGAAAGAATCTGGAAAAATTAAATAGTACAACTGTCCATGGTGACATATGAGTTACTTTTGTAGCACTGAGAATAACAGTCACCTTGCCTGAGCTAGCCAATCTGTATGCAGTTTCCCATTTAATGGTCACAAGAACGCAACAAGGCACATGATAATTCTGTTTTCCTTTACAAATAAAAATATCAGTCAAAGGAAATTTATGTGATTTGTCCACGATCACCTACCTAGAAAAATGACAGAACTCTCACCAACAGACTCTGGAGTCCAATGTCTCACACATAAAACTCCTCGTGGGCAAGAAATAATACATTTAGTAATATAGTCTATACATTGTGGACCCATCAAATTTTATTAATATGGCTATATACTGCATTCAAAACTACTTGCAGTAATCATGGCAGCCTGATATTTTTAAAAACAGCTTTATTGAGGTGTCACTGGGATAAAACACTGCATGTATTTACTGTACTCAATTTGATGAGCTTGGGCCCTATGTGTGCACTCATGAAACCATCATTTTCAAGATAATAAACATGTCCATCACCTCCAAGAGTTTCCTGGTGCTCCCCACTCCTTTTTTTGTGCGTAGTTAAAATCTATGCAAAAATCAATATAAGAAACCAGATTCAAAAGCATTAGAATATTTTCCCATATATCAAAGGCTCTGTGCTACGAACATTGACAAATGCTTTCATAGTCATCGGAAATAAAACATGAACATTAGGTACAAATGTATAGAGAAAATGAATGCTTCAATAAATACACATAAGAATTACATATCCCCACTTAAACTTGCTTGAGAAACACTTTAGGACAGGAAATATTGTTCAAGTTTCACATCTGACTAAACAAAATTGAGTGGGTTAAATCCTGTGAAAAAATAATCTGTGAAATAATAATAAAATAATATGTGAAAAAATACAGAGTTAATTGACAGGTAAGATCTCCATGTTCCAGAATCCAATTATCAAGTCATCAAAAAACTAGTGAGATAAACCCAAGGTGAAACACCCCAAGACACATATTAATCAAATTAACAAAGATCAAACACAAAGAAAAAATATTAAAAGCGACAAGGGAAAAACAACAAATAACACACAACGGGATTCCCACAAGGATAACAGCTGATTTTTCACTAGAAATTCTTCAGGCCAGGAGGGGATGGCAGGACATACTTAAAGTGATGAAAGAAAATAACCTACAGCCCAGACTACTGTACCCAGCAAGGATCTCATTCAAATATGAAGGAGAAATCAAAAGCTTTACAGACAAGCAAAAGCTAAGAGAATTCAGCACCACCAAACCAGCTCTCCAACAAATGCTAAAGGATCTTCTAGAGACAGGAAACACAACAAGGGTGTATAAACTCGAATCCAAAACGATAAAGTAAATGAAAACAGGATCATACTTATCAATAATTACCTTAAATGTAAATGGGTTGAATGCCCCAAACAAAAGATAAAGACTGGCTGCATGGATACAAAAACAAGACCCCTATATGTGTTGTCTACAAGAGACTCACCTCAAAACAGGGGACACATACAGACTGAAAGTGAAGGGCTGGAAAAAGATATTCCATGCAGATAGAGACCAAAAGAAAGCAGGAGTAGCAATACTCATATCAGATAAAATAGACTTTGAAACAAAGGCAGTGAAAAGAGACAAAGAAGGATACTACATAATGATCAAAGGATCAATCCAAGAAGAAGATATAACAATTATTAATATATATGCACCCAACATAGCACCACAATATGTAAGGCAAATGCTAACAAATATGAAAGGAGAAATTAACAATAACACAATAATAGTGGGAGACTTTAATATCCCACTCACATCTATGGATAGATCAACAAAATAGAAAATTAACAAGGAAACACAAACTTTAAATTATACAATAGACCAGTTAGACCTAATTGATATCTATAGGACATTTCACCCCAAAACAATGAATTGCACTTTTTTCTCAAGCATACACGGAACCTTCTCCAGGATAGATCACATCCTGGGCCATAAATCTAGCCTTGGTAAATTCAAAAAAATTGAAATTATTCCAAGCATCTTTTCTGACCATAATGCAGTAAGATTAGATCTCAATTATAGGAGAAAAACTTAAAATTCCAACAAATGGAGGCTGAACAACACGTTGCTGAATAAGCAACAAATCACAGAAGAAATCAAAAAAGAAATCAAAATATGCATAGAAATGAATGAAAATGAAAACACAACAACCCCAAACCTGTGGGACACTGCAAAAGCAGTGCTAAGGGGAAGATTCATAGCAATACAGGCATACCTCAAGAAGCAAGAAAAAAGTCAAATAAATAACCTAACTCTTCACCTAAAGCAACTAGAAAAGGAAGAAATGAAGAACCTCAGGATTAGTAGAAGGAAAGAAATCTTAAAAATTAGGGCAGAAATAAATGCAAAAGAAACAAAAGAGACCACAGCAAAAATCAACAAAGCAAAAAGCTGGTTCTTTGAAAAGATAAATAAAATTGACAAACCATTAGCCAGACTCATCAAGAAACAAAGAGAGAAAAATCAAATCAATAAAATTAGAAATGAAAATGGAGAGGTCACAACAGACAACACAGAAATACAAAGGATCATAAGAGACTACTATCAGTAATTATATGCCAATAAAATGGACAACGTGGAAGAAATGGACAAATTCTTAGAAAAGTACAACTTTCCAAAACCGAACCAGGAAGAAATAGAAAATCTTAACAGACCCATCACAAGCACAGAAATTGAAACTGTAATCAGAAATCTTCCAGCAAACAAAAGCCCAGGACCAGACAGCTTCACAGCTGAATTCTACCAAAAATTTAGAGAAGAGCTAACACCTATCCTACTCAAACTCTTCCAGAAAATTGCAGAGGAAGGTAAACTTCCAAACTCATTCTATGAGGCCACCATCACACTAATACCTGACAAAGATGCCACAAAAAAAGAAAACTACAGGCCAATATCACTGATGAACATAGATGCAAAAATCCTTAACAAAATTCTAGCAATCAGAATCCAACAACACATTAAAAAGATCATACACCATGACTAAGTGAGTTTTATGCCAGGGATGCAAGGATTCTTCAATATCCACAAATCAATCAATGTAATACACCAAATTAACAAATTGAAAAATAAAAGACATATGATCATCTCAATAGATGCAGAGAAAGCCTTTGACAAAATTCAACATCCATTTTTGAGAAAACCCCTCCAGAAGTCAGGAACAGAAGGAACATACCTCAACATAATAAAAGCTATATATGACAAACCCACAGCAAACATTATCCTCAATGGTGGAAAATTGAAAGCATTTCCCCTAAAGTCAGGAACAAGACAAGGGTGGCCACTCTCACCACTACTATTCAACATAGTTTTAGAAGCAGCAAGAAGAGCAGAAAAAGAAATAAAAGAAATCCAGATTGGAAAAGAAGAAGTAAAACTCTCACTGTTTGCAGATAACATGATCATCCACATAGAAAACCCTAAAGACTCCACCAGAAAATTACTAGAGCTAATCAATCAATATAGTAAAGTTGCAGGATATAAAATCAACACACAGAAATCCCTTGTATTTCTATATACTAACAATGAAAAACAGAAAGAGAAATTAAGGAAACAATTCCATTCACCATTGCAATGAAAAAAATAAAATACTTAAGAATATATCTATCTAAAGAAACACAAGACCTATATATAGAAAACTATAAAACACTGATAAAAGAAATCAAAAAGAACACAAATGGAGAAATATACCATGTTCATGGGCCGGAAGAATCAATATAGTGAAAATGAGTATACTACCCAAAGCAATCTATAGATTCAACGCAATCCCTATCAAGCTACCAACAGTATTTTTCACAGGGCTAGAACAAATAATTTCACAATTTGTATGGAAATACAAAAAATCTCGAATAGCCAAAGCAATCTTGAGAAAGAAGAATGGAACTGGAGGAATCAACTTGCCTGACTTCAGGCTCTACTACAAAGCCACACTCATCAAGACAGTATGGTACTGGCACAAAGACAGAAATATAGACCAATGGAACAAAACAGAAAGCCCAGAGATAAATCCATGCACCTATGGACACCTTATCTTTGACAAAGGAGGCAAGAATATACAATGAAGAAAAGACAATCTCTTTAACAAGTGGTGCTGGGAAAACTCATCAATCACTTGCAAAAGAATGAAACTAGAACATTTTCTAACACCATACACAAAAATAAACTCACAATGGATTAAAGATCTAAACATAAGACCAGAAACTATAAAACTCCTAGAGGAGAACATAGGCAAAACATTCTCAAACATATATCACAGCAGGATCCTCTATGACCCAC
This sequence comes from Redunca redunca, assembly GCA_006410935.1. Taxonomy (NCBI): domain Eukaryota; kingdom Metazoa; phylum Chordata; class Mammalia; order Artiodactyla; family Bovidae; genus Redunca; species Redunca redunca. Next base: position 184,248 of record SJYQ01000358.1, on the reverse strand, counting down.
CCCCCAGAATATTGGAAATAAAAGCAAAAATAAACAAATTGGACCTAATTAAAATTAAAAGCTTCTGCATAACAAAGGAAACTATAAGCAAGGTGAAAAGACAGCCTTCAGAATGGGAGAAAATAATACCAAATGAAGCAACTGACAAACAACTAATCTCAAAAATATACAAGCAACTTACACAGCTCAATTCCATAAAAATAAACGACCCAATCAAAAAATGGGCCAAAGAACTAAATAGACATGTTCAAGAAGACATACAGATGGCTAACAAACACATGAAAAGATGCTCAATGTCACTCATTATTAGAGAAATGCAAATCAAAACTACAATGAGGTACCATTTCACGCCAGTCAGAATGGCTGCTATCCAAAAGTTTACAGGCAATAAGTTCTGGAAAGGGTGTGGAGAAAAGGGAACCCTCTTACACTGTTGGTGGTAATGCAAACTAGTACAGCCACTATGGAGAACAGTGTGGAGATTCCTCAAAAAACTGGAAATAGAACTGCCTTCAGTTTCAGTTTAGTCACTCAGTCGTGTCTGACTCTTTGTGATCCCATGAATCGCAGCATGCCAGGCCTCCCTGTCCATCACCAACTCCCAGAGTTCACTCAGACTCACGTCCATCGAGTCAGTGATGCCACCCAGCCATCTCATCCTCTGTCGTCCCTTTCTCCTCCTGCCCCCAATCCCTCCCAGCATCAGAGTCTTTTCCAATGAGTCAACTCTTCACATGAGGTGGCCAAAGTACTGGAATTTCAGCTTTAGCATCATTTCTTCCAAAGAAATCCCAGGGCTGATCTCCTTCAGAATGGACTGGTTGGATCTCCTTGCAGTCCAAGGGACTCTCAAGAGTCTTCTCCAACACCACAGTTCAAAAACATCAATCCTTCGGTGCTCAGCCTTCTTCACATTCCAACTCTCACATCCATACATGACTACTGGAAAAACCATAGCCTTGACTAGACGGACCTTAGTCGACAAAGTAATGCCTCTGCTTTTGAATATGCTATCTAGGTTGGTCATAACTTTTCTTCCAAGGAGTAAGTGCCTTTTAATTTCATGGCTGCAGTCACCATCTGCAGTGATTTTGGAGCCCCTTAAAAATAAAGTCTGACACTGTTTCCACTGTTTCCCCATCTATTTCCCATGAAGTGATGGGACCAGATGCCATGATCTTCATTTTCTGAATGCTAAGCTTTAAGCCAACTTTTTCACTCTCCCCTTTCAGTTTCATCAAGAGGCTTTTTAGTTCCTCTTCACTTTCTGCCATAAGGGTGGTATCATTTGCATATCTGAATTTATTGATATTTCTCCTGGCAATCTTGATTCCAGCTTGTGCTTCTTCTAGTCCAGCATTTCTCATGATGTACTCTGCATAGAAGTTAAATAAGCAGGGTGACAATATACAGCCTTGATGTACTCCTTTTCCTATTTGCCTTATGACCCAGCAATCCCACTACTGGGCATACACACCACGGAATCCAGAATTGAAAGAGACACATATACCCTAATGTTCATCACAGCACTGTTTATAATAGCCAGGATATGGAAGCAACCTAGATGTCCATCAGTAGATGAATGGATAAGAAAGCTGTGGTACATATACACAATGGAGTATTACTTAGCCATTAAAAAAATACATTTGGATCAATTCTAATGAAGTGGGTGAAACTGGACCCTATTATACAGAGTGAAGTAAGCCAGAAAGAAAAACACCAATACAGAATACAAATGCATATATATGGAATTTAGAAAGATGGTAATGACAACCCTGTATGTGAGACAGCAAAAGAGACACAGATGTATAGAACAGTCTTTTGAACTCTGTGGGAGAGGGAGAGGGTGGGATGATTTGGGAGAATGTCATGAAACATGTATAATAGCATATATGAAACGAATCTCCAGTCCAAGTTCGATGCATGATATTGGATGCTTGGGGCTGATGCACTGGGATGAGCCAGAGGGATGGTATGGGGGAGGAGGGAGGGCGGTTCAGGATGGGGAACATGTGTATACCCGCAGCGGATTCATATTGATGTATGGCAAAACCAATATAATATTGTAANTATATATATATATATATATATATATATATACATACACACACACACAGATACCAAGGTGGTTCAGTGGTAAAGAATCCACCTGCCAATGCTGGAGTAACAGGACACAGTCTCAGAGTCAGGAAGATCCCCTGGAGAAGGAAATGGGAACCCACTCCAGTATTCTTGTCTGGAGAATCCCACAGACAGAGGAGCCTGGCGAGCTACAGTCCATGGTGTTGCAAAGAATCAGACATGACTGAGCTAGTGAGCATGGCACAGTACATGCTTGTAATTAAGAGTTCTTCTTCTTCTTTTTTTTTTAATATTGGTCTTGGTTTACTAAAAGTCCGAGAAACTTGGTCAGTTATATTACCATTGCTTCTGAATTACAGTGAATGAAAGGAACATTTACTCCAAGTCAGCACTAATTCAAATATGATTGGACATATACTAATGCTAACAAAAATAATTACCATGAATCTGTATTATTATCATAAATACTATAATAAGGAGTGAATTGGTTTGGCATCTCTACAGAATGCTTATTAAAATGTGTGTGTGTGTGTTTACTACAACTGAAAGTAATATGCATTTAATATTATATTGTCTGTTTTTTCCAGTGAATCAAAGTTTATTTTGTAACTTAACTGAGATAATGAAACCCCTTCAGTTGATTAAATAGATGGTTCATAAAAAGGCAGTTTATGATCTGTAACTATATAAAAGGAAATGAAAAAGGGAGTAACTAATGTCATGAATATAAAATGTTATCTAAGATTATTTACACCAGAAAAAATGTTCTTTGATAATAAAAATGGGTAATCTTATACAAACACAGAACTTTATGAATTTGTAAATTAACCTGCATGTTCTGAGCATTTATTTTAAAGAACATGTTTCACTTGCTAAATCCTCAATGTGGCTATGTTGCTATATTGAATAAGGTAATGGGTGTACATACTGATAAGAAAGGTTTGCATTTACCAATTAATTTGTCTTTGCTATTTATACTTGAAACTGTTTTTAATTCCCTTTTAAAGCTTTGAAATTGCTGAGACTCTGTTCAATGCCATCTGTGAAGCCTCTAAATTTCTGGAGAACAGTCCATCATTTCTTTAGGAGTATTCCCTAGAGGACCCTGTAAACACCCTAGGAAGCTAACATTGATTTGACACATAAAGTAATACTAAATTTGATTTAAAATATTTTTATAGGCATATTATGTATTTTAAATTTAGACTATATAATCTTTAAGGACAAACACTACATCTTACTCATAATATTTCATTATTTGAAGTTATAATGATATGAGCCATGGTAGGAAATAATTCATGTATCAGTTAGATGTCATTATGACTGCAAGTAACAGAAAAGTGATCATAGCTTAAATAAACACAGGTAATCATTCTCACATAGCAAGACCAGAGGCATGGCTTCTATGCTCCATGCTGCAGGCCATCATTACATCAGGTGCTTTCTCTCCTGTTCCACCATTTTTAACGTTACAGGACACCTTTTATACTTGCTGTCTTTCTAGATCATGACCTTGTTCAGGTAGGAAGAAGGCAGAAGGAAAGCGTTCTCATTCTCATATTTTCACATTTTTCTAGCAGATTTCCCCTCACATCTCATCAGCCAGAACCAAGTCATATGTTGCTTTAAGAGTTAAATGGGGGTCTGTCATGGAAGACTTAGACCACTCATGACTTAGCCCTTCCTGAGATGAAACAGGGTTTTACCCTTCCAGAGATCAATAGCTTCTGCCTTCTACTTGAACAAATCGTGCTTTAGTTAGCAGGGAAAAGGGGACCATTGAGCAGTTAATGGTCAATGTGTGTTGCAATAAATATTACCTGAAAAGGACCGGATTTATTAAAATGAATTATTCATGTCCCACGCTAGCCCCAATTGGGTCTCTACGTATTTATTTGTATTTGTTCGGCAAAATTAAATGGGAGCAATTTCTGTTTCTTTGAGGGTAATTCCGAACGCACGAATTCCTCTATATTTTTAGTTACTGTGGAAAGAAAAACATGCATTGTTGAAAAGATGCCTTGTTTCTGTCAACTTAAGGTAGGTCTTGCTCTTATCATTGCAGAGGAAATTCAAATGCGATTATGTTCTCTGTCTTTTCTTAGGCCTGAAAAGATAAACATGAATTTAGATTCCATTCATCGGTTAATCGAGGAAACACACATCTTCGGGATGCAGCAGTCGGGGGTTAGATCACCGTGCGATGTGGCGGCACTTGCCCGGGCCCGTGGGGACCCCGGCAGCTCCTGTCCGTCTCCTCTCGGGCCCCAGTCTCCTGTCGCCCATAGTGGTCGTGCTCCCCCCTGGAGCATCAGTGAGTGGGATATCGGTGCAGAGCTTCGCCTGCGGGAGCTGGAGGAGGTCAAGGCCCGCGCCGCTCAGATGGAGAAGACCATGCGGTGGTGGTCGGACTGCACTGCTAACTGGAGGGAAAAGTGGAGTAAAGTTCGAGCCGAAAGGAACAGCGCCAGGGAGGAAGGCAGGCAACTCAGAATCAAGCTAGACATGGCTGTGAAGGAGCTGAGTGCTCTGAAAAAGAAGCAGCCTTTGCTGCATCCGGCGGAGGCCACCCAGGACCGGAAGCTTCCTGGTTTCCCCGAAGTTGCCTGTGCACAGAGAGACCCATTGCAATTTGGTTCCAAAACGTGTGAGTCCATCAGAGAGTGTTTGGGAAAAAGAGAATTTCCCACCAAGGAGAACGCAAATAGTAAGGTCAGGAGAAGAATCCAGAGACTGTGTGCCTATGTGAATGCTGTGTCTAGTCACAAGGAGGGGCGGGAAGATAGCAAAGCCAGTGGTGACTGAATTTGTTGTTTAGGCTGCTAGAACAAAGGACACATACTGGGTGACTTCAGAAACAGGAATTTTTTTTCTCACCATCCTAGAGGCTAGAAGTCTGAGATCAAGTGTTAGCAGGGCTGGCTTCCACTGAGGCCTTCTTCCTTGGCTAACAGACAGTCATCTTCTCCTTGTGTTTTCTTACCTGTTTTCCTCTGTATGTGTCTATTGTCCAAATTTCCTCCTCCTTTTTTTTTTTTTAAATTTTTATTGAGTTATAGTTGATTTACAGTGTTGTGTTAATTTCTACTGTACAGCAAAGTGATTCAGTTATACATGTACATGCGTTGTTTTTCCTGACAATCTCTAGGTCCATCCATGTTGCTGCAGATGGCATTATTTCATTCTTTTTAATGGTTGAGTAATAGTCTCTTGTATACATGTGTCTTCTTTATCCATGACTCTGTCGAGGGATATTTAGGTCGCTTCCATGTCTTAGCTATTGTAAACAGTGCTGCAATGAACATTGGGGTGCATGTATCATTTGGGGCATGTTTTTCTCTGGGTATATTCACAGGAGTGGGATTGCAGGGTCATGTGGTAATTTGATAAATACTGGGCTCCCCTTCTGGCTCACCAGATAAAAGAATCCGTCTGCAATGCAGGAGACCTGGATTCAATCCCTGGGTTGGGAAGATTCTCCGGAGATGGGCAAGGCTACCGACTCCAGTATTCTGGCCTGGAGAATTTCATGGATTGTATAGTACATGGGGTCACAAAGAGTCGGACTGGACTAAGCAACTTTCACTTTCACTTTCTTTCATTAACAACTCACAGAACATGCTTAAGGAAACTAAGAATTCATGTTATCTCTTTAAATAGTTTATACTATTTGCTGTTTATATTATTACTCCTTTCTATTTAATTCTACCTCTAAAACAAAAAAAATAATACCTTGCTCTTCTATGATTCCATTTAAAATGTTAAGCTTTTCCATGATGTATAGGGTTTATGGTAGATATAATGTAGATTTCATTGTAAGTGAAAACTTTTAAAACACTGTGGGGATACTTGTTTTATTAGAATAAGGTAGAACACTGAAAGGGAAAAAAAGCCTGAGAAATTATAAGTTAAACTTTGACCATATACCACTATTAGAGAATGATAAATAAATGAAAATAAAAATTTGATGTTGAATCATAACATTTTATTTCCATTCAAAAATTTTTTTTTCATGATTTCTCTACATTGAATTTTAAAATTCAACACTAATCATTGTTTTGTTTTGTTTTGTTTCAGGAAGGGAGTTTAATTATTGACCCATTAAAATTAAGTGAGGAGATGAAACTCAGTCTAGACTGTCCTGATTTATTCAAAAATGGCATTTCTGAAAATTGTACAGTGATACCTGGATTAAGACTGCAGGCAATAAATCTGCCTTTGGAGAATGAAGTGCCTGAAATTTCAGCTTTGCAGGGGCATTTGGATGATTTCCAAAAAGTCTTATGGAAAGAAAGGGAGTAAGTACTAATCACTGTCTTCCTTAATCAAGTCTGTCTTTCAAACTTCTTAAAATTGTGAAGTCTTGTAAGCTGGCCATTTGATAAAGTATTTTACCTATGACTAAAATAGTAACTACTAATATTTAAAAATGTGTTGCATGATATAGTTCGTGAGGCTCTATTTCTTAAACATGATCTGGAATTTAATTTTCATTGTGACAATCTATGACCATATTGGTGGCAGAGATTAAAATTCACCCTTTTGAATTTTGAAAAGTTATAACATGTTGGTTTTTATCTTTTTTTATCTTAGCCTTGTTATCATCATCTCTGGTAGATTCAGATTTATTATATTTGAATTACTAATGTATATGTTTAAAATAGCCCATGTATTATCTAACTTTTACAGCACTCATAGATTTCAGTGAGTCAGTAAAGTTGGATACGTTAATATTCATAATGGACAGCTCACAATTTTGTGAGGTATTGATTGCCAAAAAAAGATGCTTTCTTCATTGACCATTTGGGGTATAGAGGAAGGACACTAGACTTGAGATTAATATACCCTGACATTCATCTTGTTCTGACATACTCTAAATATGTGACATTGGAGTAACCAAGAGTGCTATTGTCAGCTTCATAAAAATATGGATAATGACGCCTGTATTCCAATGGTCTATTGTTTCATAACAGAACTTCCCAAATGATGATTATTATTGAGATAGCAATCACCAGGTATTCTGCTCATGAATCTTGAACGTGAATCTGTATGAACAGCTCATCTCTTGCTACATGTGTCTTCAGCTGGGATGGCTCAAAGGATAGGGTGACTTTAGATGTGTGGGGGTGCAGTGTATCATCTGAAGCCTCATTTACCCCCAGATCTGGCAGTTGATCTTTTTTTCTCCTCTGGGTCTTAGTTGGAACATCTTCATGGGCCTATTTGTGTGGCCACCTGGCTTCCTTGTGGCATAATGGCTTGCCTGAACGTGAACATCCAAATGGCACAGGGAAAAATAGACGGTATTTTAATGACTTTGCTTCACAAGTCACATACTATCACTTCTGCCCTCTGTGCTGAAATCTTATGAGTATCAAAGACGATGCCTAGGAAAGCAGCCTCTAATATGAATTACTCAACATGAGTTTTTTGTTGTTGTTCCCTCTTGATTACCCTAGAAAATTACTAACATTGTGTGGAGTATTCGATGGTACTTTAAAATGTGGCCCTTAGATCTGAAAATAATTATTTTTCCATTCTCTTTTGTTTTAAGATTCTTAATGGGCAGAATAAAAAAAAAACTGGGAATGTATATTATCACTATGCATATAACTATATATTATATAATGGTTTTAATTCCCCTGGTTTAAATGGATTGAAACAGTGATAAGTATGTACACAGACCTCTCACAAATACTCTAAGCTCTACCTGTCAATCCTTTTCTGTCAGCCACAAGCCTTTCGTGAGTCCCTTTGAAATTTATTCCTACTGCAAATTCCCTTCTTTAGATTCTTTGTACCTCACCATATGCACAGATTATGATAACACAAGTATCTGTGTAAGGAACAAATATTTATTATTCTACTAACAAGTGTAAATTCCTAACGGAAGTGATCAACATTAGTAGCAAAAGAGAATAAAATTGAATTTTATGCCTGCACCCATGTACTGTGCTTAGTCACTCGGTCACGTCTAACTCTTTGTGATCCCATGGACTGTAGCCCACCAGGCTCCTCTGTTCATGGATTTTCTCTGGGCAAGAGTCCTGCTCCCACGTTAACAATTAATTTACTCTTGAACTACAAGTCTCAGTCAAGTTCTAACCTCTGGGCTTCATTTCTTGAAGGATTTAACTTTTTAGTGGTTATAGACTTCTCTCCAACCCACTTGCATTACTTCACCAACATATCGTAACAGGAATAATGTGAAAATGCTGTTTCCATCATGTAAACTCCTCAAGGTGCCAGCTTGAATGATACACCTTTGTGTCTTTACACTCTCACTTGTACATGTACTCATGTATACATCGTTTATGTTTTGACTTCCTGGGATAAATGAATAATTCCCGTGGTAAGTAAATCCTCCAGCTCTCAGCAGCTTCCATATATAAACTGTAGACAGGCTAGAGAGAATGAGGGTGGAAATGGGACTTTTGATTCCATTTGCTTCCTTACTCTTCCTTTAAGAAATAGGTCCCAAGAGTCCATGAATTAACATTAGCCAGCAATCCACAGGAGGAAGTTGCAGAATCTTTTTTTTTTTCTTCTATATAAGAGAATGTTTCCCAAGGATATAGTATACACTGTTACAATAAATCTGTCTAATCTTTTAAATTCTTCCTCCTGCAATCTCAGTGAGTGGGTGGCTGGAGCTGAGAAGATGGGAATGTATTTTTTTCTATGTTCCCACTTAGTGGGAAACTTCTCTTGACTAGAGTACAACAATTAACCTAGAGAACTTGGGGACTCATTCCCAACATCGTCACTGACTAGAATCCTCTCATCAAAAATACTTAAGTTTTTCTATTATTTGTACTCTGAGTATCATTCAGTTTGATAAATAATTGCTCAGTATCTGGAAGTTGCTTGTGTACTGAAAACTTGTATATTTGTGATCTCTTTTAAAAAATGACTTCCCAGGTAGAAAATTTGAGATGACAGAGGGAAAACTGATCCTCATATAGAATAGGTGTACCTAAACATTTGGGAAGAGGAGCTTTAGCAAATCACATTATAAGTGAGAGAGATGATGAGATGAACTATTCTGATGCAGTGTTTTAGCATTTAGAATTAGTTCTAAAGTTAAACTGCAGATGACACCTGCATCCCTTAGAAAGTGTTGGCTTTGTGTTGATTAATCTGAGTTTTAGTCTCCCTTTTAATTTAATTAAATTAATTAATTTATTTTTAATTGAAGTATAATTGCTTTACAGTATTGTATTGGTTTCTACTAAAAATCAACATGAATCAGCCATAGGTTTACCCATGTTTCTTGATTCGTTTTCAATATAAGAAGAGTTTTGCTTTGCTTCATTAAATGTTGTGATTTTCTGTAATAAAATTAGATTTTAAATATTGGTGAGATGGTATCCCAAGTTGAAAATGCTCCAGTGATTAGCATGAGACAGAAATATAGATACATACACACACATGGATGTGAATATATGTGTATCCCTCAATTAACATAATGAAAAATTTATGCAAGTCTGGTAATGTGTGTGTGTGCTTAGTCATGTTCAACTCTTTGTGACACCATGGATTCTAGCCTGCCAAACTCCTCTGTGCATGAGATTTTTCAGGCAAGAATACTGGAGTGGGTTGCTATTTCCTCCACCAGGAAATCTTCCCAACCCAAGGATTGAACCTGCATCTCCTGTGTCTTCTTCATTGCAGGTGGATTCTTTATCTGCTGAGCCATCAGGGAAACCCCATTTTATTGTACCTTTTGATCGCATCTCCTTGCTTTGCCCACTTCCCAGCTCCTGGCATCCACCACTCTATTCTGTTTCTTTTTTTTTTTTCTTTTTGATTTTTTTTCATTGAAGCATAATTACTTTACAAAATTTTGTTGTTTTCTGTCAAACCTCAACATAAATCAGACATCGTTATGTACGTCTCTAAGTTCAACTTAAATTTAAGCCTTTGATCAGTTCAAGTTAATTTTTTTTTTTTTTTACTCTGAAGTATCTCTTTTGTGTTTGGGCAGTCCTGTGCCTATGAGAGAATCTATCTGTCTGTATAGACTATAAAAACGCTAGTACGTTTCTACCTCAGTTCCCTTTGCAGGTAGGCTGCAGACCTTTGATATAGCCATCTGGATATTTTAGCAGAAGGCATTACTCCAAAAAGAAGAGTGCACCGGAATCCAACCTGGTGAGGGGAGAAGACAGTGGATGTGGTCACATCTTGTTTTCAGAGCCAAGAGTGATCTCTTGTGTCTGGTGACACCATCCTGTGACTTGAGTTGGGGTTATTGAGGTCATGCTATGAGGTCTGTGCCTAAAAGGTGACTGCAGTATAGTGCTGGCGGGAAGATTTACTATGGCTTTATTTCTGGTGTTTCAGACTCTGCACGTTCCCCATTTGCTTTTCTGGCTCTCCCAGAGATTCCTTGTGCTATTAATATCCCTTTCTACTTAAATGAGCTGATGCGAGTGTATTGTTTGTCAATCACATAGTTAATATCGGGATAATGCAAGGCAACAGGCAGTGGGGGCATCTGAGGACCAGTTCTGTGACCTGAGGTGGGCTTTTCTCCTGGCTGTGTGCCTCCGCGCCTTAGTCTCTGATCCTCGGGCATCTCCGAGCTTAACAGTATTCTTTAAAATCATCTCTTTTCTAATTAAATTACCTATATATGGCTTTGGCAATTTGTTGAAAGATGCTGAAAATGCTGAAAATGGAAGATATTGAGAGATGTTACTGCTGAAAGATGTAGTTATAAATAGGAGTGAAATCACAAAGTGACAAATATGTTGCTTATTAAAAGTATCCTTGTATAATTTTGTATTATTCATCATGTAATATTGACTTTAAATTTTAGACTAGTGGAAACTATGCTGCTGCTAAGTCAGTCGTGTCCGACTCTGTGCGACCCCATAGACGGCAGCCCACCAGGCTCCCCTGTCCCTAGGATTCTGTATCTAGATCTAATTACAAATTAATTATTTTTGCCTGGCAAAAATATTGACATTTATAGATCTCTAAGAAAATACTGACTAGATACTTTACAATGAAATTTCACACAGGTTTCAAAACCAATACAGTATTGTAAAGTAAAATAAAGTAAAAATAAAAATTAAAAAAAATGAGTTAATATCTATTGTCAGATAGTAATGTTTCAAGGATTTTATTTCTGAAAAATATTTGATTAATCTTCTTGTCTAGATGTTTAAAATTTATGCTCACTTATTATGAGATCATCATGGGATAGTTAACAAGTATCAAAAGATTTCACAGAAATATAATCATATTCATATCTGTTTATAAAACCATTTTGGTTCACATATTATTTTTAGATCATGAAATATTATATATATTAGCAGTTTGATTTTTTAAAGTTTATATAATCATTAAAATATTATATTTTTTCTGAGCTTTGTATTAGTAATTTTGTTTTTCTGAAGAATGTGTGCATAAAAGATGCAATATCCTTTAAAGTAAATTAGGTTTTTTTTTCTTATATGCCGTCTT